>VZRV01008672.1:272547-402426 GCA_013398115.1 Falcunculus frontatus
CGGGCCGGGGCGGGCGGCGGCGGCGGGGCAGTCGGGCTGCGCGCTGGGCACCGTGCGGGCGTGCGGCGGCCGGCAGCGAGCACGGAGGCAGCCAGCGTCCCCGCCACGTAAGTAGTTACTGACACGCCGGGGGGAGACGGTGCCTCGGTGGAGGGGAGCGGCGTGGCTACCCCTCTCCTCGCCTTGTCCTATCCCCAAGGGAAAAAAAATATAATCAAACAAAATTTTCTCCCTGCATTTATTTTTTTTTAAGCGATTCCAGTTTATTGCCCCTTATGGCCTTCCGCTTACCGCCCTCCCAAACCCTTCAGTAAGAACTCGGCCCCTTCTCGCCGCGCCGGTTTTTCTTTTCTTTGTGCGTGAACTCCATTAAACGCGGCGAAGGCAGCGAGCCCCCGCTCACAAATCCTCTGTGCAGGGGGAGCGTGGGAGCGCTCTGTATTCCCTGGTTGCACTTTTTGTTCTGTCACGACAACGACACGTTCCTTTCCGCCAGCGCGGAGCGGTGCACGCTGCCCCGCGCTCCGCCGTGCTCCCCTGGTGCCGGTACGGCTCCCCCGAGCCTCCCGCCGCGGTCCCGCTCCTTTGTCGGCCCCAAGTTAAATGCTCCCTCGCTGTTTCGCGGGGCATTCTCGGAGCGCCCCGGGCGCTTGCGGCGAGGCTCCCGCGCCATCTACAGCCGGGCCGCGGCAGCGCGGCGCTGCCGGGCCGTAGGGGAGCGGAAGGACGGTCCCGCTGCGCACACCGCGTTACCGACCTTTTGTTGCCGCCCGCGCTGCGCGCCCCGCGGGAGCGGCGGCCGCCCAGCCCTGGCCGTGCCGCCGCCCGCTCCTCGGCTCCCCGGCCCCGGGCTCCGCTGCCCTGCCGCCGCGCTGCTCCGCGCCGCTGCGCGCCCGGCCGGCGGCGGGAACAAAGGGCCGCGGGCTGAGCGCTCTCTCCCTGTGCCCAGGACGCGGCGCTGAGGCTGGTCGCCCGCCGCCGCCGCGCTCCCGCTCCCGCCCCCCCAGCTACACAAAGGCAGCCGCAGCTGGACGGGCGAGGGACCGCGCTCCACGCCAGGGCTTCGGTGCAGCGTCTCGGCTGGTCTTCTCCATACTCATGAACATACAAAGGTCAACCCCTATCACGATAGCACGATATGGGAGACCGCGGAATAAAACCCAGGATTTTGAAGAGCTCTCGTCCATACGGTCCATCGAGCCAAGCCAGAGTTTTAGCCCAAATCTAGGCTCGCCGAGCCCGCCGGAGACCCCGAACTTGTCGCATTGCGTTTCTTGCATCGGGAAATACTTATTGTTGGAGCCTCTCGAGGGAGACCACGTTTTCCGAGCCGTACATCTGCACAGCGGCGAGGAGCTGGTTTGCAAGGTAATGCCTCTCCTTGTTCTCCCCCCCTCCCCGCCCCGCCGGGTTCTCCCCTGTCGCGCCTGGGTTTCCCGTGTCTTGCAGGAGGGCGAGCACGGCCGTGTAACTCATTTATTGAACAGTGGAGAAACAAAAGGCAGGGAGACAGGATTAAAGGCTCATCCTGTAACTTTTCACTCTCTCCAGACAATGGCCACGTTATAGCGGTGGCCCGGAGCCAGGTCTGCCTTCTATTGGCAGGGGGATATTGTTCTGGAAGGAGCCGTTCTTGAAGTAGGTTTTTACGTGAGTTCAGACCAGGAGAAAGCCTCATCTTCCCCACTCTCACTTTTCAAAATGGAGTAGGGAATCCCCAGCTAATTTTAAGGTGTTCGGACCTGCTGGCTTCCTCGATTTTTACTGCCCCCAATTCTGTGCGTTGTGGTACGGAAGAGGATGGAGAAGTGGGGGCTGGGGGCAGACTGCCATCAGCTTTGTCTTAAAAGTGATTTTAAAAAAAGAACCACATCTAATTAATCAGCCTGAGCTCCCTCACGGTGGAGGTTGTTTGCAAACAGCATCCTCCCCCATTGCCCAACTGAGCAAGAATAAAACCTGTACACCTACGATTTTTAGAAGTGCAGACAAAATAGCTATTCCACTCTTTGTAGCCTGCCGGCTTTTCTCTGCCTCCTCTCAATTTGCTCCTACTATTAAAAGGTGAGCTGTGGGGAAAAGAAATCCACATGCGTGCGCATCTGTGGAGGGATGTTTTTCTTTTTTTGAACTGAGGGAATATTATTCTTTGTTCCCAAATTGTGATTCTCATTGTCTGTACTGAGACAGACTTACGTCCAGCAAACTGAAGCAGTACCCAGTAGTAGTTTTTATAACTATGTAGCAAATTGCAACCTTGCAACACATGCTGCAGTGTTTGTCTTATTCCCAAAATACGGAATTATGCCATTTGGCAAATTTCTAGATGGAAAAGTAGATGTATTATAGCTTACTAGTATTCCAGGGATTATTAACAGTGTGACTGTTTCATACTTTCTCATACTTGATTCATAAAAAAGTTATGGACTAGGCTGTAGCAGAGAAGTGAAAATAATTGCTCCTCCTTGCTATTTGTGAAAATTGGAGTTCAGAGGGCAATTTAAATATGCTTACTGATTGAGTTATAAAACCTGATATTAAGGCAGCCTAGGACTTAATGTGATTATTTAGGGGGAAAAGGGCCCATGGCTTTGCAAAGAACTAATATTCAATGCTGAACTGGGTGCTTTGTTACTAAACTGAAACAGAACATGAGAATTTCGAGAATGAAAGCCCAGCTCGATGCAGTAGTACAGTGCTGCACTCTAGGACATTGGCATCTTTTCATGAAATAAACAGATCTCACAAAGCTGCTGCTCTGCATGAAATTCTAGGTGAACTTGCATTGCAAGTGGTAAAGCCGGGGCTATGCGCTTCTTTGTTTCCTGTTTGGTTTGCAGGATTAAAGCACTGTTTTGATAACAGTGTGAACAGTATAACTGCAGCTCACAAAGACTGGGCTGTTATTTTTTTCCCCCTTCCATTAAAGCTGTATGTTTTTGAGCTGATCCTGACATTTGAATAGTATCAGTTTTTCCATATGTGCTAGGCACTACTAGCTGTGCTCCAAAAATACGATCTTAGCCTGGATTGCTGGTTTGTGAGCATGCAGTTGTCAGTCCTGAACTCAGCTTAATTTAATGTGCGCTTTAAAATGCCTGCACTATCATGACAACTATTTGTCAAGTAGCCTTCCGGCAAAGAGACCTGCTCTCTGGTATCTTACTGAAGATTCTGTTAGAGATTGCTTGCAGAAACGCTGGGTTGGATAACAGACACATACTGATGATTCTCAAGATTCATTTGGCTGCACTCACCGGCTGTACAGATGCCGTTATTTGCTTCTAGGCTCTGTGGCATCCAAACAATGGTAACTTCTCACTTCCAATTCCCAGCGAGAACTAAATCAAACTGCAGCTTATTGGACGTTTGCTGAATTGAGGCCAGGGATCTTAAAAGCTGGGATACAAAGAAGCCCTTTATGGAAGGTATTTGAGACTGTAGCACTATGATAGTGCTTCCTATCTACCCCCTTTCAAACACAGTACTGGTACATATCCAGAACTACTTATTTAACGTAGTCTGAGAACAGCGAAATGTAACTAATTTACATTATGATAATCTGGTTTAGGAGAGAATTCTGGAAAGACGTTTTTTCACGTGAGGGTTTGAGCTACATGAATATTCCTGCTTAAATTTTATTTTATAGCAGCTGCTTGTAGAAGAGCGGTTCACTTACAGTGTAGTAGTTACGAGTTTTGAGATCCAAATGTCAATGAATTCTCCTCTGGAATGAATTGCACACCAGGGATTTTAGCAACACCCCCTCCCCGCCCTGGTTCTGCTTCCCTGGTTCACCATGTCACCAGAATGCCTCGGTGCTAGTCCTCCCCCTGTAAAATGTGCCGGGTCTGTTTGGCAGTCTGCCTTTAAGGTTGTTTTTCCCCTGTGTCGGGGTATGGCAGTGCAGGTATGGGGTGAGGGGAAAAGAAGGTGCGTGAGGAGGGGGTGTCCCAGTTTCTTGGGATTTGAGTCCTTTTCTGTGGAAGGAGTTTATTAGGATTGTGCTCTGAAGCATTAAATGATGTGCGTTTTGAAGCCTCAGGTAAATTTTGATTGACCTGTATCTTTCTCACTCAATTTTTAAAGCTTTAGAGAAAACAGGGAGAGATTTGCTTCTCTGAGAGGATACAAATACCCCACTATTGGAACACGAATGCTAGAATACAGAAAGGAAAAAAACCAATTGAAGTTTAAAACAGTGGTTAGAGAACCAGACCAGTACTTCATTTCTATATTTTGTTCAAAGGACACATGACTACCTTAAATTATTTTTACCAAAGTAACAAAACACCCGTGAGTAAGTTACATATTAATTGAATTTTTATGCTGGTGGAAATGCTAATCCCTGCTTTGTAGTCCTCTGCAGCAGGTATAATTAAAAATCACTCCTATCAATACTTCGCTCATAGTCTCTTTCAGCACACACTGACTTCTGTTATTCTCAATGAAGTCTTTCATTTTCTTGTAATGTGGTCTTTTTCTCAATTGACTCAAATACTGATTCATTCGTCATCACTAGATTATAGTAACTTTTTATATTTGGGTTTCCCAGCAGCTTTTTTAGTTCTTACGGCTCATTCATAAGATCAGTGATAACATACTTAGTAGTAAAGGGACACTTTGCTTTTAATGGAGCACTTGATTGAAATGCAGAGAGTTCAGGGTGGTTTTGTCTTTGCCTTTTGAAGGGTGTTTGTCTGTGCTCCAACAGGCAGAGCTATTTCCCGGGTTGTCCTTCTGATCTTATAAACAGCCATTGTGGAACTGAGACTTGGAAAGTGAAAGTGACTTTGCTGTTTTTCAGAGATGAAAGAAAGGCAGGAAGTAAATAGGAATAGCAGTAGATGATATTTTAAGTCTGAAAATCCTTAAGGGTTTAATGGGTTAATAAAATCAAAAGAGTCAGGCATGTGTATCAGGGTGGATTTAATGTGACAGCTTCTCTCAATACAAAGCTACTGGCTGTATTTTTTATGAGTTTATTTGGATGGAAAATAGAAGATAAACACGTTTCCTTCTGTGTACTGCCCTTATACATCACTGGTCTTCACATCTTAATTTAGATTATATTCTAGATTTGATCAGCTGTTAGCTAATCTAACTATGTTTGCTACCAGTTTTGAAGACTAGCCTTTCCTGTTAAGGTTACATGTGTCTTCTGTGTGGGGTTTTGTACAGTCTGTACAGTCTGTACACTTTTTTTTGTCTTGTCCTCAGTGCTGTGAGCTTGTGACATCCTGTTTACATCGGTGTAGCTTTCAGCAGCAACATAAATTGTACTTAGAGATGGTTTTGTTAGCAGAATCAGATGTACCGTGACTTCACTGTCCTTCATTTCACTAACCCTGGCTTTACTGTCATTGTTCCTGCAGGTGTTTGATATTGGCTGCTACCAGGAGTTATTAGCACCATGTTTTTGTCTGCCTGCGCATAAAAATATCAACCAAATTACTGAAATAATTCTTGGGGAGACAAAAGCGTATGTGTTCTTTGAAAGGAGCTATGGGGACATGCATTCGTTTGTTCGTACCTGCAAGAAGCTTAAAGAAGAGGAGGCAGCCAAACTCTTCTATCAAATAGCTTCTGCTGTTGCACACTGCCATGATGGTGGACTGGTACTGCGAGATCTCAAGCTGCGAAAGTTTATTTTCAAGGATGAAGAAAGGTAAGAGTCTCCCTCACTTTTCAGCTGGGGGTGCCTGAGTTGGAGTTGCAGGACATTGTGCCCTTTGTTGTCACTGTACCATTTGTTTGTGGTACACTTTATTTTCCTCTGCAGCCTGATCATGGGGTGGATATGCCGTTTTACCTTCTGACTTAGGTTTTGGAGTAAAGTAAGTACAGAGCACTGTTTGCATCGGTGCTTGGCCTCTTCATCTCCATCTAGAGGAGTTTTCTCATTCCTCATGGGGAGACATCTGCTGCAGGAAAGTTCTGAAACAGTGCAGCTCTTACACCAGACACTACCATAAAGGCTGCTGGTGTTGAAAGAGGATCCAGTACGTTAAAGAGAACTGGGGACTGAAATGGCTCATTCCAGTGAGGAGGCATAAAGAGGAAGAACAGTCAAGTGTTTTCTGTAGGACTGTTCTGAGGGCATCTTATTTTCCATGCTGTAAGGGTCTGGAGGCTGCTTGTAAGAGTATTTATGTGGTCACCAATCGTAGTCAGACTAAAACTGCCTTGCTCCATGGGTGCTTGTTTGTAGTATCAGCTGCTGTGGTACTTGGGGAGCTACTTCTTTTTTTTTTTTTTTTTTTTTTTAATTAATATCTCCTCCCTGTACACCTTCCTGTGTAAATGATTCGGGGAAGGAGTATGGGAAGACAGGGAAAGAAATAGCACTGGATGCTCTGGGTATACTGCTGAAGTGCTCCTTCTGATGTGGAGTGATAGCTGTACTGTTCTACCTGTGGAAACTTCTTATCTCTTTCCTTGTGTTTACCAGTCTTCTTTGTCTTGAATCACGAATTTATTTGCAACTTCCACATAAGGTATAAGAGCAGTAAATACTGTCAGAATAATGTCAGAATTTCACAGAGTGATTAAATTGGAAGATGACAATTAAAAGAAACCCAAACAAATATATAATTGGGAGCAGAGCCTGCCTTTGTGCTTCTTCCTGTTGTAGTCAAGGATGGGGAGATATTTTGCCCTTTTAATTAAATCCTAAAAATTGTCCGAAAACCTGTTAAACTGCTGCAGAGTGAAATGGATGTTCTGGAGAGCTTTGTTAAAAATAACCAGTGACTATCAATTCCGTTTGGGGGAATTGCAAGCAGTGGCCAAGTTCTCGAAGTTCTCTACAGGCTCAGGAAGTTGATGATCCAAAAATTAGAAAAAACTAATACACAATTCATTCAGGAAAGAGAAGTTCTTGGTTTTAAAATAAAAATGACATCATAAAGATGATCATCTATCCCACTTAAATATTCTCTACTTAAATTTTATTGCAAGCTGAGTTTTGCAAAATAGGCTTCTCCTTTTAATCTATTTACAGCCTGAAAAACAAGACATATTTTCACTTCTTAATTCAGTTCAGACAGCTGTCTGCAAAGCAAATAGCTATTCCTTATTTTTCTACCACAGCCCCAATGTCCAATTGCCCCCTCATCCTTTTCAAATAAAAAAGCCTAAAATTAAACTAGCTTAATGTCTATTCTTAGACAAATGCAGAGCAGGTAGATATAAACTGCACTTCTACAACTTTTACTCCCAGTTTAATAATTAAACACCATTGTAGCACCTCTGATGCAGATAAGAAGGAAACTTGTGCAAAATAGCTGCGAGAGGGATTGTTTTCTGTTGTAGCTGATAACATCCTGATGTTAAAGTGGATTTTTCTTCCTGGAGATATATGTAAACCTGTGGGGTTTTGCATGGAGACCAGAACCTGGAAAAGCTCCTCCAAGAGAAGGCAGTGTGAGCTCAAAGCAGTGCAGTGGGAGCAGATGCAGGCCTGTGCTGAATGCTGTTGAACTCCTACCCTGCTGCTTACTAGGAACTGAATGCAACACAGGAGGCACAGGGCCAAATCCTTCAGCCACCCAAGAAAAGTGGTGTGTACTGTAACAGCAGTGTTGGCTTTTATGAATGTTTTTAACTTAGCTGTTGTCTGCAAAATGACACTGTTACTCACTTTTGAGTATTGTCTTCTAATTATACAATAATTCACTTTAAAGGTCAAATAGGACTTGCTGGTTATTTTTAAGATAATCATAATGCGGTTTTCTTCTGGATGTAATGTTGGTTTGTAAGTAGGAAGGTATTGTAATCCTTTCTCTGCTAAATAAACAAAGATGAAATAATGTGAGATAGAAATAGAACCAAACAGCAGTGACTGCCTTTTTTCACATCCTCTGATCATCATATTGTAATCAGTCACCACTTTCAATCTGCTGCTATATTTGGAACTGAAAAATCTTCCTGGTCTTCCTGAGTTCACAGAGGTGTTTGTATGTTGCTTGCACCCCTCCGAGCTCCCGTGTGTCTGAGGCTGCTACTGAGGATGCCTGTGTGCTGAGCAGTCCTTGAGGAACTGCCTTCAGCAGCAGTGCCTGGCAGATGGGTGCTGCACCATCCCTTGCTCTTCCGTACTAATAACGAACCAAAGAGGGAGAGAAGAGATAAAAATGATGTTTTGAGAAATGTGTGTGAACTCTGCTGCTGTGCATCACCTGCTCTTCAGTGGAGCTCTTTCTTAGTAGTTCTTTTCCTATTTCTTCAAGGCTGTTTTTCTGCAATTCATTTTAAGTACCTACCACTTTTAAACTTCCTCTTGAAGACTCTCTTGGCTTTTATTTTGATAGAAGAAAAGGTGGGAAATCCAGCAGACAGGCAACACATGAATGGAAAACTTGCTGCTTTTATTTTTTTTCAAGTAAGATGCTTGTCTGCTGTTAGCTGAGAGCTGCCAGACTGGAGGAGCCAGAGGGAATGTGAAGGTTAGATGGAAGCAGTTCCATTTGTTTAAAAAAGAAAATCAATTAATGCATTTCTTAGTACATCTTCTTCCATTGATCCTAATGAGATCCTGGTAGTTCAATAGGAAGACAGAGCTCCTGAAGTTTTGCAAGTGGGTGCATACAGTGTTGAAACTCTTTTCTTTCCCATTACCTAAATTACAGCTGGAATTTGCAAAGATTAAGGCTCCTGATCTAGCAGCACTGTGAGTGCTCTTTGCTTCAACTGATGTCCCTGCTAAAAATGTATGTTATTTGGATGCTGCAAATCACAGCGCCTTGGGATGTTTGTTATGAGCTGGGAGGTAAGAAGGTGGAATAAAGTATTTTTGTTGGCTGGTAGCACTGAGCATTTTGTAGGGGTCCTAATAGTACTAGAGGTGTTCTCTTAATGTGCAAAATCAAAGACAGACTGTGATCATGTCTTACACTATGGCATGTAAGTACATCAGCACTTAAAATGAAATTCAGAATTCCAGAGTGGAAACAAACAGAAACAATTTGTCTGTGTTTCAAGGTAATTTATAGTTTATTTAAATCCTGAACTGCAGGAAATTTGAAGATAGGGTAAATTGCATTCCATAAAAATTATGTGTGCTGGTGAAACATGGGTTTTTTGTTTTGTGTAAAAGGTAGTGCAGTTGTGGTTTTTAGGGGGAGGTGTGTCTGTGGATCCCTTTGTAAACTATAGGTGAAATAGCCAGTCTTGTAGTATTGAAATTTCAGAGTTAAACTCCATAAACCTGCAGCTGATTTTGATGAAGCCGAAGTTCTAAGACATTACAGCATGGCTGGAAATGTTTTGTAAGACTGGGTTAGGAAGCAGCGGCACATCTATTAAATGAGCGCAGTAGCTTCCAGAATACTGAAAATATGGAAAACAACACTGACTTGCCATGCTGAGTCTCAACAGATTTTTTAAAGTACCTCTAAGATACTTGAATACGTCAAAAACTGTGTCCTTACACCTCAGAATGAAACTTGAATCCAAAACAGTGGATGACCTACAATAAAATGGTCTTGTATGTTTTCTGCTTTCATCCATGTTGTTAAATATTTTTTGTCCTGGATATTAAGCCAGGTCGGTGTTGATCTTGTGAGGCTCTTGCTTTAGAGTATTTTATCTGTGTTCATGGCATGGTATTTACCGTTTGCCATGTACAGCCTGTCCTCATAGTAGGCCCTTGGGCAGAGCAACTGTGCCCTTCTCCTAGCTGGTGTCCCATAACGATGTTGCAGAACAGGCAGGTTTTTTTGGGTTGTGCTAAAAATAGTGCTATACACAGTATATAGCTAATAAAGCAGTTCATCACTCTGATACATAGCAGATGCTTTGAGAAAGAGCCATCTGAAAGATCTCAGAATTAAAGAAGCATTTCTGTGTTGGTTGTTTCAATGGTTTGCTTAATACAAGAACATTTCTGCTGTCAGGGAATTATTAATTTCTTTACTGCATTTTTAAGCCTTTAATTATATTAAAATATTAGCTGTCGTAATATTTGAAGCTTAAAGACCTCGTACATTCATCATACTTGTTGAAGGGAAAATTAAAATAATTTTGGTATTTAGATATTGTAATTTTCCTGTATTCTTTGAGTAAATATGAGGCAGGTGGGATTCAATAAAAATAAATAGGATTTGACACTTTTTACTCTATGCCAGGGGAATGCAGCCAGTACAATACACTAATTTAGAAAGCCTGTGTTAGCATAACATATTTATTTGGTGCTCTTAGAATATTTTTTTTCCTCTATAATGTCTCAGCTTTGAGTGGATGATGCTTTAACATGACCTAGTTATGTTGTTTGAATCCTCATGATAGAAACCTGATCTCACAAAAAAATACAAATGTATTTGCCAACCTTTTTGCATGTAGACCTTTCTTTTTTTATAGTTAGTAGTAAATTTTCTCCCCAGCATTTGTCAAATTGTAATGTGGTCAGCATCTTTTTCATCAATGTGTTAGAACTTGCTGTTACCCTTAGAATTCCATAGAGAACATGCAAGTTAATGCTTTCCCTAAGTTCTAGAAAGAGAGTCCTAAAGTGGAAGAAAATTAAACTGAACGGGAATGCTCTTAAAGTACCCGAAGATTTAGAAATAAGAAGTCTTCATCTGTTTTGTCTTTTAAGGACTTTACACTACCCGGAATGGGGCCACAGGACCAAAGAGCCCAAGTTTTTCAATAGTGGAGAATCACAGGACAGATTTCAAACCAGAAATTATTCTTCTTAGAATATGGGAGGAAGGCGAATTTCTTCATGGGCAGCAAATCTCTGCTGTCAGGCTTAGGGTAGAAGATGAAGTGGTTGCACAACTGTTTTCCGCATAAGGGTTTGTGCCCCCCTTTGCCTTTATGTGGTTTGGTTACTACGTCTCTGTTCTCTCGTCTCACCTTGTTCCTGGGAATCACACTGCATTTGTTGGGTGTGTGGTGCCCTTCCTAGCGGGAGGGAAGAGGGAGGCTGGCTGTCATGGTGAACATCACACCCGCCCTGTGAAGTGCGTAAATCTCCCCCTGAGGGCATAGGTAGTCATAGAGGTTAATTGTTGTGCCTAAGGTTATAAATTAAAGCAAAAGCCAGGGAAGATTTGGCTGCTGGCTGGCCCTGGGATGCGGATGGATACTCAAATGGACCTTGAGTCAGCTCAAGGCCCTCCACTGAGACCGTGAGTGTCAAGAACCTTCGCTGTTGTACCCAGAGCTGGAGTTTGCAAGAGGTTTTATCCCTGGACTGTCTGTGGTTCATTGTAGGGCCTTGTTTTCACTCTCCCTGTTTGGGCGGAATGCTGCAGTGTGTGTTGGCTGTCATACCAGTCATGGGTGGTGCCTCTCCTGAGATGCCCATCATGGGATTGATCTCTCTGGTGAAAGGTGCTTTGTAGTCCCTGGAAGTAGATGTGTCTTAGGACATCTCAAATTGAGTTCAGCAGCTGGTTCTTTTGAAGATTTGAAAACCTCCATCCATAGACTGGCTACAAAATGGTCCACGTTGACTTGTGAGCGGAGACTGAGGGTAGTATCTGTGGCTGTCTGTGCTGGGGGTGAGGAAGGGAGGCAGGAGCCCAGCTAGCCACAGCTGCAGTGGATTGTCAGAATGAAATTCTTCTGCTGCTTTCTCTTCTAATAGTCCATATTATCACACTGGGAGATTACTTCTGGTAATCTCACTGGGAGATTACTGGGAGATTATTATCACACTGGGAGGGAGAGGAAAGGTGGAGATTGTAAACAGGAGCCAACCTGGGGCATATTTATTCTTAAACACCTGCTTTTTTGGTAGATATGTATTGCTTGGAGACAGGATTGCAGACATCGAAGCAAAAAGGTTTTCAGTAAGATTGTGAAATAATGGCATGGCTCTGCCTAAGAGATGCTGAGCACCCATTGTAGGCTCAGAAAGTGCAGGGCTGTTTTCACAACATGCACAAACAAAATAAAAATGTGGTCTCCTTTCCTTGTGGAGCTTCATCATGCATTGTATGAAAAGACCTAGAAAAGATGGGGAACACAGCATATGGGTGACCGCACAGCCTTTTAAAACGCCAATCATCAATGTGGTCCAAAAAGATAAAAGTGAGGTGGTGAAGTAGCTGTCCTGAGCCAGATTCTTATCAAAAAATTGATTGCTCAGAGTATTGTAACCGAGCTTGTCTGTGGAAGGGTCGGCATTGGATTTCACAGCCTGCACCCCGACACATGCATCACTACCTACCTACTCTCTGGGGAACATGTTTTGTGCTTAGGCAATAAGGACATGGAAGAAACAAAGTACATGGCATACAGGACAGGCTGTTCCCGGGAATCCTATTGGAGTGTTATAAAGCTGAGGTCTTGGGGGCACCAGCTCTTCTGGAGGTGAGTCAGAGCATTTTTAAGTGGAATTCTGTAGGAAAAAAAACACAAACCAGCTTAAAACAAGTTAAAAGCTCTAAGTTGCTGGGTACTGCCCATGAGGGGGGGTTCAGGCAGGGCTGACTGTGCTGTTAGCATCCCTGTGGAGGAAGGGTGGGGGAGATGTAATTTTTAGCGGCTTCCTTATTGTGCGGAAGTGCCAGTAAGGGAATCTTCCCTTAGGAACAAGGTTCATCCTGTAAACCTGTGCTGCCTGCAAGTCCCAGTTGTCTTTCGAAACATATCCTTGAGCCTTTTTCATTATGCAACTGACTGTTTGTCTAACAGCCTTTGTGCAGAGTTTGTTTTTTTCTTCCCCGAAGTTGTGTAGGGTGTTGTGTGGTGAACTCCCATGCTCTGCGCTGTTACAAACTGGAAAGGGATCTATTGGTGAAAGGAGCAGGATTTAAATTGATGGCATAACATTTCCCCTGTGCTCCTGTGTGCCTCTCTGCCCCCAAGGAGATCAGGTAGTTGTGAGTTCAGAATGTGTCTTTGCACCAAGCTGCAAATCATCTGCCCAGGGTTTTGTTACCGCCTTCCCTGTCTCACTGGCTCCCTTGACAGCAGTCTACTTCTGCATTATTTAGGAGAGATTCCCTTAGTTAAAAAAAAAAAAATCAATTAGCAAAAGATAACTGCTTCCAATGTCAAGCTTCCCTTTTATTTTTTTTTGCCTCCCTGTGACTCTAATTGCATGCACGCTCTTCTCATCTTTATGATGGGGTGTGAGCAACTGACCTCGATTAAATGACCTGTAAATTATTGGCCACATAGGAGCAATCACTGGTCTACTGGGCAGTAAGTGGCTTGAGTGCCTCTACCTGGGGAAAGGCTTTCCTGGCCTTAGTCAGAATAATATTGAAATATGAGATAACATTGCTTAGGTGCTTTCAGTTTTTACTATTGGAAGAATATTGTGAAGCAACTTTAGAAATTGCCGTTTTATATTTACCTGCAGTTATATTAATAAAATGGCAATTTAGATGGTAACGATGGTTGTTTCCTGATCTCTGGAGTCGGCTGCATAGAATCTGTAAATCTGGATTTTCTAATTTGACCCAGCCTAAGTAACAATTGGATGGTATATCTGGAGTGTCCATAGCAGGATGGCTCCTTTAGTCTCTTCCCAAAGCAGCTTATTTGGCTGTTGCGTGGGGAGTGTTGCTGTGCAAAAATTGTGGATCTGGTCTGCAGTTAGTGTTCCCAAAATGGGAAGGGTGGCTGAGCTGTTGTTCAGGTATTATTCTCATACAGATGGCTTTGGGGACAGTCTAGAAGCAATTGCTTTCATTGTTTCAGGTGCAGACTCCTTTACTAGTGACTGCTTATTCACTGCACTGAGGGTATTTTCCTCTGAAACACTCAGACTATCAGTTGTTATCTCTCCCTTTAAATGTTCTAGATTTTTTTTTTTCTCCTGCCTTATGAGTTTTGAGCCCTCCAAATAATTCCACTGATTTTGGTATGGAAATCGTTTGCTTTTGGAGAGCAAGTGTGAATGCTGGATTCTTACAGCCCTGGCTTCAGTGTCAAAAGGCAGGATAGCAATTTGCCGGTAGTCCCAAAGCTCTGCAGGGAAGAATAATGTGAATCTGTTGGGGAAAAAGTGTGGGATGTGCAACAAAGGCAGAGGTGAGTGCTAACTCAGGAGGTTGCATTGAAGAATCTTCTGGAAGACGTTTAATTGATTAGGTTTTGTTACATTACTGAAGAGTAAAGTCTGAATGCAGTCAAATAATGAATGGCATATTGATAAACTCAGAGTGGTATTGTTTTTCATGGGTTTCCCTGACGGTTTCTATGGGGACAAAGACGCATTTCCCGTCCAAGTGCTGCTGCTGCCCTCTGATTGCACTTCTGTGGTTTCATTCACCAATAATGGGAAAGCATTCACAGGCAGAATAGCTTCCCCTTTTTAAATAGCCATGATTCAGGGCTGTATTTTTTTTTAATGCATTAAACTAATGCAGTGTTTTATCAATGATCTGATAGACTCATAATGCTCTTTTTCCAAGTGCTTATTCGGGGTCTGCATTAAAACTTGAAATTATGTATTGTAATTACGTAAGCATTGGCAAAAGTCTTTGTTGCCCTACAGTATGTGTACAAAGTGATGCTCATCCGGCTGTGCCAGTAGCTTACATTTGAACTTCAAGGATTAATTTTGTTGCAACTATTTGTCGATCTCAAATGCTGGTGCTTTCGGAAAACTTTTTTCTCTTGTGGGGATCCTTTAGTTAACTGATGTGAGTTAATTATTTAGAGAATGAGAGTTTTTTAGAGAATTATTGTTTGTCCTTTTTCTTCTCTGTGATGGGAGGCACTTCAAAGTTGATTGTGATTTCACATCTTCGTGTTTGATTTTGCCTTAACAAATGTGAAATTTTGAGTTGTCCCGTTACTCTGCAGTTGGATGCACTACCCACCCTTTACTGTGGAGGTTCTGTATTCTCAGAATCGACTTGTAGTTTTCAGGGTCTGTTTGTTGTTGTTGGCTTTTATTCCTTTTCCGTGGTATTTGATTTCAGTGCTTTCTGAGAGAGTGTGGGGGAGAGATTGCTTCTCATTCAGTGTGTCTCTGCATTTCTGTGTATTTTGACCTTGACTCCCCTTTTTCCCATTCCTCTCCATACTCCCTGCCTGTTGTCCCCTCCCAAAAAAACCCTAAAAAACGAACCCAAAAAACTCGCTTGCAGAAAACAGAGATATTTTAGGCAATGCTTGAAATGCGGAGGAAGGGAAGACCAGCAGAGCTGGAAGCTGTTTCTCACAGAGATGGGGTGCTGTGCACTGGGAAATAGCAGCTCCTGAGCCAGGCTGCTCCTTTTCGATTGCCTGAAAAGACGTGAAGTGACTGATAAAAGGGGAGTGAGAGTTGCCGTGTTCACCTGCGCACTACCCGGTGGTAGCACTGCACAGGCTGCGTTGCGTCTGCGAGGCTGAGGTGGGTGAAGTCATCTGTCACTGAAAATGGGCTGCGGTGGGTCTGCCCAGCCCCAGTCCTGGCTGATGGTGAGGGGTGCTGGCAGAACCACCCTGTGAGCTCTTTCTGCTGCCAGCTGTGTCGAGTCAGGCAGCCCTGCCTGTACTTGTGTGCTCTCCTTGCTCTACGCACGGAAAACCTGGGTTGTCATCTACTGCAAAGACACCGGGCTTTACAAATGAAACTGGGAACCACTCGAGTTGTATCTGGGTGTAAATGGGAGAGGAGAAAGCCGTACTGAGGCCATGCAGCTGGCAGTGTGTGCTCAGGGGATGCAGGCCCTGCAGTCTGCCAGGGAAATGCGTGCCCGGTGCTGCGGGAGCACTGCCTGCTTGCAGAGGAGCCATTTCACCACTTGCACCTTGCACACAAGGGTGTTTCTCGTTGTGAGGGTTTGGGAGCTGACCAGGAGGAAGAGGACTGAAGGTTGTGTTTTTGTTTAATTTGGGACCTTTTGTTTCCTCAAAGCCTGTCAGCTCAGCAGGGTGAAAAACCCGGTTTGAGTGTTTACTTCATTTGCCCACAGCTTGCCGAGGAGCAGGCAGATAAGGGCCAGCTGTTGTTCCATTTGCTTGCTTAAACAAAACCTGCTGTATTGTGTGGATGCTGCAGCACCTTGCAAAGAAAGCAAGACGGGGATATAGCTTTTGTGTGCTGCTTCTGTTTCATTATCAAGAAATTATTTCTTCTCTTGGAAAAAACCATGAATTTTTGACACACATTGCAGTCTGCTCTCTGTGGTTTTGTACTGTGCCCGTTGTAGGAAATGAGAGATTAGGGAATTCCAATAATTTTATGTAATATAAAAGCTTCTTATTGAACTGTTTTTCTAAAGTCTTTGGCAACTACCAGAAATGTAAAATAGGATAGGAAAGTAAACAAAATTTCCCTGTGCTGTTGACACTGGGATGGCAGGCGAGTGTGTGTGTGTGGGTGAATTCTCTCCTGGAAGTTGTTTATAAATAGCCTGCTCTGCCCCACTCCCTGTGTGTGTGTTCTGCTTCTGTTAGTTAGCAGGAGTGAGTCGATGCTTTCCTGTCTGGCAGTTCAGTGACTTAATGCATGTTTGAGTAGCTGGCCTCACTGTTTAATTGCTACACATGCTTTTCTATGGAAAAACTGAGGTGGGCAATGCAAATGGAACCACAACTCATGTCCCTGCCTTCCCTTTCATTTCCTCTTCTCTGTTCTCTGCCCTCTTTGGCATGTTTTTTTCCTCTGGGCGTTTCTCCTTGCTGCTCTCCCTATGCTGTGCAGGTGCGGAAATGTGTCAAAGCTGAGCACTGTGAAAGGACTCTTCTCAAGTCGCTCTCCTGTTGTGGACCCTCTGCTTTGTGTACGGAGGGAAATTTCTGTGGTCTTTGGTAATTGTAGTTCATTTTCTCCTTGCAGCCTGCTTCCTGTGTAAGGCGTTGCTGCTGTAAAGCATTGTTTGAGTGCTAATGAGGGGGTTGTCCGTGGCCAGAAGTAGTTAGGCTGGCAGTGGGAATTAATGAGGAAGCAGGTGTGTTGAGCAAAGCCCATCAGCACTGAACTGGAGGAGCAAACACTGGCCTATTTCAGGAGAGAAGGAGCTGCCCTGACACACTGTGCTTGGGAGCCAGGTATTCGGAGTTCTGTATTTATGACTTCCTCATTTGGGGCACGTTGCCAGAGGGGCTTTCACCTCTGCTAGTAAACGTATCTAGCTGTTGAAAAGGTCCAAGTGTCATGAAAGTTTATGGCACAGTTGCCTCTGGAGTACTCCACGGAGTAAAATGCTCTTCTGTTGGTTCAAAGAAGATGGGGCTGAGCTGCCCTGGAACTAAGTCTAAGCCAAAGCTGGCCCAGATGTCTTTTGCAGCTCAAGCAATGTTGTCTTCAGTAAACATTTAAGAAACAAGGCTCTCCTTGTCTATTTTAATGCCTGTTAAATTACATGCTTTAGTCAAGAGACGCAAATTCTGCTTTCTGGGATGAAATTCAGTCCCTGCCTGTGAATGTCTGTGGTATGGGAACATGGCCATGACACAGGGCTGAGAGTGATTGTAGCAGATCTGTGGGGTTGAGGGATGAGGGCAGTAATACCCGAAGTTGAGTTATGACCCCAGATTGTCTGCACTACTGCTAGGTCACTCTGCCATCCCAAGACACTGGACAAGCCCTGTTGCACTGTAGCGATTCTGTTCTCAAAACCATCCTTTGCTGCGAAACAGTCTAAAGGTTACTTGGTAATCCTTTGGATGCCTCCAACAGGGACAAATTTTTAAATATAGATACAGACCCTAGCTGTGAGAATTGAAAGTAAAGAAAGATTATGTTCATCTAGTGCTATGACAAGCAGCTCTGCATCATTTTTTCTGCTCCTTTGTGATATCCATAAGGGAAGAAAATTCTCTTGCCGAGATAATTACTGCAGCACAATGACAAGTTCACAGTACTTTGCAGGCAGCAGGAGTTTGCAATCTAGATAAGGCATCCCTGTCATCTCTGCAACTCCTTTGCCAGCTTCTCTGTTCATTACAGTGTGAGGAGCTCCTCTGGCTCACCTGGGTAGATGAGCTTGCTGTTAATCTTGGCCTTCAGCTCACCTGATCTCCCTTTGCCCAAAAGTCTATTTGGGAAGACTGAAATCTGTTAAAAGTGCTCTTTCCTAATTTCTCTTAAAATTGCTGGGGCGAAGGAAAATGTTGGTTGTTCAGAGGGATCGTTTAGGGTCAGAGTGACCATTTTATTACTTTTAAACCTTGTGGAATTACAGGTGTATGAAGTAGCTTTGCCAGTGTGAAGGTGTCAAAATGACCTCGTGTAGTTAGGACTGAGTTTGTATTTGGGCGTGAATCCTACATGGGTACATTAGAGTGCAGCCAGCACAGAGGTCTTGAGGTTTATGTCTCCTTTTGGAAATCATGTCTATGTAAAATTAACCAAAAGCATGAATATGGCACTTCCTTTTCTCTTTTTAAGAGATAAACTTTTTAATGAGTTTACTGGACATAACTGTATTTGAAATCTTGTAGCTGTCTGTGTGGCAGTATTCCCTATATGTCTCTAATATCTCTAACCAGTATGGAAGAGACAATATCAGTTGCCTGTAACAATTGCTGCGAGCAGGGTTTGAAACTGATTCACTTCTGCAGTTGTCAAATATTGTAGAGTATGACTGTTATAACCGTGTAAGTGCAACAGCCAGAATTTGTGTTTGATGTTTGCTTACCTTGATAGTGTTGTTTGTTTGTTTGTTTTTTTTTTTGCCCACAGGACTAGAGTGAAATTGGAAAGCCTAGAAGATGCTTATATTTTAAGAGGAAATGATGACTCTCTTTCTGATAAGCATGGATGCCCAGCCTATGTGAGTCCAGAGATCTTGAACACAAATGGCAGCTACTCTGGCAAAGCAGCGGACGTATGGAGTCTAGGTGTCATGCTTTATACCATGCTAGTTGGACGCTATCCTTTCCATGACATTGAGCCTAGTTCCCTCTTCAGCAAGATCCGTCGTGGGCAGTTTAACATTCCAGAAACTCTATCCCCTAAGGCAAAATGCCTCATACGTAGCATACTGCGTCGAGAGCCATCAGAAAGGCTGACTTCACAGGAAATTCTGGACCATCCATGGTTTTCTACAGATTTTAATGTATCGAATTCAGGATATGGTGCTAAGGAAGTATCAGATCAGCTGGTGCCTGATGTCAACATGGAAGAAGACTTGGACCCATTCTTTAACTGAGCACAAAGACTGGTGTTCAGAAGGTACACAACCTGGAGATGGACACATGAAGGAGCCCTTCCTGACCACGTTCAATCACATCCTGCATCAGCCTAGCTTGGTAGCAAAAGACACTCAGAGGTCCTCGAACTGAGAAGGAACCTCCACAAGGAGCTAATATAACAAATGTAGCATGGGGACAGATTGGGGGGCGGGGGGAGCTTGCTATCAGGTTAGATTGATTTGGAGGAGAAAAGGCAGCATGGAGCAATTGTAGCTTCTCACCTTTTTGGAGCCAAGGAGACTGCACATGCCAATTCTGGTGCAGCTGTATCACTCCTGTTTCTGTTCCATTAAAAACAGTGGTAACTCACAACAAATAGAAACTTTTGCCTCAGCTCACATCTTGGCATCGCACTGTTAGATATTTAACTTCAGCCATTATTCAGGGAAAATACAATTGGCTAACTTTTTTAATCAGATGTCTAATAATTAATGGGAATAATATAAGAAAAAATTAGGTGCACAAAGATGGACATGAAAAGTGGGTGCTAAAAACAAGCAAAATTTCAGTTCATGTCTCTTGATAGCTATTTTCAAGTCATTTCTTCTAAATAAACTACTTAATATTCTTGTCAGGAAATGACATTTTAATGCTTTGTTCCCTTAAGGGGAAGTAACTGTCATTTAACAGGCTGTTCTGTTTTGTGTCAAATGGTTTGTTGCAGGAAGCTATTATAACTCAAACTTCCAGATGCATTACTGCTATAATAGGGGGGGAAAAAAAGAAAAGAAGAAAACTGTATAATTTTTTTTTTTAAAGATATGAGATACTGGCTTCCATATCTGCCATGCTGCACACATATGACTAGAGAGGGCAGAAAGCCCTTAACGGTGTCTTCATCTGAGAACCAATCTCTTCTTGACTGACTGGCCCATGTGTAAATAGAGGGCTCTTTATTATTGAGGAAGAGTATTGTGGGTTTTTTCTTTGAATTCATTTAAACTTGGGAAAAGAATTGTTTGGTTTTGATTTTTGTTTATGTCCAGACTAAGAAATAAGAGGGTATTAATAAGCTGAACATTTATATTACAAATATTCCTCTTGAAACATACACAGTAATATGCACCTTTTGTATTGTCAAGACTTATTCTATTTATTGAAGAAAATGTCACAGTAGTGATGTATTAAGCCAGTACTTCAATTACGGGTTGACTTGGGATGACATGTTACATGCTGTAGTTAACACACTTCTTTTCTGTTCAGGTATTTCTGTCCCTAAATAACTTTTTATTTAGCTTCTTTTTTTTTTTCTAGATAGCTTTATTTGATTTAGACTGGCAAATGTTTTTATTACTGCTTTTATATTGCTGTATGATATTGAAATCTCTTGGCATAAATATTTGTGTTTCCAGTACCTCAGTTGTTCTGATATTACTGCCTGTATACGTTTTGTGAAGTGGTCATGTTTTTTGGGTAGGTACATGTGGACTCTGTAGTATGTAAATGTTACTTGAATTTGTGCTTAATTATAGTATGTGGCATGTGCGTACAGCTACTTGGCATTTGACGTATGGATGCTATTTGCCTGCCTTGCAGGAAAGTTATGGTCCCACTCTCAAGAGGATGTTTCACAGTTCTTTATCAAGAGACAAAGCTAGCTGCAGCTGACCTGCCTTGGTTCTATTTTGGTAACTAAGAATATAAAGGAGTAATGTTTTTACACTCTGAAGATGGTGCTGTGTCAAGAAGGACTTTTTTTTATTTTATAAGTACCTTATAGGAGGAAAGATTGGTGATGTGCATGGTGGGGTTTTACTGCCTCTGGTGCTTTGTCATGTATTTGGTTTAATGTTTTTGTCCTAATCTCTTCAATAAATAAAATTGTGCATATTTAACTAAACTTCAGTGGTGAACAGTATTCTTACTGAATATCTGAGGTGCTGCAGGAGTTTGCTCCGTTAGGATCATTCAGCTGGTATTTTTTGTGTTGCTGACAAGCTCTTGCCAGTCCCATGAGCTGAGAAAACTTAGCACTTATATTTATTTACAAGATAACACTGTAAGCCTTTTCATCAAAAATTTTACCATTTGCTATGACTAAAACTGGCTTTTATTTTGTTTTCTTTTGGCTTGTCCCTGCCTCTTACCAAGCCCATTTACCTTTTTCAAGAGGGATGTTTGAAATGGGGTGAGAACTTTGGTGGTGGGAGGCTTTTTGGCTGATGAAGAGAGATACCAAAATGGAGTGAGCTGGTATTTGCACTTTCCAAAATCCCAGGGCAGTGTACATGTTGCATTTGCACCTCAATTCCAGACAGGATGGATCTGAATTAGCACCTCCTGATTTCATGTCTTTTATTTAAGGCCAGATTCTGTTTCTGTCATTCCCCTTAATAATTAACAGATGCAGGTAGTGACATTATATATGAGCATGTGGGGTAATAAGGTGCCTTGTGAACATCAGGCAGGACAGATGAATCTTGGTCTATTAAAAAAGGACAGTTTGAACTAGGCTTTGATTTGAACCACAGTGTAGGCTGTTTTCAGCACCTCTGTAGTTTGAAAAAGCTATAGGTGGCTGACAGTCACCCTTAAAGAAACCTCCCAGCCCCAAGACTCCCCATTGCAAAATAAAGACTATTGCACCAAAACTGCTAGCATGGGGTTTACTGTCAGCCTGGCTAACTTTGAACTATATGATTTCATCCTAGGTAATTCCTGGCATGTGTTTCAGCTGGTAGGTTGAGAATTAAAACTGTTGATTATAGCGCCAACCAGAAATGTTATTAACATGTAGAAACACTTGAAAATCAGTTTTTAAAAGATCTGTATGCCTGCAGCCAAAGTTTAAATTACTTGAAATTCTTTCAAATCAAACTCCCACAATAAATGTGCTTTATAGAATAAAAGCAGATTGTAATCAGTCATAGAGAGAAGGGGAGCAGTGAGGATTTCCCCTCTCCCCCACTAAAACTTATGTGAACAGCTTCTGTTCTGTTTGGGTGGAAGTAGTTAGACCTTATTTTTCAGCAACCTGCACGCTTGCATTTTCACTGCCAGTAATTATACAGAAAATGCAGCTGACTAATGATTGCTCATTTGCAGTGAATTTTTTATTTGAGGATAAAGCTTTCTTGGTTTTGCTGCAGAGGAATCCTTTGGCAGCTGAAGTCAGTTTTATAAAATGCTGAAGGGTGTCTTGTTTTTGGAGCTTCCTTGTTCCTAAAGCTATACCCAAGAGGGGGATTTGTGGTTCTGATTTCTGGCTCTTTTTTTTTCTTTTTTTTTTATTTCTGCTTCATGGGCACTGCTAATCAAGTACACAGGTATAGCACTGGTTGCTGCAGAAATGCTTGAGACAGCTTTCTTAGTGCTGCTCAACCCTCAATTTGGGTAGCAACTGCAGTGGGATTCAAGATTTTGCTGAGCAGACTGTCAGTCTTAGCTGCCTCTCAGTCCTGGGGAAAAGGATGATCATCTCACAACTGTGCTGGGTGAAAAGCCATGTCTACAAACAAAACCATTTCACAGAATATGACTCCTTGGCAGGCTTTGGAAGCCCTCCAGCCCCTCCTTCTCCTCTACCCCTCCCAACTGAAAAAAAAAAGTTTTGGGTTTTTTTACTATAAAATATATTCTATCTGTGCAGCAGTGTGAGATTTCAAGCTACAGGCTTTTCTTCAGGACTGCACAAACAAGTGACAATTATTCCTTTGGCACCATGATGTCATATAACCTGATCCCTTAGCTTTGCTGAGGTGTGCATGTGTTATGGAGATAAACAAGTCAATTAAAAATGCATTCTCTTGTAGATGAAATAACCTTGGTAAATCTGTGTTTCTGGAAAGAAAAAATAAACTAAAAAAAGCCCAACCCAAGACTCTTGAATCCCAAACTGCGCTTTCCTGGCAATTGGAGAGGAAGGGGATGAAATGTGATGCCAAGTAAAAATTATTAAGAAGGGAAAAAAATAATACTCTTCATCCTGAAATGATTGTGTTGAAATTTGGAAATGTATGAGCGAGCTCTGTGACTAATAGCATAATGAATACCAAAAGAATTAGTAATAATCAGTTCTTTATTCTTAAAGTTTTGGCTAAGATTTCTATGAAAAACTTGCTAATTTAATAAGTGACAGTCTAGCTAACAACTTAACTAGCTTGTAACTTTCCTCTTCTTTCAGTAGAAACAAATGTTGAAAATTGGTAACACGATGAGACAAATTGAAATCAAAGTGTAAGAAAAATGGGGTATAAATTACCTGTAATATGGTGTAATTCCCCTGGAACAGGAGAAACAGCTGAGGAAAATTTCTTCAGAAAACGCAAACAAGAAACCAAAAAAACCTTTAAATCAGGCCGGTTCTGCCACTGACTT
The DNA here is from genome assembly GCA_013398115.1 of Falcunculus frontatus. Lineage (NCBI taxonomy): Eukaryota > Metazoa > Chordata > Aves > Passeriformes > Falcunculus > Falcunculus frontatus. The sequence goes on from VZRV01008672.1 coordinate 295,963, forward strand.
TTGCTTTTCCCAATCTTTTTGACAGTAATGTTCTTGATACCAGTTTCCATGCCTCCATTTTGGCTTTTTTGACATCTGAACTAAGCAAATGTAGGTTATTAGAGTGAAATTTTGATCCTCTAGAGATGCCTCGCCAGAGGCATGAAACTCTAGGCCGTATTTGACTTGTAAAGTTTTATCTATATTGGTGAGTGTGTGCAAATGTGTGGAAAAATACATTTACAGTGATGGTAGTGTAAATTCTGAGAAATTAATTTGATATTATTTGCGCTGCTATAAATGAGTGGAATCTGTTTCTTAAGGGCCTAGATGGGCCTGACTTCTGTGCTGAGAGCTGTCATTTATTCTTAATATTACTCAATTTAAATTTGTTTAGACTCCTCTCAAAAACTGGCTCAGCACAGGAGTGGATCCCATTGTTCTGATTCTCCTGCCTCCTTCACCCAGCATCTGTAGCCAGCAGGGCAAAAGGAAATAATCTTGGTGTGGCAGCTTGTGGAAAGTAATAGGTTAGTTGCTACTGTGCTTCTTTCTGCTCAGGAGGTTAAAGCATTGCAAAGCTGGTGCTGACATCATTCCAAGCACACAAAAAGCTGACGTCAGTGGCACAGTCTATTGCAAGGTGTTTATCTCCATCTGATTAGGCTGGCAAAACGTGTACTGAGAAAGCAGCACACAAAGAAGGAAACTGTTTTTCTGTGCTTCCTACTGGCCCTGACATCGGAGTCAGTCCTGGAAAGACTGAAACATGTTGATAAGGCTTCTCTAAAAATCTGTCGTGCTACCATAGGGTGGGACATTTTTCCATCTTAATCTCCAAGCATCAGCGTTGAGCACACAATTTATTGCAGGTGGGTAGTCAGCAGCCCCTCCTTGCAGAGGAGTCCAGGTTTGACCTTCTGGTGTTCTCAAAGCCCATCAAAATGACAAAATAAGAAGGGATAAACAGAGTATAAACACTCTTCTTCTGCCTGCTCATCTAAGTGTGGGCCATTGGTCATCAGAGAATTGCTGCTGGCTGGCTGCTGGGAGGCTGCTGGCTCTGGCTGTTGCCCTACCTGCAGCCCCTGCCCTTTCCACAGCAGTTGCCTCATCTGCTGGGCCTGCAGAACATGCAGACAGCACCAGCTGCTGCCATAGGAGACCAAACCACGCTGCCTCTGTTTCCCCCATCTGCTGGGATGTGCTGTAGATGTGGAGTAAAGCAACAGAAAGCAAATATCTTCCTCCAGCTGTGACCAAACGTACCCTTCTAAACAGAGACTTCCACCTGTAACCAGGAATCACACAATGTGCTGAATTAGGAGGGACCCACAAGGGTCACTGAGTCCGACTCCTGGCCCTGCAGACAACTCTTGGCCCTGCAGAGCACTGTCCTCTAGAGTCACACCCTGTGCCTGAGAGCATTGTCTCTTCTTGAGCTCTGTCAGGCTGGTGCTGTGACCACTTCCCTGGGGAGCCTGTTCCAGTGCCCAACCAGCCTCTGGGTGAAGAACCTTTTCCTGACCTCCAACCTAAAGCTCCCCTAACATAACTTCAGACCATTCCCTTATTTCCTGTCACTGATCACCACAGAGAAGAGATCAGTGCCTGCCCCTCCTCTTCCCCTCACGAGGAAGTTGGAATTGCAGTGGGGTCTCCCCTCAGTCTCCTTCAGGCTGAACAGACCAAGTAAGACGACACCTAGCAATAGTAAGCTCTATGGATCAAGCCAAATTCTTCAAGGTTTGGGGCAGAGCTGGCTAAGTGTCTGATTTCCACTCATGCTGAGACCTGACTCTTTTTTTGATTCCAAATAAGTTCATTGTTTCTCTCGTAACAGTGTATGGTTAAAATTTGGTCTAATTCAGTCCCTGGAAATAAGAAAATAATTTAGACAGAATTGGAATTAGTCAGAATTAGAATATCATAGGTTGAAAAAGGTGTCAAATTCCATGCGTTTGGGGTTTAATTTTAAAAGCTCTGTATCAGACTGCTAGAAGAAGAGAGTTCTGGCTTATTGGTCATCACTGGGCATTTTATTGCTTCATATTGTGTTGATTTCTACTGTCTCCTGTGTGTAATCACCACAACAGAAGATTATTGGTAATTTCTGAGTGTTTGTAATTACTAATTTTGGTTTTAAGATTAGCAAAAACATGTCTGATCCATGCGAAAAGTCTTTAGAGCTGCTGTAAGACGGAGTATATCTGTGGGTAAAAATCACAGCTCTTCTGGGTACTGAGTTTCTGACAGGGCTCCAGCTGCATTAGGGTGAAAGGACTATACTACATAGAAACTTTTTATTAGAATAAACATTGCTTCAAAAATTATGTAACATGCCTACTCTCCTTGGTAGCTCAAATCAAGGCCAATCAAATCAAGTTGCTCAAGATGAGTAAGTACATGCATATTTTACCAGTTGTTACTTTTTAAAAACTCTCTAATTCAGTCAAAGGAACATATCTTGGAAGAGCAATAGCCTGATTGCAACAGAGAATTTATGGCAGAGAAAAAAATTCTTTTTTTTCCCTTTTTTTTCTATTCAACTTGATGAGAAATGTCGACAAATCCATTTTCTTGGTACTGTGTAGGTTATCGAGTCTTTGCCCTGTCTGAGGAGCTGCTAACATGAATAACCAGTGATCTCATGTAACCTCAGGACAGCAGTGAGATTTGTCAGACAGTTCGCGATGTGCTGTCTTTAATTTCAAAAAGGAACATCAGCAACATGAAATGCATGATTCAGAGAAATCCAGTGACATTTTGCTATTGTCTGAGGCTGATAAAACTGGAGTAGTCAGCGTTGCCTGAATTCATCCCTGCTGATTGATCAGGCCGTGAAGATAACCCACATTTTACTGCAGGATGAAATTTTTCCTGGATAAATTTAGCTTTGTGTAGAAAGCCAGGACAAGGTCAAGGTTGTGTTTATGTCCTCAGAGCACACGAGATGCAGAGTGGTTGTGCCCTTCCTCTTTTTTTTCTTCCTTATGAGTGGTCTTTCTGCATAGGTAAAGGTAGGGAAGATAGTGCCCTTTGCCCCTTATGTAGTAGAAGCATTGCTGAGCTGTTCCACAATAATACTCACGCCAACCTGTCAAGGGCCAAGTGGTATTTTGAGTTCTACTTATTTGCTATTTGAGCAAGGCAGGGCTGTACCTTATATTTTCCATCAAGCATGCTGGGATCATACAACTGATTTTGAAAAATGCCATGATTTAACAAGGTCTGCTCCTTTTTCCACAGTTCTTTTTCAACAGCATCATCACCATTTTCTGTAGTTAATAACTTTTGGGGAAATTAAGTTTTTAGGTTTTAGATAGTCTTGCCTATAAATAAGTCTCAAAGATAAAAACCATAACAAATACAGGGTATTTTATGCAAGCAATCATGTACTTTTGGTAACCTGTTTTGTAAAATTACAGAACAAAAATGAAAATCCCTTGGTCATTCTGCTTAAACAGTTTTATCTTCTGATTTTTTCCACCCTGCCAATACACTTTGCTTTTATTTAGGACAACTGCAATGGTAAGTGACACTTGCTACCATGAGGTTTATGCTGCCAGGTCACTCAGAGTGCATTTGGAGGCCACCATGGTGAGCACACCATAGAAGTAAGAGAGAAATGTGTGTGTTGTGTATTATATCCAAAGGCTATCTATCTCAGAAACACCAGACTTTTCTAAAGGGTGAAGGCTTCTCATTTTTTTTCTAATAGTAGATGGGATTAAGAGACTCTGAATGTTGCTGCTCCCATCCATAAGTAATGTTTCCAACATTGTAGCTGTTGGATGCCAGTTGTTCAGAGAAGTGGAAAGAAGTGTCTAAACCACATTTTTGTATACTTCTTTGCAACTTCTTGACACCACCAATTTACTGTGAGTTCCAGTCAGCTGAATCAATAACAGATATAATCCCCAGAGACCTGGGAAAGACCTTCTTTCAGGAGGTTAGTAGATAGGCTATAGGCTTCATTGTCTGGGGTGGAATCATCGTGCTCTTGCTACAGAACTAGACCAAAGACTCTGATATTTAGGGCAGTTTTAAAGCTTGTTCCAAGATTGTTTTCACAAGAAAAGGTTACCCTGTCAGAGCACAGCAGGGGAGATTGACCGCCCTTCTGAAGTCAGTATAGTCAAGCCCAAGCTTTGTTCTGCTCGGCTCTTAAATCAAGTTCCTTGCAGAGGGGCAGAGAAACCCACTGCCAGCTTTACATGTAACGGGGAGGACAAAGACAAGATTCAGACTATCTAATGCTATTGAAGCTGGATGTAATGGGCTTACACAAGTGGAATTTGGGGCTAGGATTTGTCCAGCTAAATGTTGACAACTATATTTCTCTCTGCTGACTATAAAAGGAGCTCAGCATGACTAGCTCAGGCATAGATGTCTCAAGTTAAATGATTGTAATCCTCCCTGCTTGCCAGAGCCTGTTTTGTTTGTATACACAGAAAAGTCTTTTTCCTTTTGAGATACACCAGGTACCCAAGACATCCACACAAGACTTGCAGATGAGAGACAGAGCCTATGGAAGAAGGACCTCTTGTGAAGAGACGGATGGAGATGTGGTGGGGTGCCCTCAAGCATCTCAAATGGCAGTGAGTGGACACATCTATATGGACATCTATGTAGGGTAGTCCAGAAGACTTTAACTTTTATAAACCTAAGTCTCAGAACAGGATTCTCTTGTTAGCTTGAGAGTTTCCTAGGTGTCAGCCCTTGGGTATTTAAAAAAATGTAAATACATGTGTAATTTATGTGGGAAAATGCTCTCCTTCTGTCTTTGGAAATGGTCACTTGTGAAACAAGCTTGCAAACGCTGTTGGCCCAGAAGGGTTTCAGGCCAAAGGAGGCTGACTCTTATATAACACGTGAGTAAGTGCTCAGCCATGGACACATGTGGCTGCTTTATGCCTTCTACATCTGGCAGTCACTGGACAAAATACAGAAATAAACCCAAATGCAGAGAGAGCATAAATCAGCATCATAAAAAATAGTAATGATGAATGTTGGTACATCAAGATATACTGGGAGACTGGATAAAAGATGAAGAACAAATGCATTTATTTACTTTCTATAGCATGTCACTATTTTATTTTCCTCTTGTTACCCCTCCATGTAGGATGTGCTACATGGAGCAGACTAAACCACCTGTTCAGTAGAGGAATTAAATGCTTTAGAAAAGCATTTTCCATTTCTTCCCTGTAGTGTCCACCAGTGGATGTTCTCTCTGGCCCCAGAAGCAGCTGGTGTAACTCAAATAGCTCATTAGAAGTGCCTTGTGATCCTTTCTCTTGTGTACACGGCACTTTAACCTGTTTGCTCTTGGACTTTCTCCTCTAATAACTTCCCTCAAAAACAAGTTGCTTTTTATTTAGGAGACAGGTTTGTGTGTTGTCAGAGAGGAAGATTCAAATTGGGCTCAGCATCATAAACACAACACTTGCAAATCTCTCTGGTTTTAGGCAGTAGGAAAATGAGTTCCTAGCATTCGCTAGTACTTCTCCAGACAAGTGTATTCATTAAACAATGTTAATGTTTTTCTTCTCTTAAAAGCCAAGCTATGGTATGAGGCAGCCTTGTGTTTAGCAGTTGGTCACTGACTAAAAATCCTATGGCAACCAATAAATGGAAGCCAAAAAATGTTGCAATATTATTTTAGAGGACTCGTCTGCTTATTTTTACAGTTAGCCTTGCATAACCTTCTACATTTTTGGACTCTGCCTTATGTAGAATATTTCTTAAAGTTTCCATTTATTTCAATTGTGCACTGCGCATTAGGAAAACTCCTAAAAGAATTAGAAAAAATGAGTCACAAATACTTTCCCTTTATGATGTTATCATGCCCTCCTGTAACCTATTTATGTACTGCTCTTACATAATATTTATTTGGTGTTACAGTTTTGCTAAGGATGTAACACTAATTTTTTTTTAATTGGCAAAGCAGAGATGAAAATAGTGTCATGATGGTAGCTTGAAATGTGTTTGCTGCCTGGGATTTAACCATGTGGACACAACAAATGATATCTGGCTTTCAGCTGAAAACCAGAGCTGGATTTCCAGCTTGAGCCACCACATACCTATCTCAAGTGTGTGTAGGGTTTGAGATGGTCTTTTTTTTTCAGGGTGGTTGTGGAGATGCATCTTTATAAGCAATGAAAAGCAGTGTAATGGTAGGTTTAAAATGATGTGTGAAAAAATCCATTCAGTATCCGTGCAGCTCAAGTGTTTGGTGTATGCTCATCTCTATGTTACCCTGGCACAGATAATAGTTACCAGCAGAGTATCAAACACTATATCTGTAAGATTCGGCCTTGATAGATAAAATGCCCTAGAAATTATATATTTCACTCCCTCCTCCCACAAAAATAGCCACAAAATCCCTGCAGCCTGTTCGTCTGTAGCCAGCAGTGTAGCAGTACATTAATTCCTTCAAGCTGTGTCTCTATAGATTGACTGGTTCATGCCCGATGTTGCAACCCCATCAACCATGACGAATTACACATGCAACTCTTGCAAAATTGTATTCTGAATAAATAAAGGCTTGGAACTTTATCCCTGTCTTTCTTCAGCGAGCAGGATCTTAGGTAGGATGGAAATGAACAGGTTTGTGCGCTGGCATGTGAGAATGAGGCTGTGTGTGCACCCGCATAAATGAACAGTCCCAGATGAGAGAGGGGGTGGGCATGCACCATTCTGCATCTGTGCACCAAACTGGGTAAGAAGCTGAAACAGGAAATTGTGATGTCTTCCTCAGCTGCTTCAGAGCAACACAGCTTATTTCTCCAGCAAGAAGAGCTGGGAAAGGTTTGGTGCTTCTGTAGGCTGGAGGTTTGCATCAAGCAGCACTGGCAGTTTGAAAGGGAGGGAGCCGATGGGAGGTGACAGCACCCTGTCCTTCACCTTTTCGGGAAATCCTTGCCCATGCAAATATACAAGTTTTATAATTGACAATTTGTGTTAATTTGTGCATATATAATAGAATACCAGGGGAAGCAACCAGTTCAGTTCTGAGATTCCTTAAATACCCTCAGGTGGGTTTCAGCACACAGAGCTTTAGGTTTCTGCAGGAAGGATGTCTTGGTTCCTAACAGTTCATGGAGAACCAATCTGCCCAGCCTGTGGAGAGAGTGATTAATCTCATCCCAAAGCAGGCACTGATATTTGATCAGATGAGTGGTGCCCGACACCCATTGCCTTGAGAACTGTTTTGTTATTTAAAACAGTGATCAAAACATGTAGCTCAAATACAGAAGGCAAAGTTGTAGTCACCAGAAATCAAGAGAGCTGTATCCTACTTTTAGCCTGACACAAAGGCTAAGAAAATAAATGTAGTAATTTACATTCCCATTGGTTTCCATGGGCCTTGAACAAGGACATTAAACAAAGGAAATGAAAGAAACATGTCTGCAAACAGATATTTTATACATTCAAAAGTATACATTTAAAGATAATAAGGTGGAACATAACTATTCATATGCTAATCCTATTAAAATGCGAACTTGGGTTGCAAGTTCTTTGGGACGAGGACAGGAGGATTTTTCTCTGTCTTTGCATATAGCAACATAATAAATTCTGGATATACCTAGAACTGGAGGTCCTTCTGACTACTGAAGTAAAATTAATATATTGGAATTGTTGAATAGTTGTAGGATAAAGTACAACATGTCCTATCTCATGAGATCAGCAGCCTCCTGCTATTCTTAAGACAAGGCCTCTGCTCTTTTCTAATTGAATTCTTTGTGGGTTTTTTGTACAAATTTTATCTATGAACTTTAGCTGCAACTGACCTAATATTGCAAAACCCATTTCTCACAGAACCTAAGCAGGTTTTAATCCAGCTTTTGAAAGGAAAGCAAAGTATAATAATCTACTTCAGCAACTGGACTCAGAAAACAATCTATTAAGGGTAAAGGAAAACAAATAATTTTCCTTCTATGATCTTTCTCTGATAAAAGATCACATAAAAATCTCATAAACTGAGGTATTTTTTGTCATTTTAGAGGCTCCCTGCACACCTTGGAATATCAGTTCAAGAAAAAACATACAGTATATTTTCTGAAGGCTTTCTTTAAAGCAATAATATTTTTAGTTACATCAAACATTGCATTACATTACACGTTGTATTACTCTACTTCAGAGCAAGCAATCATGTTCTTCAGATTTATAAGATAAAAAGGAAATAGAAGTTTTTGTAAAAGTTTAAATTTACTGGTTTGGTAAGCATGGTTTACTGGTTTATAAAACGAAACTGAGTGAGACAGTGTCAACAGTGATCCTTTCTGATCCACACTGATGTTTTGTACAGTTCTGTTGTTGTTGTTCATTTTGTGAATTTATTTATTTATTTATTTGTGCTCAGTCCAGACAAATAGTGGAAGTATTGCCAGGAACAAATCTTTTCTGCTGATAGTCATAGCCTTGAACTTCTGTTAGAAAGGTGCCTGTGCCACTCTAGTGAGCTGCCCACATTGATTCATCTCCAGTGTTTGGCCCTCATTTCAAGTACTCCAGAGCAAGAATTCTCTCTCCAAGGATCCTCAGGCTGCAGTCAGTCTGCAAAGCCCCTCTTTGGGGTCTCAAATCATCTTCTTAGCTGAAGCCAGCACTGGCAGACCCATGTGGGCACCACTGTGTGAAGGACTGTGGAGTTTAGGAGAGTCCTAAGAGTATGTACTTCAGCTCAGTTTTGCTATACACCTCAGCCTTTAGATGGTTTCACACAAAAAGAAGTTGCAAGGGCAAACTCAGTACCTTCATGAGGTGGAGGTATGATGTCCTCTTGTTTATAACCCAGTATGGTGTTTCTTGCAATAGAAAATGCTATTGTAAAGGAATATTGTTGCAAATTACTTGTACTTAGTGTTAGATGGAGGTTATTGCAATGCACATTTCCTGATCTGTTAATTATGGTAGGTTAATTATAACAAATCCCCCTTCCTTACTCAGAAGGAACAGCCTTCATGAAGGGGAGGTTGTGAAACAGGAGAAGAGTAAAGGTAAATTTATTTTTAAAAAAGACTAAAATTAGACAAAGGGAGAGGAATGCAGAGCACTCTCTCCACCCTTCTCATAGCCCAAAACATTCCATGGTCCCCCTTCTGTTGCTACTCTGTCACTTGTCCCACCTCCCATTGCAATGCGCAATTCCCAGTCAACACATTCGAGAATTTCATACATTCACGGATGACATCTTTCCAGCTTGTACTGTAGTGCTTTCTCCTCTCATATTTTAACAAAAGTTTTGTAGTTTTAGGGGTTTTTTAAGACCTCATCTTCTGGAGTGTTTTCTTCTGCCCCTGGTTTAAACTTTGTGGTCATGTCTCTTATGATTGCACGGTGAAACTAAAATGACAAAATGCAATAAAGTATTTTCAGATGTGGGGGTTTTTTTAAAGTTCAGAGTTTTTAAACAACCTGTGTGTGTTTTGGAGGCCTGACTTGTTTGTTATTTTTGGTGCTGAAGTTGAACTGCACTACAAAAGCCAAGAAATGTTGTAAGCACAACTCTAACTACTGTGTTGTAATCTTATTTCATTCAGCTGCTGAGGACTTATACAGCCACTGAAAGGAATGCAGGCCTGGCCAAGTACTTTTCCAGTGAAAAAATGTTAATTTGTTCCATGCCATCACCATTTTTTTGTGTACCTATGTCCAAAGTCAACTTTCACTGATGGACAGAGGAGGAAACTAAAGTTTTATGTAATTTCTAGGCCTCTCAGAAATTATATTCTTTAAGAGCAGTGGGTTTTAAAAGTTTTGTGGTTAAATGGTTTTAATAATATACATCATTGTTTTGCAATTCAGTACTCCTCTGCAAAATATCCCAAATATCAGAAATAAATGAAAATAAAAATAATACATATTATCAGAGCAACTTGAAAAGCACTTAGCTGGCCATTTCACACCAGGAACCTTCAGGAGTAATGCTGTTTGATCCCGATTTCCATGCCGTGTTGGAAATAGCTTACAAGTTCCTGACCTGTGTTCAGAAATAACTATGTCTGAAGCTGAGTTTCAATATGCAAAAAGAATTCTGCACCATTATTTATTTTTATTATTTAGGTATTTAAAAATTATATTACATCTATGTAAATATTGCCTATAATTAATACCGTATAATATATATTATATATTAAAATTATTATGTAGTATAATAAAATATATTTCTGTATGAGTGTAATTTGAAAATACTTACATATTAGATCTATTTATTTATATATAGACAAAACCAAAGTCCATTCTGTGGTCTCTTCTGTTCAGCTAGGTAAGGAATGAGTTCTCATGCTGCACAACAAAGGGCTATCTCCTCAGGCTGCTCTGTCATTCCTTTCATATAAATAGGGCTAAGCAGAACCTCTTGTGAAAAAGGAGCAGGTTGCAGATGCCTCATTGCACAGATTTTGCTTTCACACTGAGGAGCTTCTAGGGCAGAAGGACTCAGGTGACTGATGGTACCAATGCCTACATGAAATAAGATAAAAATTTAGGTGGAAGGAATGCAGCAAACTGATTGAAAGAACTCCAATCTCCAAAGTCATTCAGCATCTTTCTGATCAGAATCTATTAATTTTTCTGTTCCCTTCCTCTTCCCTATTCTACCTCATATTTGCTCCCTTTGGACTGCCCCCTGTCCTGTGAATGGTGCTGTGGCTCCTGAACCATGAATTAAGGAGTGCAGTGATCTGATGAAGTAAATTATTATTAGAGAAAAAGCTCTATTGCACAGTTTCTCCCCTTAAAAATCCACAGTCTGAAAGGAAAATATCCCCCCTTCTATTCCCCACATGTTTGGAGAGTCATACAGAAACCGAAGAGTGGGCAATTTTTGATTTTTGAAATTGCTGCAAGACAGTTAAGGCTTTAAGCTGTAGCACCAGCTTTAACCATTATCCCCAACTCTTATTACATTCAATCACACTTGAATGCACTGTAGCAGAATTTCATTTAGATTTTGTAAGATTTGGCCTTTAGAAATCAGCATAAATTATAATGTTCCAGTCAATAGTTTGTCCAACAGACAGTAAGTCACTTGATTTTGCTTTAGTATGTCTCAATCTGTTAAACAATAAGGCTTTTCTTTGCTGAAGTGGGACTGGTGTGCATGCAGTAAGAATAAGCTCATTCTAACAGCTTTTCTTTGTTTTTCTGTTTTCGAGACAGAAAATTTGTAAATACACTGTATTAAATCATGTTTGGTAGCAACCTGTGAACCATGCTGATAAAAGAAGAATTGACCCAAACTACTCAACCTCAATCTAATGAGATCAAAAGACATCAGGTAATTTTAGCTTATTTGTTTGAGGTGGTTTTTTGTAGCTTATTTTTTCACAGCTATTTAATTGTTTGTTTCGGGGTTTTTTCCCCGAGAACATGTGAAAACAGGACTGTGAAATGCTGTAGGACACAGAATTCTTACACCATTTTTCTAGCTGAGAATGAACCAGAAAGCCCACAAGAAGGATTATTTTTATCTTTTCTGACTGATATATTTATGTGCTCACTTCTCTGTGTGGTCAACTGAATAGGAATTTGCTAATTACCAATCACCATCAGGAAGGGAATTAAATATGAAGCCATACACAGCCAAGATACTTTCCAGGTGGAAGAACAGGTTTACTGACTTTAACCTTTTGTATATTCATTTTCTCAGTCATGTTTCTCTTCACTATATTGCAGACCAGATGCTGTAAGAGAGCATACAATTGGAGGAGAAACTGTCTTTGGCACAAAGCTCCTTCTTAAGCCAGTGTTAAGATATCCCAGCTATTCCAGATTAAAATAATGCTGATTCCTCTATTTTTAGGACTATTGTCCATGGCTTACCATTTTGGGGTTTACATAGAGTACTCTTGCAATCAGAAAAATTGATTTGCTAATGTAAGTTTGAGGTGTATGTTCTACTTCTCACTCCTTGCCAATTCTAATCAGTCAGTTATTTTCTGAGAACTCTTTTGGTTGAATATCACAAGTAAATTAGCCAAACGTTCCTCAATATTGAGAACAACTAAGCCTAGGTTCTACATGGATTTTTTAAAAGCTGTGTGGTGGAAGTCTTGGACCAGCTAAAGAGAATCAAAGTCCAGGCACTGACCTCACTGGGACCAGGTTTTCATTTTAGAATTCTATAGGGCCACTGAATTATTTTTGTTTCTAATTTCTAAATGAAAATCTAAAAATTTTAAAAAAGTTTAAAACTCTTACACAATACTGTGCATCAGTAATGTACACAGCAATATACACAATAAGTTCATCAAAAGTAATGACCATCTGCTCTCTCAGGATTTGGTTCCTTATTGAGCAAGATGATAGGAATTAACCTTTTAGGTACTTTTTCAGGAATAATGAAAAAAAAAAAAGGGCTGATTTTTTTTTCCTTGCTGTCTTTCTGCATGGATGCTGTATCTTATTGCCTTTGAGTCCTGTGGTATGCATGTAGATGGGGAGTGTTTCAGTCCTCAGGATGCCATTCTCTTTAGTGGACATTGGGATGAGATATTTCACACTCAGATTCAGTTTTGCTTTCATTTGGAGTCATCTCACACTCTTAATTATGCCCATTTGGCAAAAGCTGAATCTCTGCAAACCAGAACCTGGAGTTTTTGTAATATGTATCTGTGGATTTTTTTTCTTTTGGGGGGGGTTTATTTGCTTTTCCTTTTAGTTTCGTTGTTATTGTTGCTGTTGTTGTTCCTTTGGTTTTGTTTGTTTCGTTTTTTAGTTTGGTTTTTTTTGTTGTTGTTGTTTTGGGTTTTTTTCCTTTTTAGTGAAGAAGAATGGATAAAAGAATGGTCCTGTTTTTTCCTCTCATTTCTGAAGAGAAATTAAATAACAGCCATGGCTCTACATTGTGGCCTTCCTTTCTGCTTAGCTTTAATTTTAGTCATCTTTTTCTGGTTCCTGTTGTACTCAGTTCCTGAACTCTCAATACAATAAATGTTATTGTTCTTGGGGAGAATGAGTTGCATAAATGTCAAGTCATCAACAATCAGCTGGCCAGTTGCCTGAAGCCTTTTTTGTTTTCTTCATGGGACATAACTACAAGTACTTATTCATACAAACGAATCTTACACACCTAAGTAGACTATTGACAGTAGTGGTGAATTGAAGGTGGAAAAAACCCAAGGTTTTGCAATGTCTTTTAAACGTAGGACTGAAGTTCTAGTTGTCACAAATCTTTAGCTAATGGCATAAATTTGCTTGCTTTTGGCAACATATACACCCCTATGCAATTTTTAATTTTTAAAAAGGCAGATGGAAGAAATCAAATTCAGAAGTAGCAAATTGTTTTCCAAGTAATTTCAAAAGCAAGGGGTGATGTGTTTAGGGCAAAGATAGAGGCTCTTGAAACATTTAGTAAAAATATGAAATTGGATGTGTCTCATGCTATTAGAATCTCATTGAGTATTGATTTCTCTGAAAGAGCATACTAGTGCAGAGAAATTGTTGTCTTACTTGATATACCAAACTCTTAAGTTCAAGACTGTGCAAGACAGACGTGAAAAAGTTGACAATGACACCATCTAAAGAGGAAGAAGGGAGCTGAAAAGTAAAAACTAATTACAGAGCAATATAATGAAAGGGAATATTATACTTCTTGTAGTAGCAGGAGCAGGAATTAATATTAGATTGTTCAATAATAAAAAACTAAACCGGTAGAAATTTACAATATGTAATATTTTACAATATGTAATTTACAATGTTTGCTTTTAAAGCAAACATTCAGAGAGTCTCAAGATCAAGCAAAAAAAGGGAGAAACCCACTTTGAACTTGCTTAAAGTGGAAGTTTTAGGCAATAACTATTTATTGTAGTTCAACAAGATCACATCAGGGGAGCTATCAGCTTTAAATGACTGGTATCTGAGGAAGTCTTACGTGCAGACTTCTGAATTTACTATCATGAAGGTCTTCTGCCTGTCATTACATGGGATGTTTCCCCCCCTTGTTTAACATGCAGCATGTTTCCTTTCTCCTCACCTAATGAGAGTTCTTCTCAGCTGCAGGGTCCTTTTCGGGGGCCACCAAGCAGCACCTGTGTTCCTCACCTAAGCTGGGATTCAGTTACTTCAACACAGGTGTCTGGCACTGCTTGGGACACCTTGGGCTGGCCTGCCCAGCCTTCAGCTGCTGGTTGAGAAAATGCAGGTGTTCTCTAAGGTCTGTGTAAGGTCTGTCACACCAGCATGTCTTGTGCATCTCAGGTGTTATTAAGACACTTGCTTAGGTCTCTTACAGTGTGTTTACATGTGAGCTTGGTGTCTGGGCTACCAGTGAAGTTCAAAGAGCTGCTCATCTTGTTCTAATCACCTCCATGTGGCCCCTGACATGCCTCACAAGCCCTGTTGACATCTTCAGCTTTACTTCTCAGCAGTTTATAGCCTCTCACTTCACTCCTACATCCTTGCCCCAGGTTACCTTCTCCATAGCTCAGCAGCAAGCACCCACCCATCAGCCCACCAGTACCCTGCAGGGTCTATCTTTTTCAGCTCAGTGCAATCAGAGTGCTGGTGTTGACTAATAGCTTGGCAAGTGTTAGTGACAGTCCTTCAGCTCCTTGGGGAAGGATGAGAATCCTCTGCTGAAAGGAAGCTGGTTGTTCTTTCAGTCAGAGTCCACCAAAAACTGTACAGAGGACACCACAGCAGATGGACAGGAAAATAACTCATGCAGGAATTCTGAAATGCCATGAGTTGTTTCTCTTCTCTTATAGCAGTTCAATAATTCCACCTGTCTGTTGTAAAGTTGGAATCCCTCACCTGCATTTTGTGAGTCAATTATAATGGTGACAACATAAAGTGTCTGTGCAATGACTGGAACTATGTGAACTTTGAACAGAGGATTTGTTTCCCAAAAATTAATTTGACATTTCCTCATCTTGGTGTCTGGTTGTGTTACTTTGGTGTCTTATAAAAATGTATTTCTTCTTTTTTCTTCTCCTGGCAGCTGGAGCTGGTAGCTACTTCTGATGGAGGGGATTCTTTTCTCCTTTACATCCTCTTTCAAGAATTTTAATAATATCTCATGTGCTACAAACAATCTAGTAATTCTAGTATTTTGTAAAATGTCCTTTTTTTTTTTTTTTCATTAAAAAACCCCCACAACTATCAGGAAATCCATATTCAGGTTTTTTCCACAGTGGAAACTGTGAATTATTTATAACAGTAGTTTGATTATATTAAAAAGCACAATCCCAAGTCTGCAGTACATTACTGGCTCCATTCCTTGCCTAAAACAGGCGTGTTTATATTTTTCCTCAGTAAATATGTGATAATTAAATGCAAATAGACCATATTTTTCAAATGAATTCCCAACCCTGGAAACTTGGATGATGATAATATTGCCTAATAAATGCACAACTGCAAGTGAAATCAAAGTTTACTGAAGCAGAACATTCTTAGCAGTCAGTAGCAGCCATCACTTAGTGAAAAAACATACAGGATTAATATAGACAAGTCACTGAAAAATGGATAGCCCAAAGGTATTTTATAATTTTATAATTATGGAATATACCTAAGTATTAATTGAAAACACTGTGCACTCTTTATGGGATGTTCTCAGCTAATCCATTCCTTTAAATTATTAGGCTATATTGAAGTCATGCCTAAGGCTGTCATCAGCTCTCTTGCAAGTTCCCCATTGTGTGTTATCCCCTCTTTCTAGGTCAGCTTTTCAGCCTTTTCCTTTCCCCTTGTGAAAGAAAGCAATTTCTCTGCCATATATTTCATTTATGAAGACACATATGCATGTTTCTTGGCTGGCAACACGTGGTCTTCTCCCTCTCCCTTCCAGTCTGAGGTCCCATGTCTCCCTTGGAGCTAATGGAAGGACTTTGGTATTGCTCTGATAGTTGCACCCATGAGCAGCTCTGTTTCCCCCCTCTTTTTCATGGACCATATCTCTCTGACGTCTTTCCAAATCTGGGCTAAAGACAGAGGAATGTAGAATCCCAGAGAAGAGATCATCCAAAAAAAGGACTGTTGCCTGTCCAGCCTGAAATGAGAAACTAGGTGCTGAAATGAAAGCACCTTGTCTGCAGCCATCCTCATTCCCTCCTCCTTTTCTCATTCTTCCCAGAATGCTCCACTTTTACACAGCTGTTTCCTAACATCTGGAAATATATCATTGTATGCCTTTAAGAAGAGCCTTTAGGTGTGGGATCTTGTCTCAGTAGTGGAATGCTGGCAAGAAGCCAAGCATTGTCTTTGTACTACCTGCCTGGTTGCTCTCCTTGTCCCAGAAAACTCAGTTTTCCTTTCTGGGATTCCTGTAGCTGCAGCCCCAAGACCATATTCGTAAGAAATCTGGAGAGATTCCTAAGAATATCTCCCCTTCTTTCCTTATGACTTCCTCACATGAAAATATTTTCTCCCTTTATCTAATTCTCCTTAACAGGTAAAGAGAAAGGCTGCATTTTTTTTTTCACTCTTTATGACTTTATGAATGGGGAAGAATATTTTGCAGCCCATGGGAAGCATGAATTTAAAGTCTGATGGCTATTCCTTCTGTAGCTCTCTCACTTTCATGCAGTACTGTTTTCTTGCCCGAACCTGGAGCAAGAGAGCAGTTGCAGGGGAGGGAAAGACAGGTTCCTGGAAGAAGGAGTAGCTGACAGGATGTTGCTTTTGTTGGAAAAGATCCGTCCTGTTGTCAACAAGGAGGACCCAATAAGGCTGAGTGCTAGCTACCAACCAAGCAGCATGCTGCCAATCAGAGTGCGGAGGCCAAACTTTCCTTCTTCCTGCCAAGAAAAGGCATTTAAATAAGGACTGAAGTATGATTTTAATTTCACTCCAGTTTAATGCAGACAGCAGAAAAACCCAGTGACTCACAATACATTCTTGCCTGCTCAATAAATAAAATTTCCTCTCAGAAGTCTGCAATTTTGCACTTGGTCCTAGGATGTACATAGCACAGCAGCTGAGATTTCATGCTCAGACAGGCCAAGAAATGAACATGTTGGAAAGTTCTCAAGAAAGACCACAACTTACATTAATTTTCTCTTTCCTTCACAGAGATAGAAATAACTGCTTTAAAAAATATGAAAGGGCAATAGCTGATCCTATTCCCACAGTTTTAAATCTTAAAACAACCAGCTTGCCCCAAAGCAGCCACCTCTTTACCCTTGTCTTGTAACTCTTGCCATGATGTATGGTAAGGAGAGTGAGCCTAAGGGGATGGCTGAAGGATATATTGCCACAGACAAGGCTGTAAAGTTACTGTGTAAACTACAAATTTACTCCATATCATTGCTCCACTAAACAGTGATGGGTAGGGGAGATTTTTTTTTCCTCTTTTTAGGTCCTCCCTTGCTTGTGGTCCTAATGCCTAAACAGTTTCTCAGTCACATAGCCAAGGGCAGATGACCTCCAAAAGTTGGCAAATGTATTGGCCAGTGGCACTGTTTATTCTTTATCTGAAGGTGACCAGGAGATATGGAAAACAACTTAATTTTGGATTTTAGATGCAAGCCTGAGGTTTTCACTTTATGTAATGCTTTCTGAAATGTCCTGAAAAGAACTGAAGAGTTAGGCTGCAGTCCAGGAAAGGAAATGAATGGTAGAAATGATACATAATCTCCCCTGACATCCTGTTAACATAGCCTTGTGCTTAGCCCAAGAACTAAGCCTTGCAGAGCTGGCAGGGTGAACAAGACCCTGCCCACAAACGTGTTTTTGCAGTCCTGTCCTGGTTTGCTGTGTACCACAGCCTCTATTGCATGCCACGATCTCTGAGTTTGCTGCTGTAACACTGGGCTGAGAAAGCCACAGTTTGTGTGCCACATCCCACCCCTTGGTGCTCCCCCTGCACTGGAGTGTGGTGGCCCACACTGACATTGCTCAGGTCATACAGGCCAATGTCTCCTCTCAGGCATATAGAGCCCAGCTCAAAGTCTGCTAAATGCAAAAGAAAGATTTTAACTGACTTCAGAATGTTGTGTTCAAGTCCTTTGGGAAGAGCTGGGATGAAGGACAGGAAGTACAATGTAATGTGAGGTGGTTTCTTTTTTTTTCCCAAATAATTATTTATTTATGAATGTATTTATTGACTTCTTTGATGTTTAAATCATTGTGGAAGCACAGCAACCTGATGGATCCCTATTAATATACATTTAAATACAAAAGGGGCAGTTTACTTTTCAGCTGTTTGAGCACCTGCAATTCACATTAGCTGCAGGTGGAATTCTGTGTGTTCAGCAAATTAAACATTCAGTAAACAATGTTATAACAGCGTTGACTTTAAGATGAAATCATAAATGCATGAAAACAGGACAAAGCCTATAGCTATTTGTAGCTATATTCAATCTGTTATGCCTCTTGGTCCTGGAAAAGAAGGCTGGAAAAGATCTCAGTGGCTGTGGATTAGCTGAGCTCCATAATTATAGCACCTGAGATGAGAGCTGCTACTTTGCTTATATTAGATAACCAACCCAAAATTGTCACATAAAAGGAGGATTAATTTTTTATTACAATACTAAAAGCAAATTCATCTTTGAGCTAAATTAGTCTGATTTGCTAAGTCCTACAGGCCACCACCTTTCTTGTTTAATATGCTGAGACTACTAATTCTCCAATTCTGGTGGGAAGAATTGAGAGGGTGTGATTTTATGAAACTTTATTTTGCTTCTGCAATATGCCCTTCTCCAGAGAATCCCATTTGTGCTGTTTGCCATCTAATATCCATGCATTTCTGGCAAAATCATGGTGCAAAACAATGAGTATCTTAATGAACATGCTGAACCCAAGTATTTGTGCATAGTGAGTAACTTTAACTACTAAATTTGATCCATTAAGAGAGACTTAAAGACCCCTCAGGTCCTGTTTTCAGGTCAGTCCCAAAGTGTATTAACCTGTTTTGAAATGCCTGGAAGCTGCGGGAGATGCCCACTGAGTATGCTAACAAAGGGAAACTAGAGAGCTTAAATGCAGCCAGAAAAGAAGCGAAACCAATTTTCTATCTGCTTGGGTAAGATATTACTGACTCAAGGGATTATACACACCAGAAACGAGATTTTGAGTCCTGCTCTTGGAAATTACCCCAACAGGAAAAGGCTACATCCTTCCTTGGATTTAAAAAATATTGAAAGAAAATCTCGTCATTGTGCTTGCCTTCCTCACCTCGTGCAGAGAGTACCAGGGAGTCATCAGAAATTCTTCAGTATACTGACACAGTCTCTGACCTTTTGGAGGATTATAGAAGTGTATAATAAGAGGCAGTGAGCAGTTTGGAGCACTCTTTCTTGGTTTCCTACACAGCTACACCAGTATTTTTCTCCATTCTGATGTCACTTCACACAGCAGTGAACTTTGAGGCAAAGAGGAGCTGAAGATGCTCAAAAGTAACCCATTATCTACTTCAGAAGAGTTAAGAAAGGTAGAGGATGGAGAGCATATGAAGACTCTGTGTGGAAAAAAAACCAAACCACACAGTAAAGAGGATAAGGTTCCAAACTGTCACGCTGTAAGTTTGCAAAAATTAAGAGCATATATGTTACTTAGGAATGGGGACCAGAGCAGGTAAAACTTTGCCTAGGTTGTCACAGAATGTCCTGGCTAAAGTGGTAAGGCTCTAGATGAATCCCTTCCCTCTCAGGTGGGACCAAGGATGCATTATGCCTCTTACTGAACAAAGGGCAGCCCCTCCTACCTTTGGAGCAATCAGATTGTTTCTCCACTGCCGGGAGCACCTGTTATCACATCTCTTTCAAAGGGACTTTTTCTGACTCATGAAAATTAGGGAAGTGCTCAGATGAAATGCTAGCATTTATTACGAAAGCCTCCCCCAGATCCTTGTACTTCAGGGCCTGTGCTAGGAGCCTGTTTCTCTTTTGCAATCCCATTTCTAATACTTCTTTCAGTAAACAACAGCTGACCCTTATAAGCATGTGGAACTGACTGGCCCCAGGCTCTCTCATCTCTAAAAGACTGAGCTGGGCTGTTCCATGTTCTTTAGCATGGGTGGAGGGGGAGGGAAGTGTTTGATTCTTTTTTGGTGGGGTGAGGGGTGTGGATGTACAGTTAGTTTAGGATGGAGGGGACCATCATAAGACTCTGGAATCAGGCAGGTCTTGGGGTTCTGCAGGTGGTAGTTTTGGTGTTGTTTCCCACAAATGAAGCCGTCTTGATGGGATTATGGAGGAACTAGGAGAGACAGGGAGGTTGTGGTTTTATGACAGAAAACAGGAGAGGAAATCTCTAAAGTGATATCTGCTTGTGGTTTTGCCTTTACTGTATGAGAGGTAGCATTCCTGAGACCCTAGGCTCTTTAGCCTGATTTTCTGCTCTAGACAACTTAATGTAATTATTTACTTGGGACAGGGAAAAAGGGATGTGGCAGAATCTGATTGATCTTCCTCCAAAAAGCAAAAGATGATGACCACACATGCTGCTGGATAAATAACATCCCAATATGCTATTAGATATCTAACTGGCTTCAGAACTACAATGATGTGTTTATTGTTTACAAGTTTTGCTATTTGCACAGTGCTTGCCCAAGGCCTTTGAGGCCAGGTTTAAATCCTTTTTTATTCCTCCCACTGAGTAGTGGTTTATTTTGTTATAAATCATTTCCACACCTCATGTCAGACAGATGCCATTTGCTTCTTTTCCGTTTGAGATTTGGATGGTGATCATAAGGGATCCTTGTACAAATTCTACGGAGCAGATCCTATCACAAAAATCGGGCACATTCTGTCAGCACTTTGACAGTTCCTCACTGACTTCCTGTTTTCAAGGAAATTTCCTGGTATTTTGGTCAGCACTGGAGGGCCTGCCACTAGACTGAGATCTCAGCCAGAAGTAAGTTTTTTTCAGCATGGTGTTTAAATCAGTAGCAATTCTACTCTTGGTGCTAGAAATTCAAATGTCATCAGTTTCTTGCATGGTAAATGAGAAGATATAAATGAGGTACAAGATGAACATAGTCTATATATACATATCTGTTTCTAATATATAGCTCTAATGTTAATGCATTTTAAATATACTCCTAGGTGAACCTTTTTCTTTATTTTATAGTCAAGAACTAAACCGTCCTTTCCCTGCTTTTAGCTTCTAATTGTTTTCTATGCACTGAACTCTCCTATACTATTTGGTGGTGAGGACTATGGAGAAATGAATAAGTTATCAAAATAAATCAAATATGTAAAGATGTGGGTGATGCCAAGTCTTCTAAGGCTGTATGGAAAAACAATGCCTGAATATGGAGAGCAATTCAATGCACCTGGATAAGGAAATACGTTTTTAAATATATGTTTTATCTATCAGCTTGAGTAAAAAAGGAATTTCCACCAGAGTGGAGAGAGTCCACCTTTGGAAGAATAAAGAGCTGCAGCTACACAAACACACGCATGATAGAGGTTCAGCATTTTGGCTTTGACTTTTAGTAGCTACTTATTGTGCCTGAGAAGGTTCCTTCTATTTAGAGGCCAGAAAATGTCCTACCAGTGGCCAAGAACTGCCTCTGTCTGAATTAAAATGTAGCTCTCTAACACTCATGCAGAACTTTGTTCTGATAACTGACAACTGAAATTGCTATAGCATAAAACCATGTCATCTAGGATTGATGCTGAATCAATATGACTCAAGAGAATAAACTAGACCACTTCACAGACAGTTCAGCCAAGACATTTTAGCTCAATTTGAAGTCAAGATCAGAAATATAGCTATTTTTTTTTGTAGAATCCAAATGGAGATTGCTAATGTACTCTTCTATAAATCAGAAATGTCCTCATCTGTAATTTATGTGAAGTAAAGATTATTGTCTTCTGAAGAAAGTATTTTGAGGAGCTATTTAAAACAAATTGAAAAGGCTCAAGAAACTTGGAAACAGACCACTCATAGCAGGAGATTGATATGAAAAAAATGTGCAAAGCAACAACTGAGATGGAGATAGGAGGAAATGCTTTTTCAGCCAACCTGTAATTAGCTTGTGGAAGTCACAGCTATAGAGAGTCAAGGGCAAGAATATAATTAGATTCCAAAAGGGACTGGAAATATATATTGATGTAATTAATTATAGCTCTGAATATATTTCCTAAAGTGGTTTTTTTCAGCAATATTAAACCTCACTCTTTTCCCTGGAGGGACTGTGTTTTTGCAGAAGGCCAAAGAACACATGGGCAGGAAACAGCCCTTAGGTAGTCTGCAGTGCACAAATGACGCTCCTGAGGGAGAAAGAAAGGTGCTGTTATGGCATTGAGCAGTAGGGCCAGTAAGGTGCTGGGTGGTCTCTGTGTGTGAGACTGACACAATAATGACTTAGACTAATACTCAAACATACAGTCATGGATGCCAGATGGTCACCAGCTGGGAGACAAGTCTCATTTCTGAAATTGTACATCCCTTGTAAAATATCTTTGTAGCTATCAGCCTCTGTAAACTTTAACAGTCTGCTCAGTTGGCTGAATTTAATAATACACTAAGTATGGCAATTATAGATACTGAGGTAAATATAAGTTACAACTGGAAAGTTTTTCAAAGGCAACTATTATCATTAGTTTATATAAATTAAGAGGCTACTGTCATGTGCAAAGACCACATGGAGAAAAACTTTCCAGTATTACACATTCATTTTTCAGTGATATGATGCAAGCCTAGGTAGTGCCCTGGAGATGACAACAGTTTTCCTGGGGGCTTATTTTGCCCTTTCTTATCACAGAGGATAGGAGCTAATATTTTCCTCAGGATTTAAATACATAGCTTAGCAGTTAACATGTTAGGAAAAACAAAGTAATCAGGAATGGGGTGGTGCAATCCCAAAAGTAAAATAGAACCTACACTGGAATACTAATAAACCATGTGATAAAAATACTGAAGGTTAGAAGTTCTTTTGCAAATGAGGAATAACAACTTTCTGCAACTTCTATTCTTTGCAGAAGAGACTTATGATTGCATTTACCATGGGAGGTCAGGAACAGTCAGGTGACACCATCTGACCAGGTTACTTGATGCTCGTAACCAAATGGGCTCAGCTCCCTTGGGATCTGCTCTGCTCGGTTCCAAGTGTAGTTTTGACCCAGAGGACCACGTGCAGAGTTATAAAAAGTATTTATGAAAAGAATGAGATTGTGTAACTGAGGTAATAGACATGGGCACATACAATCCCTTGACCAGCTCACTGAAATTTAGGGGTGCTTCAGGGCATTTACATAGTTATTTTGGGTGGGATTTCTTCTTGGCCAAGGTGGCAAATTTCTTCAGGTTTTTTTTGTGGTTGGAATATATTGGAAAGATATTAATAGGTGTTCTCTGACTATTTCTGTTTCTTTCTTTGGATTTTCCCTGTGTGATGAAGCAATTCAAACTAAAGAAAAAAAAAATCAAAATGTAAATCTTTTGCACTAGCTTGATATGGTCATGTCTGGATTAAATTGTGAATGAACCAAATCTGGCTGCAGTTGTTTGTCCAAGCTGCAAAACAGTCCCATTTTGCAAAAAGACTGCTAGAAGCACAGAAAGGATATTGTAATGCACTACAGAAATACACTGATAAAACTGTGTGAGGAACCTAGTGTCTACTTTCAGTAGTGACATAACCTTGAAGCTTCAAAGGTAACAGAAAGCTGGAAAACTTTGTCTGTGTCTCAAAAGTAAACTGTTCCTCCTAACAAAGCACAGACAGACAACTGTTTCAGTCACAAATCTCTTTGGAATAACTTCATTCCATCAATGACCAATAAGTGAATGCTAGATCTGGGCTACAGCCTCCTCTTTCCTTTGAGGGACCACCACAACTGAAGCCACAGCTTTAACATGGACTTTCACAGAACTAAGTGTGAAAAACTGCAGTATTCTTCTAGAAAAGAGGACAACTTATATTAGCCAAAAAAAAAAAAGTGCACATTTTCAAAGGGGCTGCTTCCTGAATGTCCCTTTCCAGGTCCTTCCTTTATCCATAGAGAATTTTGTATGCATTTTGCATCTCCTTATTTATAACAAAACATTGTTCTTGACAGAAACTTGCCTGTTTTTATGTAAACCAAGCTGGTATGTTTTCTTCAGCAATGGCCTGAGCATTTGTGGTGCTAACTCCTGATTAGTGCCGGTTTAAGTTGCTAGAGATGAGTGACCCGCTGGCTTGAACCCCCATTTATTCTAAACTCAGTTTGAAGAGGGATCTGCTTCTTCCTCTCGTTCTTTCAGGCTCCAACTGGAAATTTAGTCAGCTTGACCTAACAGAAAACAAATTTAGAAATGCTGAATCTACTTTTTGCCTACACCCTTTCCCCCTTCTTAGTTTTGTACCTCTTTAGGGACATGTAGACTGGAAGGAAATAGAAAATGTTGGAGTTGACAGTCACTGACAAAAGTATGAAATTCCATTAGTAGGGCAAGCATAAATTTGGGCAAATGCAGTTCTAGTATAGCCAGTGCTTAAATACTCACCAAGCAATCAAGTGCCTTCCTCTGTACATGCTGCTTTCAGAGACATATTCATATTTCACGTATTTTACCTAGTGCTTATGCAAGGGATGACGGTGAAGTTCATTGCTTTCCTGGCTGCCCACTCTTAAGACTACCATGCATTAAAAGAAATCTCTTAATTCTGTTGTGAAGTTGTAGGCTAGAGCACCTGGGATATAGGAATTATAGCTGAGAACAGCAACTCACTAAAATGACATCATGGTGAGAACATCACACCCTCAGAGAGCCATGAGCCGCTCACAAAACCAGTAAAACCAGACAGCATCTCTTCAACTTTGTCACAACCTTGACTCAGAATGCAAAAGCATAGCTAGAATAGTTTCGCAGCTTGTGCTTCCAAGTTGATTCTTTACAGACCCAAAAGCATGTGCTAGACAGATGTTGTGCTCAGTCTGATAAGTTTGCATATGGCACTGATGAGCTGTAGATATCAAAAAATTTTTGGATTTATGTAAGTAGATACGTCCAAGTAAAATCTGTGAATACTAAGGGGTTTTTATTCAGAACTGATGTAGCTTGTGACTGGAATATTAGTATTCTGCTTTAGGCTTCAAATATGTAGGATATCAACAAGAAATTATTATTTTATCTTCATCTTTTTAGATGTCTCATTAAAATGCAGCAATTAAGCCCTAATTTCAGCAATATTTTTACAACAAAGTCAGTAGCTTTAAGAATTGGTAATTTCTTCAGATTTTTTTTATTAATTACAATGTTGTAGACATTATTTAGGATTGTACTTTATGCCATTTTGGGCAGGATGGATGGAATCTTCAATGGAGAGCTACATTTTCCTTTCAGAAGTATATGAGCTCTAGTGCTAAAAAGGCACCTATTATGAATATTCTTATGATCTTCCAGAGGAAAATAACATCTCCATTTGTAAATATAATGAAGAAGAAGTCTCTGGGAGGTGTTTTTTGCATCCTTATCAGAAACCTCTCATGTCACACTGTCTTGCAGCCTAAACAACATGTAAAATCCAATGTGGGAGTACAGGAATTAGTTCATGTAAGAATTCGATTAATGTCTAGCTTTTTCCATAAGTTCCACTGTAATGCTTCCTCATTTTTTATCTATCACAAAAAATATACTAGAATTAAACAATTTTGGTTTTTTGAAAAAATTGCTTTTGGTTACTCTAAAGCTGAAAGTCTGTCTCGCTCTTTCCAAATACAGTGTGTTTCTCTCCAATAGATCAAAGCAGTGGTGAGCAAAAGCTGAAGACAGGCTGTGTTTGGAGTACTTGCCATTTAAATGAATTGCTTCTGAGATAGGGAACTTCAGCTCCTGTCAAACAAAGTCTTGTGGGCACAGGAGTGTTACAGAGCTTTAAGGGACTAACCTGGTTCTGATTCTTATGGTCTGCTCTGGGGGGAAATAGCTACTTGGATTATTATCCTCATTTTACCAATGGGTACTGGAAGACTGTCAAGCACCTCCAGCCCATGTGCTTTTGAGGAGCTTGACCCAAGCAATTCACTCAGGGTCTGCCGGTTTGTTTGCAGCAAAATGTATTTAACTTGTAAATCAGCTAGTTTTCAGAGGGAGTCCTGAAGTTAACACAGGGCTAAAATCCCAGCTGCTTCCAGAGAGTGAGGTGCTGTAGCTACAGATCTCCTCGAGTTCATCACTCCTTAATGATATGAAGCTGCTCTGTAATGTGCATCAGCTGTGGAGGACTGCCCAGCAAGGACTGGCAGCAGTGGCTGGAGCCCTGATACCTTTCCTAGTTTCTGACTTGCCTGTCCAGACTTTTTGCCATATAATTGCTGCCAGTGCACTCAGACCAGCCATGCATGTGTGGGTGAAGCACCCTTCTTCAGTTTAGCGAAGATAAAATACATTGACACTGAAAACATTCAGGTCAGTACTCCTTAAGGCATTTTCCTTCAGTTTGACTCATATAGAGAAAAATTCCTCAGGTGACTTTCATTTTACTATTGTGGTTTCACACCTCTGCCCAACAACAATGAAATTAAAAATAATTAAAGTAGAAGTGTTAAGGGAGGGGTGAATAATTCACTATGAAAGATGGACCTGCCAAAACTAGTCTGTTTCTTGGTTCATGGAAAGTCTGCAAGTTGGTCGTAATTTCCAGACATTTATTTATGACTTTAGTTTGCCTGGTGTTCTTCTGAAAATTTATTTTTATGCTTAGGAGGTATCACACAGAATTTGCTTCAATTACTTGAACTGAAAATCTGAGCTGTGTTAGTTAATTGTGGTTGCTTACAGTTGGTTATGTGAGATGGCAGGAGTACAACAGAAGTGAAAGCAGTGGAGAATGGGAAAAGATTGCCTTGGGATGAAGTCTGTCTCAGATGGGCTGATGAACTGCATACATGGAATTGTTTTAGTTTCTAAAAACTGTTTGGTGTGTAGAAATCGTAAAACCAGAGCATGGTTTGGGGTGGAAGGGTGTAGCGCGGTCGCTGCTGTGCTCTGGCCGCCCGGTGGCCAGACAGACGACGGCTACGAGGCTCCAGCCGACGGGCCACTTGATGTGGCTGCAAAGGAGCCAGCTGTAGCTGCCTGTTTTGGGCTCACTGTGGAGCAGGCTGCAGCACGGTGGTTGCCGAGCAACCGAGGCGAGGGCAGAGAATGAAGGAGGGACTCTCGTATGCCTTCAATCCCAGTTTATTGTAGTGAGGTTAGGAGCAGGGGGTTGCTGGAAGGGTAGGCAGGGACGGAGAGTCAGGGAACAGACGTTGCACGCCCCTTTTAAACGGGGGCAGTGCAGGGAGGAGACACAGGGGAAAACCAATAGGGGAATGACATGGGGTTGACATGAACGAATCAGGGAGAAACAGGGGAGGAACATATTTGAATGAACCAATCATTAACTGAACATAACAGAACTTTCTAGACATTAATACATATGCCATAGGGGATCATAAATATGCATATCACAGTAAACCAATGGGGATAACTTGAACATAGAACTTACTGGAACTAGGGATGGAGTTGCGGTGACTGACACCCAGTGGGCGGGAGCCTCAGTCACCGACCCCGCCTTTGGGGTCGGGCCTCTGAGCTGGTAAGCCCACCCACTGACTGTCACCCAGCCCCCAAGGGGGCTGGGGCACCGCAACAGAAGGGGTCTTTACAGATCATCTGAAAGATATAGGCTTTAGTGTAAAGTGAAGACAGGACCAGACTATTGGCTACAAGCAGAGGGTAAATGCATTTTTTCTGTAGCTATGTTTCCATAAAATAATTATTTTTGTGTGGGATCTAAATCTCCCTAATGGACACTTTTTTAGGACACTATCTTATCATCTGAGTTTACCTGCCCTTAATATAGGGTCTTAGGATGTTTTAAGGACTCTTCCCTGTTGTCTCAGGTGTAGGTGCATCTAACACAAACTCATTTTTACATTTGTGCAAATCCCTGCCAAACATATTTGGGAGTATTTTCTTAGCTTCTCTGTTTTTCTTACAGAAGGAACATTTGCTTCATATGTTACTGACACTGATTCTTATTTGAGGCCAAATTATTTTTAGTGGGGATAAATCTTTTATAGAACTAAATTTTTTATTAGTCTAAATACAAAATATTTATGTTCCATTACATATTTACAATCCTATTCATGAAAAAATAAGTCATCCTAAAGAAGCAATTCCTTGGGAATTATTAAAAATAAAAAGAGAAAAGGAAGAAGGCAATTCCACTGCAAATTTTCCCCTACAGTAAATGAAACACTTGCAGGTAAGATTTACAGGAAGAAGTTAGCAAGCACTAGATATGTGCTTGCCATTTTTAAGTCCTGCTTTGAAATTCCCATTATGTCAGATATGATTATAATGATGGACTGTAATGCTTTGGGTAGAGACCTTTTCCTAGCCTTCTTCACCACAAATTTTTTAAGAGAAATAATTACTGCTTGCTATTCTCTGCCTGTGGTTGCAGTGAAACTGGTGTTAAATTTTGTTCAAACATCTTCAAGTATCTGCAGTATTTCATTAAAGATTGAGCCAAACTAATTTTTGGAGTAATACTATTGAAATTCTGGTCAATGACCAAAGCAAAGCACATAAGCAAGTGTTTAAGCAGTGGGGGTAATCCTGGGAGTTCAATGGGACTATTATCATGGAGCAAGTTAAATATGTGCTTACTTAGCTGCATAGTGTATCTCAATGCACAGCATCTGTGAGTCTGAAAGCCAGCTGAAGTTAATAGAAGGGCAGTCTATGAGAGATTTGGAGCCAGCCCATGAATGATCTAGTGGTCATTCATGGTGTATACAAGATCAATTGACTTAATTGGATGATGGATCAAATGTTTCTCCATATCTGCTGATTGTTCACTTTTCTCTAATTCTTTCTTTTTCTTCCTTTTTTTTTTTTTTTTTTTAATCAAAGGATACTGCTCATTGCCTGTGACCACTCCAAGATTACCCCATTCAGCGTGAAGAATTGACCTGGCTCAGAATATCAGATTAGAAGACTCAGTTTTGTTTTCCATGCAGTATATAATATGATTTTCTTCCTGGACTGCAGGAAGTTTCTAGCCATGACATTTTTCTCTTCTGGGTAAGAGGCAAGAATATGTGGGGTAAATATTTTCTTTCCCACTGCCCTCTTTTCAATAAGACAGTTACTCAAAGGAGCATTTTCCTGACTAGAATTTGTAATAGTATTCTTCATAATGCACCAAGAAATCCTTTGTCAAGCAATTGTTTCCTGTTTTAAATTACAAAAACAAAGCAAATTTAAACAAAAGAGGAAAAAGAAAAGAGACCTTTTCTTAGAGGGCTGGAAGGGAGAGTAAAGAGAGGCTGGGTTGAATATGTTCTATTGCAAATTTCGCAAATAATTTTTGCAATCAATTTGCTAAACATTTCTTTTAATGTGATGTCAGGTCACAAGTTCTCCTTTTTCTTTGTGTGCCATTAAGACACGCTATCCAAGCACAGTGGCTCTGTATTGTAAGAGGATAAAGTGAGTGCACACATCAGCGTGTGTTCCGAGCTTCCTGGCACCGTGAGCTCAGAGCATTTGCTGCCTCTTCACTGGCACTTGGAGCTCTCAGATTCCTGAGAATACACATGATCACATCAGACCTGGAACCATATACATTCCATTGCAGTGAACATATAATCATTTCTCTCTAACTTCAGAAACTTGACTCCAAGATACTTTTCTTCTGACTCTCCTTCAAGTACAGGAAGTTGAGTCATGGCTGTTTGGAACTGCAGGACTGCAGGTCATGTCCTTGTGTTCTCAGTGGATCCATATGATTCTGATTTTTTTGTCATGGTGTCAGAATTGGAGCAAGGAAGGGGTCAGTCCCCTTGTGACTGCGCTGTTTTTTCCTGCTGAGATACATACATGTAACCTTTATATCTAATTTAAATCATGAAATGTTCATCACCTTTTGAGTTTCCTGAAATACTCTCTTCCCATCTGTCTGTGCTTTTGCTAGGGATACAACCATGTATTTATATCCTCATGTAAGGGGTGAATTTGCTTTCATAAAGGGATAACATGGGGAAGAGCCCTCTTTGAAGGAGTAATGAACAGAATTAAGGAGGAGGTGCTGCCAGATGATAAGGGCAGAGTGATAAAACAACTCCCAAAACCCAGTTTTACGAATATGTACAAAGTCTGTTTTGACTTTTCTATTTAGGTACACTTGCTAATTTACAAACCTGAATACATGCAGTTATAGGGAGCAAGAGGCAGCTAGGGAGGTTGGGATTTAGAAAGGTTTTCAACACAACATCTCATCTGAGACAGATAGAAATCTGGCATGATGGGCTCGTGATCCCCAGCACTCAGAGTGACCTAACCCTCTGGAGTGTTTCAGCTGTTGGAAGAGCCGTGCAGAAGACGAGCATGCAGGTATGCATTCAGGAATCACTTGGAGCTGGGAGATCTGGCTGAGTTCAGCTTCTTTGAGCAATTGGGACATTGCTTTTAACACCATTGTTGCAACACCTCTGAAAAGCCTATAAGGATACTGTCCCCTGGTTCCCACCAGCCAGATCCGTCAACTCTTTTCAGTCTTCTGCTCCC
Source organism: Falcunculus frontatus (assembly GCA_013398115.1). Taxonomy (NCBI): domain Eukaryota; kingdom Metazoa; phylum Chordata; class Aves; order Passeriformes; genus Falcunculus; species Falcunculus frontatus. The sequence goes on from VZRV01008672.1 coordinate 326,386, forward strand.
TCAGTCTTCTCCCATCTCATGTTTCCCTCCCTCCCACCCAGCAAGTCTTTAGTGGCCAAGACCTCTCTGCTGGTCTGTGATTCTCTGTGCTGGCCCAGCTGGTCTCCCTGATCTGTAATGTGATGCAACCACTTCAGCCTGTCTACAGTCACAGGGTGTGAAACTGTGGCTCAAAATCTTCTCAGGGAGAGATACCCATTGCCTTCCCTCACCAAATGGCTCAACTCTGCCATTCTTCACTGTATTACTCATCATGCCCAGTGCATCTTCCTCCTGTCTGATCTGAGTCAGCACCTTTCTGCTTACCAGGAAAGAGGCTTCCTGAGAGAGGTGTCTGTGGCAGGAGTGTGTGGAGGGTCATACTGCTCTGGGGAAAGTGTATAGCTCTGGAAAGAATGTTCCCATGGAGATTCCCTGTTAAAATTTTCTTCAGGTTCTCTCAGTACTGAAATGAACCTCAAATTATTTTTTGCAGAATTCAGTTTCCTGAGATTTGAGCTTATTAAAATGTTGCCTGAGATACCAGTAACTGTCTCAGTCTTTGCTGCAGGGGCTTTTCCCTTGCCCCTGCCAAGGCTTTCAAACAGTATAATTTTCTTTCTTTAACTTGACGCTCTCTATCCCCGAGCTATTCTCTTCACCCTCAGCCTCTTCTGCAGCAAATCCCAGGGCTTTCTACCTGAAGTCGGCTAATAGCTGAGCTTTGTGTTTCATCAGGAAGGAGCAGTGTGATTAATTCTCCAGCGTCTCTTCTATTCCTCTGAGCCATTTCCTTATGGAGAATCTGTAATGCAGCAGAGTGGGAGCCAGCATGTGACTCTCTTTTCCTTAAAATAGGTGCCTCACCTGCTCCACCTTCACATTATGGGAAAAGCCACAATGAGAGCAAAATAAGCAATGCTGTCTTGTCATTTATTTGCAGTCTGTCTTTTGCCATCTTGTAAAAAACAAAGTCTGTAACAAAGAAGATATGACTCAAGAGAGATGTGGGCAAAATACTACAATTAAGTGTTAAAAATCAGCCACAAATATATGCCTTCTGAGTAGCACTTCCTGAAAAGATTTTGATTTACAGTGTGTCAAAAAAGAAGTGCAAATCAGAAGCTTTTTAAGAGCTTTCTGCCTCTTAGAGCAGAAAGGAGGGGCATTCAATAACATCCAATAACACTTGTAGACTTTATTTTACCCAGTAATGCCTTGATAAACCTGAATACTATACCCTTTTAGAGAGGACCAAGGGGCTTAAGAGCTGAGAAGTTTTAATTTGCCTTGGGAAGGCTCCCTATTTCTCTCCGTTGACTCCACAGGAAAAGTGCACCAAGATACCTCCTTGCCACGACCCAGTGTCTGAAATAATTGAAATTGATCTCTCTGAAGAGAGACCATCAGAACATGGTCTCCTCCTTCAGCTCCTCACAACCCCTGATGTGTGCCAGGAATTCAGTCCTACATCACCCACACTGGCTGTTAATATGATTTGTGGCCTGGAAACAGCAACTACAGGAGAAGGTTAGAGACTCTCAGGGCTATTTAGTTCTTTCTTCAGGAAGAGCAAGTTTTTGTTCCTTCAGAGTTTGTCCTTCAGACGCAAAAGTTCCTGTCACATAGACAAGCTGATAGTGTTGTAATGGAAGTACCTTATATGCCCCTTAAGTAAAGGAGAATGGTCTGTGAAGGAAACAATTTTCTCCACCTGGTAAAAAAAGTTAAGAGGTCTGGCTTCTGATTCAGGGCAAATGATGGGCAAGCTCTGGGAATGCAAGTGGTACGGCATGAGCTCACTACATGCGTGTTGGGCTCTTTGGAAAGCATGTGTTTGTACATTTTATTAGTTAACTTCACAGAGAAAAAGTGTTGAGCCATCTTAGCATTTCCCATGACAACACTTCCATCTGTGTATTCTTTGAGCACTGCTGTATAAAAATTGTCCCGGTTATCAGTGTAGATTGTGGCAAGCTGAAACATTTACAAAAGATGCCATTTGTTGTGCACTCTTTTTTGCTTTTTCTTTTCCCCTCAAGATAGCGCAAGTGTCTATTGTCTCCAGCAAAGTCAGGCTTCTTTCATTTTTGATCTTATAGAGTTTGCTGCTGTGAATGCTTATGCACATTGTCATCCTTTACTTCATTATGACAAGGACTTGAGCAACACACCAAATGTGGATTTTTCTAAGTTTGGAACTTCAGACAAACAGTTCCGTGCATTTCTTCAGAGTGGTTCCAGAAAGATCAGTGGGTCTGTATGATAGACAAAAATGCAACCTTTCCAAACCTGGAATAACACCCCCAGTCAATGTAAGTGTCTAGACTGTGATATGTGAAAGTAAAAAATATTTTTCCTCTAGAATTCTGTCCTTGGAACTTCAGGACTGTATAAAATAGAGAATTACAGTTAAAAAAATACAGAGAGTATGAAGGCTCTTCATTGTACTTTAAATAAAAAGTCAAACAAAAGTTCCTGGTGGCTATCAAGATAAATACTTTTAAATATTCCATACACATGCTCCACTCATAAATTTACTTTGAATCATATGCATAAGAATCGTTTAAAAATTGCTATTGAGTTTTATACAAGAAGCCTGCCATTGAGGAAATGACTGTATCACTTGGTTTAAAATTGCAGTGGAGAGGAAAGAGGCCTTAAACTATTTCCCAGAGAACAAGACTTTAGCAATCATATTATAATAGTTTATTGTTTCTTATAATACAGTGAGTGATAAAAAGGCTTAATATATAGCCTAAATGGATGTTTACTTGAATAATTATACTCAGCTTCTTGTGCCAGAGATTTAATCTAGTCAGGGCTGCTTTCATATAAAAGTGACTTGTTTGCATTCTATAGGACATTTCTACTCTTTTATCTGAAGTCTTACATGTCTGGAGGATTAAAATTGCTGCAGTGCTTTTAGAAAATAATGACTACTGAAAACTCTAAAGTAGTTGGGCCATTAGAGGGAAAAATGTGTTACAAAGGGATTTGTACTGTGAAAATGAATAGATATAGATAAGCAGGAAGGATAGTGTCATTCTATTCTGGCTCCTAATAAGGCAACTTTAGCATGCAAAACATTATCTTAATTTTAATTTAAACTATATGATGTTTTAATATGCTTTTTAATATGCTTTTTAATATGCTTTTCATTGTTTTTCTATAGCAATTTAAAATAGTGGCAATACTTTTACTTCCCTTACCTGAAAATATTTTATTCTCATCTTAGATGAATGAACTATCAATGCAAAAGTTTACTTTTTAAATGATAAGTGATAATAAAATATAACAAGCTGACTATATTTAACAGCAAAAATGAAGTTCTGTCTGGACAGGTGATGGCAGATTCCTCACTGACTTCTAATGGCCAGGACTTCTTCTGTGGAATTTAACTCCAGCTAGTGGTGCAAAAAATTCTTTTAATATCTTTACTCTGCAGGATTTGCCCCTGCGTCTTCCCTATTTTTGAAGGCATGACACTGATGGTTTGCATTCATACCAGGCTGAGCACAGTCCAGTAAAGCACATAAACTCATATGTAGGGTTTTTTTTTCATTGTAGCATGCTCATTTTGCTCAAATTACTAGCTTTTTCCACTTCCTGGATTCAGGCAGTTATGCAAAAATGCTCATTTGTTTTTTTCCAAAGATGAATAGACCCCTTTCTGTCAAGAAAACATAAGGAAAATCTTAATAGTTCTAAAAGGTAGTAGGTTAAAAAGGTAACAACTCTATTGTTTAAAAATTTGTGTACGTGTGTGTGTGTAAATATGTAGGTATTTACACCTTTTAAGAGAGACTCATTGCTTTAAGGAGCAGAGATTAGGGGGGAAAAGGGGCTGACTCATGATCTGAATCCGCTGTTAATAGCTTGAAGGAAGCATATTGCAATGTGACTGGGAATGCCTATGCTGTTATGTTAGCTCCTTTGTGTTTCCACAGCCTGTATGTTGCCTTCCACCCTGGCTTAGCGTTGGGGTGAGGTAACTGATCCTTCAGGCACAGACTGGGAAAACTTTTGGTGTAAGATCAAACTCAGTCCTTACAGACAATACGGGTGCAACTGGGGTTATGAGCTGTTCAAACCCAAGCTCACTGTCAGGCCTTGTGAAGAAGAAAGGAATAGAAAAAGCTGTTAAACCTTACACATGTATTGTGTGGGGAAGGGATCTCAGGGTTGGTCATGTTGGCTCTTTACCCCAGAGTTCCCATGAACAAGAGCTCTTCCCCTGGAAGCAGGAACTAGACCAGAACAAGAGGGAAATCTGCTCATTTGGGATGATACTGCAACCAGAACTAGTTTAGCCAACCAAAGTGTGTTAACCCTTTGCAAAATTACCAAACAGATTGAACAAGACTATAAAAATTAAAAGCAATGTTGCTTACCTGAAAACATAAGCTAATCTAATATTTTTTTGATAAAACAGATAAATCCCAGTAATTTAGCTCTTATAATGGGTATGTAATTATTGGCATCAGGCAACAGCACAATTAGATTAGGACTTTGCTTCCTGTCTTTTCCAGAATGTTTGGTAATGAGGCTAAAGACAATTTGTCTGTGACTGCCTCCCCTTACAATGAATCCATATGAATCAACTATCTGGTTTCGTGATTAAGTGGTTAGCTGGAAGATGGATTGAGATAACAAATTATACATATTCCCGTATTTCTTTTACCTGAGTTTGTATTTTATTTAACACAGGACTATTTGGAACACCCTGATTTTCCATGTGGTGTTTCATAACTGCATAAGCCACTAACAAAGCAGTTGTTTGCCCACTGTTCTGGGCAATGGGGGTATCAGCTGTGTTTTACACCTATCCTGAGTATATCCCCCCCCCCCCTTGTAAAGCACTGGGTCTGTCCACCTTCTGGCCAGAGGAGTGGCTGAGGGGAGAAGCACAGCTAAACCCTTCCTCCCGTGAGCCTGTGGTCCCAGCAAACCACAGCACTGGCACACTCACACTGGCTGGCCCGGAGGAGACAGCTGCTGCCCAGCTAGAGCAAACTCTGAACCCCACAGTGCACCAAAGAGCCAGTATTTCCTTCTTTACCCTCTTTATAACCATACATTAGAACTTTGGGGAATTCAGCACCACTGATAATAAAAGCATGGTAGAGATGCCTTTAGGCTTAGCTTTAAATTTGACAGTTTTATCTCTTTGCTGCTACTGCCTTGTCACCATCTGCTGTGTTTGCACTCAGTTGTCTACTGGGACTTGTGCACGTGTACACTACAATCCTCTTGCCTTCACACAGCAGTTTGCATGTTAAGGTAGGTGGAAGAGCACTGCAATTTATATAGCCCTTGATCAGCATCCCTGTATGCAGCACCACGTTGTTTGAAATTTAACTGACATAAAATCATGATGTGGAACAAACAACTATTCACTCAGATGTGTAGTTATATGCTGCATGCATGCCTTCTTGCTGTAAAGGCAAACTGAAAGTGAAATAGGACCCTAAGACACCTCAGCTGTGGTCAGTAAGACCCCAAGGAGCTCTCTGTTCCTGTTCACTGGATGACCTTTTTAGAACCTAAATTTTTCCCTCTATAAAACAGAAACAATGAAACCTATCCTTCTTTCCAGCCCTAAGGGAGTAAAAAGTTTTATGGAGGAGCATGGTGCTGTTTACTACTACAAGCTATTGCTTGGGAACATGCACTTCAAGGTAGGGCTGACTCCTTACCCCCCAAATGCAAGAAGGCCTTGGGAGCCCAGGTCTGGAAGGGAATTGGATGCTGAGGGCTTGAGGAAATGAGATGCAATCTCTCAGAAAAGGGAAGGAAAGAAGCTGCATCCTCTGCTGAAACTAATGGGAAAGCTTTTATTGATTCTGACCTCTCCTTGGGCAGCAGGAGCTCTCACCTTCTCCTCTTTCCCCTCCTGTCCTTTGTCTCTTCTCAGGCTTGCCCATGGAGGCTCTGGTAGCTTAAGATTAAAAAGTGAAAACAAGCTGTATGACATCTGATGTGGTAGCAGCAAGTATGTTGATATTTGAAGAGTGCCAGCAGGCAGCCAGGCTAGTGGCTGCTGAAGATGAGGATGGAGTAAATGCTCTGTCCCTTTCTGTGCTGCGTATGACAACCGGTAGCCTGGAAAAGACTCAGAGATGGTTGCGGGACATTTTATGAAGTTCTCTTCCTGCACTGGAGGATATGATTTGTGATCCCCATAATAAGGAATGATGCCTTTAAATTCTACTAAATATTTCTTGGTAGCAGCAGTCTTGACCCAAATTTTCATTTAAGGAGCCTGAAAAAATCATAATCCAAACATATTTGGATCCAGAATTTGAGCTTGAACTTTTCTCTATTTATTAATTTATGGAAACACTCACATTAGGATTTCACTAACAGAAGGATGCAGAAATAAAAATTGTTGAAACAGGCTTTTAGCACTATGGGGTCCCTGACTTTTGCACATCAGAGCTTGCTCCATATCTTCAAGACTTGGTTGCTGACAACACATGCTGGTTAATTTAGTGGATAGTTTACTAATATTAGGACATGAAGCTACTGCCTACAAGTTCTTTACGAATATTTCCACTTATATTCTTTATTGAATACACTGGATGCAAAGTTTATAATGAAATGGCTGCAAAACACCATGGTCTGATACAGCTATTGCTTCAACATCCATATGTTTTGCCATAAATGTTTACCAATAGCTCAAGCAGAGAACCCAAAGAGTAGCAATTAAAATAATCCATCCTTGTAATTTAAAGCTTCCTGCGCAAGGAAGTGGAGGAGCATTATTGTCTCCGGATTTAAGCCTGCTGAAGACTTTCAGATTGTGAATTCAGGAACCTGAGGGAGGGCAGAAAATTTGAGTAAGCACATTACCACTTCCTCTGGAGGAGTTGGTTGCTGTTCCAGTGGTATTGTAACCACTAAATGTCACCATGATCTCTCTGGTCCAGCTCAGCACTGCTCCACAAACTCATCTTTTTACAGTCACTGACTCAGCTTTATGAGTAGCTTCTGTACCTTTTTTTGAGTTCAGTAGGAAACTCAACTATATATTTAGGGTATCTTATAAATAACTCTGCCCTCTACGCAGCTGACACAAAAGAAGGTTTTAATTTCTCACTTTGGTAATGATTTACAGCTGTTGTTCCATTTGGCTTATGAAACATTATATATACGCATCAATGAACGTTTCATATGTATATGTTTATATATAAACAGTGAAAAATTACTTCTGAGAGTTGCTTGCAAAGCCACCATATTTTATGCAGAAAACATGTCTTGCAGATATACTAAACAGTTCTTGCTGCTATCACAATTAAGCAGAGAAATCCTCATGCTTCTCTTTCTTTTTCTACATATATATCTCAGTAATGAGGGTAGAGCTATGATTCAAGATGATAATTTTTGGACAGGGGAGCTATTTTTCAGTTGGTGATTTAGGGCAAATGAAGAGCTATTTATTCTGGAAAATGCTTTGCTATATTTCCTTTTAGAAAAAAAAGTAAGATTATACAAAGTTAGGAGGTTTTTTTCTAATTTAAACTCAGTTCTAATCTTGGCAATATGCTTGTCCTGTTCTTAGGTTTTTGGAGTTTTTTTTGTGTTGTAATTTGGGTTTTTTTCTTTGTTATCATCAAATGATCCAGGTTTTCCTTTGTCTTGGCATTTGAGTTGGAAAATGAAAGGGGGATGAAAAGTCAGGAAACAAAGGGAAATTCTCCCCTGCTGGAATGTGGGCTGTGACCTCAGATCTGCTGCATGAGATGAGCAAGTCACTTGGCCTGTGCCTCGGCTTCCCAGTCTGTAAACAGGGACTATAACTGTTTTTCACTGAGATGCTTCTCAATTCACATCTGAAAAGCACTAAGCATGATTAATATCCAAGCATGTGATGTCTGACATGCAAAAATACCATGCTGTTTAATCACTGGTGCCTTATGGATGTTCTTTGACATAAAGACAGCAGCTGGGTCTCTTCAAAACAATCCAAAAAAATCGAATCACTAATGATTTACTTGCTATTCACAAGAGGTGTTTTACGCAAGTAATTACACAGGGACTAGGAATTTGAACAGTGATTTGATCAAGATTCATCTGCATGATTGCAAACATTTTAAAATTATTTTTCAAATATTCATTTTTAAAGAAAATTAAATTAAAATCTCTTAAAGCCTGGTATTTAAGATCATGATTTTTTTTCAAGTGTCTAGTGGGAGTTAAAGGAAGTCTAGAAATGTGGAATGCATAATACTGAAAAAGAGGAAAAATGGCTTGTCCTTTTATTGCTTGCTTTCACCCTCCCACTTAGGGATAGAGGAGGTCACAGAGGATCGTGAAACGAACAGTCACTTGCTGCGTTACAGGCACTCCTGTGTCTCCCTGCCCATCAGCCACTTCTGGCTCCCACAAGTGCTAATCATAATTTAATGGAACAGCCAGTGCGAGTAATAACATTGAGGAACAAAGACAAATCAGTTCAGTGGGGGTAGTCTGCTCAGTTCGTTTTTGATTAAGAACTTCTCCACGATTCTGTACACCTCTTTCTACTTAAAGGATTCACTCTCTCTGCTGACCCCAGTGACCTTTTCAGTCCTACCTTTCCTCCTCACCCATTTTCTGGTTTTAGTATCCCCAACTATTTGTGTGTGTCAGAGAGGAAGGAAGATACTACAGCAAGCTGGGTGAAATTCTAGACTTATTAATACCTTTGTCATATTTTATAATTCATGAAAAAGCTGATGTACACTGCAGTCAGACTAGATGGTTGTTGTAGGTCCCTCCCAACTGAACTATTCTTTCTGTTTTGTTCTATTCTGTTCTTTTCTGCAGATGACAGAAAGATGAGCTTGGTAATGCAATAGCTTTGTTCAGGAAGGGGTTTAAGCATAGACATATATATTTCAAACCATGTGTACAGCCTTGTGGATGGCAATGAGTATCTGAAATTCCTCTTTGGCCTTCAATAGACCTTGCTACTTCCATGCATCCTGGTGTCTTTTAGTGATACTGATACTGATACCCCTTGTGATAAGACTAGAGAATGTGATTGATGGGGGTTTTTCTTTTTATTGCTGTCTGCTTCAGGTTTTCTTCTAAAACATTAGCATTCCCTACATTTTTTCGTCTTTCACTTCCTACTCTTCCCCAGTGCCTGTGCTGCCTGCCTGAGCGAGGAACACCTCCTTTCAACCTGACTTCCGTTTCAACTCAGCAGGCACTGCAATCTTTTTCTTGGCTCCTGGTATCTCATCTAATCAGACACCATGCTTTTATGCTGGCTCCCTGCATCTGCACTAGGTATTTTGTTAGACTATCAGGCAGAACTGAAAGCTTCCAGCTTGCCTACCTTCTTGTCTGGCAAATTGGAGAGAGGGGAGGAGAGAAGGGAAGGGGGTAGAGAGAGACAGTGAGAGCTCTTTAGTGTGAGTCATCTTAAATTCAGTCCTTTCCCTACTCCTGTGAAAGTCCTACTTGGTATCTCTAGTGTGCATGAAGATTCATCACTTTGCCCTGAACAGAGAGAATTCCCAGACCCTTTGATAATTTCCTATTCTTAAACAGTGGATGTATCTTAATGGTGAATTGCAGGAAGTTTAAAATAAAATGAAAAAGCTCTATCTCACTGAACCGGTTAAGCCCTTTGTATGTAACTCTTGCGGCTAACATCAATATCAGAAAGACAACTTCATCTCTAATAAAACTTTCAAATTTAGTAAGGAAGTCTGGTGGTTTAGTAATACAGGGAAAGGATCACAATTTTCAACTGCATTTATGTTCCACTTTTCACTACTGCATATTTAGTTTCAGTTACTGCACACTGAAACAACAGAAAGAGTTCTCATACTACTCTAATGGTTTGTGATCTTCTACGTTGCATGAATATATGTGGCCACTTAAGTAAAGATGAAATAAGGTGTTAGTATTATGCTCATATTAAACGGCATCTGGACTAAAGTATGGGTTCGGCTCCAAAAAACAGCACAGAAACTAAATTATGAATGTGAAGAGATCATAATTTGGTGCCCAGGTAGATTTGGTGGAGAGAACTAGGGGTTCTGCTGAGCATCTTGCTTCTCAGTTCTCCTCCTGCCTCCTTCCTCTTCACTGCCACTTTGCAGGGAAGCATTTATCTCCTCTTCGCACCATGGCTGCATCCGTTTTCTGTGCCTGCACACCAGAGGGAATTAGATGATTATCGGGAAGAATTACAGTCCAGAGCAGCTATTGCATGATATACTCAAAAGCCACAAGAGACCATTTTCTGTCGGGTGTTGACATCTTAAATTCTTTACCCCACAGCTGCTGTTACATATAGTTAAAATAAGACACAGATCAGTTCATAATACACATGAAAAGCTGCTGAAAATAGCTAACAATCTTTGTGGTGACATACGTAAATTGCTGATTTGTTTAAGAGAGGACAGGTCAACAACACAGGTTTGACTATATCTGTTTCGGAATTTTGCTTTTGAAAAATTAGTTTTAAGAAGATAAAAAGCATTTCTTATAGTTTAAGTCTGTCTGAGTCTGTCAGGGTTCATGGAGAAATGCACGCTCCAATTTACATAATTCCCTGACCCTTTGCTACCTACTTGTTCTGGTTGAAGTGAATAAGTGAAACTTTAATGTGATTATGTGGTTGGATAATAACAGAGAGCTCTTCATCCAATTAAACTACTCTGCAAGGTGTGTAGTATCTGATAAACCACAGACACTACAGAAAAGAAAGAAACTCTTGTTTTCTCTTTCCCCTTTTTTTTGTTCTCTGTCAGTTGGCCTTTGTTTCCTTTTTATGTCATGGGATTAGGTTAAGCAGTTTATGCCAGTTGCTTATTTTTCCTAGGAAACCACCGCTTAATCCTTGTCTTTGTGCAAGTTCATCACTGCAAAGGACTTTTGCTCTTCCTTTGTACCTACTGCAATATTTCAGGTCAGTTCTTTTTCCAGTTTCTTTACGTGGTGGCAAATGCTGTTATCACTTTCTTTCCTCAGCAACCTGGTAAAGCTAATTCTCCTCTTCTCACCTCTGTATAAACCTGGAGTTTTTCAAGTAGAGGCAGTGAACCTGTGCCAGGGCAGAACAATGCAGATAATGGTGAGGTACGATGATACAAACTGTAAATCAACATAAAAGTGGCCTTTGCCTGCATATGGCAGCTACAAGCATATAGACACAATAACTTCAAATGATAGCTTCAGCCCAAATTGTATTTGCTGCAGATTCAGTGTGATCAGGAGCAAACTTTATACTAATATACAATCTTTACTTAATGCAAGATCTATCACTTTGCACTAGACAGTAAGTATGAGGCTTTATTTTTATGGATGAAAAAGGTGTCTCTGGCCTAAACACATGATGTTTTCTTATGTAAAAATCACCTTTTTCTCTCATGTGTTCTCTGCTCATTTCTGTGAGCAGAATATACCACAAACTTTTATGAACATATCTAGAGCTTTAAGAACTGCCATTTTCCCCAAAATTGAAAGGATTGTTGGTGTAGTGAAATCATCACCTTCATGTAGGCAGTACTAAAAACAGATGATGGGACTTTTTTACAGCCTTCCTTCCAAGAAAGTGATAAGTGATGACTCCTTAAAATTCAGAAAACTGGTTGCTTTAATAATAAGCCATTTAAAAGACAAATGAAAACACTGATGTACTCAAAGTCAGTGACAGAAGACTTTAAAAAATACATATCAGGAAAGAAGTCCATTGTGAGATATTTCTATCTGAGAATAGATAAACTTGTTATATATATCTCACAAGAAATATAACTGTTTTAAAATCATTATTAGCAGGTCTGCAGAAGACATAACAAGTTGTAGTAAATCATGAGAACAGTCTCATGATACACAGTGGTATGAGGTACCAGCTTAGAAGTTGTTAGGCTGACGGCCAGGGTAGTACAGTTGGTAGATCTGAAGATCATATCATCAGACTCTATCCACAGGTAGACACTGATGTTCTTTATAATCTTTTTCTCTTTTTCTTTTTTTTCCCCCGTTAGTCAGTAAGGAGGAATAATGCTTTCATGGATAACCACCTCTCTGAGAACTGTGTTAGAGGCTTATCATGAAAGACTGATACTGTGTTGGGATATGTGGACAAGAGAGTATTAAGTAAGAGGAAAATGACCTTGTCTGTAGTGAACCTTGTATGCATCAAAGGAATACTGAACACAGGGTGGTCAATCCAGATGTCAGGTGAGGGTGAATAAATAGAGGATCCGAGGCAGTGTTGGATTCTCTGTTTGACATTGTTAAAATGAGATTTACATACATTTCTGTCTTTGAATTCAACTGTAGGCAAAATTCTGTCATCTCTTTAAGTATTAAACCAGATAGACTTTTGTGTATTTAGGTGTCTTACATTCCCCTGTTCTTTCCTTTTTTTACTTTGAAACCTTTACTTAGCCTTTTTACTGTTTTCTCCCTTTGTAACTACGCGATTTGCAGCTCTTTCTCCACAGTAATATTTCATGCTGGAGTCTTCCCTGCTGCAGCTCTCAAGCAACCCTGTGGAAATCACTGAGTCTCATTTAGGGGACAGAGGGTTAAGCACTGCCTTAGGTATGCCCACAGCACTTGCAGCTCTAAATAAAGATATGGTTTTAATCAAATCTTATGCTTCAGGGCTTTATGACTGTCTGTAAGAATGGAGAAGAATATTTTCTTTCTTTTTTCTCCCTCTTCTGTTTCCTTAAGAACAATTGACCATTTTTATTTTAGACTTTTGCTTAGCTCGTCTCCTGACTTCTCCAAAACTGATGAGGAGGGCCATTTGTTGAGGATGAAAATGGAAAGAGCAAGCTGAGTTTAGGATAAAAATGGGAAGCTTGTTCTGGAGATAAATATGCTGATGAGCTTTCTTTGTGCACCTAAAGTCTAGCCAGCTTTGGGAAAAATACAGATTTTGCATCTGGGAAAAAGAGCTGTTTTGATAGGTTTTGATTTTGTTTTTCAGTCAGTGGTGTGGATTATAATCTTCTTGTCATGGCTTCAGTTATGAGCTGAATTGTCTTCCCTGTCCTCTGCCTGTGGAGTGGAACTGTTTATTCCCAGAAGGACAGAAATAATCCTTCTGTCCTTTAGCCTGACAGTGTAGTTCAATAACACAGTTAATCAGGGGTACCTGTTTTCATGCAGCTAAGCATTGCATTGGTTTAACTGTACCTGAAAAGGTAACCTAAGTATTAAAAGTGGAGAGAAATGTAAAAGCCTGTCTTATTCAGGAAGTCAAAATAGATGATGTAAAGGTCTCTTCTGTCTTTAAGGTCTGTGAAATAAAGAAACAGCAAGTCATATGTGAGGTTTTTTTCAGTTTCCAAATATACCTAATTTTTTTTCTTCAACCCTGGACTGTTTAATTTATTATTTCTTTTTCAATATCACAGCTTGAAGCTATATGACTGGTTCTTTCTTTTTCAGTCTGTTCCTTTCACTAAGTGCATGTCCAGATTACTCTTTCATGCCTCATTTGCTGTGGCTTGCTGTACAAAGATATCAAGTGTTTCGTTAGCTAGTTTACTCATCCTGCTGCACTGCAGGTTTTCTGAGGCTTTTCTCTGCACTGTCTCCCTGCATGCTTCCCTTTGTTCTGCTGCAGCACCATGGATGCTGTCGTCACTGAGCACCGTCCCTACAAATCATTTTGATCTCTCCATTTAGCCCTGGTATGTTAAAAGTGACGTGGTTTAAAAATAAATATATGGAATAAAACTATAGTCTCTTTCTGATACAAAGACAATGCAGATGAAGGCTGAGCATTAGGATCACATGCCTTTACCCCATGGAGGTGTGTGATGCTGTGCGTGTGAGGTGCCAGGAGAGGAGCCAGACTGTGGCCAGTGGGGAGCAGCAATCCATGCACTTGGGCCCCTGGTTCCAGAGAGATAAGGGACCCCGGGGCTGTGCCTCACTCTTTGCTATTACTGGTTTAATGTAGACACTTAGCTTTTAAATGCTTAAAGCTAAAGATGTGCTTCACCTCAGTTGCTTAGGTGTGACACAGAGGCCTGAGGTAATGTCTTCCTTCTGTGCTGAAGCTGAGCTCAGTGTGAATGCTTCAGGATCATCTCCTTGAAACCTTGTTTTGAATTTCGATGCAGCTTATGACATCTCTCCCTCAGGGTTGCTCTGTTTAACTACCACTTCCTTTTAGAATTACTTCAAGTCCCTCTCGTCACTATACAGCTGAGGAAAGTCCCCAGGAGATGGGTACACTCTGCACTTGCAGAAAGGGATGCATCTGCTGGAGCAAGCATTGTGAAAGCCAGATGGGACACCACAAATGTGCTCTGCACCAATGTCTCTGTCGTGGGGCTTTATGGAAGGTCAGTCTGCTTGTTTAGTCTCTCCATGACTTCATGTAGTGTTGTATAACAGAACTATTCTCAGCCCCATTTCCAGATTTTTCGATTTCTGGTATTTCAGCACTTAAAAAGAAAGTCTCCTGTCATTTGGAGATCTTACATCCATGGAAAGTCATATTATATCTGCACTAGGTTGGTCTTAATCTAGTTTTGGCAACTATTATAGATGTATAAATCCTGCCATTTCACACTGTTTAAGAAACAAAACAAACTAGTGTTTGGTTCAAATGGCGAGAGTGGGCATGTTTCTACATGCAAAATGAATCACCAGAATCTATCAACCAGTCAAGTATTGTATATTTTTTCCTAAAGTCAAATTATCTTCCAGCGTTATGGAAAAACCCTTATACTTTAGAGAAGTCCAGATGCTTAATTTCCAGTAACTTCACTCCCTCTCCAGCATGCTTCTTTTACTAAAGTTCTTTTAAAATTAATTGGGAGTTAGCTGCTGTTACATGTGTGGGTGGAGAATCAACCCTTAGCTCAACAGAAAAAAAATTAAACCAGATGTAAATCAGACAAAATTTTTATTTTTAGTAAACTTGAGTGTGTGTGCAGAGACGGGGAATATAAGCCACATATTTGCAGTTATCTAACCTGATTTTAAATTGTACAGATTGAAATCAGGGGCATTTATATCTTTCTTTGGTATTTTTAGGATACTTATTCCAGCTGACAGCTAAAGGCAAAAAAACTCCTTCTAGCAGCCTGTTCCAAAAAATGTGAGGTTCAGTATTCAATTGTTTAATTAAAACTAAACTTTCATTTTAAAAATGAAAGAAAACACTCAGTAAAACAACAATTTAGTTCTTGGAGAAGACTATTATTTAATCTCAGAAGTTTCCTTGTTGCTTATCTTTATTATTTGAATACAATAAACTTTGTGTTTGCTTTAATAAAAGATCTTTGCTAAAAATAAATAACCCATTTTTCCTCTATTTGGCAAGCAATATACTCCATTTAGTTGATTTCTAAGGTGATAATCCCCTTGAATTATTGGGTTTTAAGTGGCTTCTTATTGAATTTCTTCCTCTGAAATCCTGCTGGCCCTCAGGCCTTCCTGTCCCTGAGATCTGGGTACAATGGGGTTTCCACAGACACAAACGAACCCTTCTGTGCAGTAGATGAGATCCTGATGACTTTCAGTGTCTTCCCTGCCCTGTGCTTTTCAGGGAGGGAAAGCTTGCTGTTACCTGTCTAAACTGGATAAATTAATGAGAGGAATGTAATGTGGTCCAAGGTGAGATTAGTGTTTCTGTTCAGTGACTACCCTATGCAGAGAAGATTAAGGTGTTTCTCCATCAGTGTGGCTTCAACAGATCCACACTTGGCAGAGGAAGATGCAAGACTGCCAGTAAACCCAGTAGGCTCTGGGAAATCCTTGAGCTTCCCTGGTGTTACACAAAGCTTTGGGGTATCTGCAATGAATTTGGACAAGAGTTTTGAAACCATTTCCTCATAGACATTCCACAACAATTTTCTGCCATCAAGGAAATATATTGCCCTTGTAGAACAGGTTATTCCAAGGAATAGGATTAGGAAGCCCTCTTTCTCTGTTTATGGGGATTCTTTATCTCTCATAATCTTTCCCTGAGGCTGCTGGAAGACAAGGATCAAGATGCTAGCAAAAGTGTAGGAGGTACATAAGCAACTTTCCATTCAGTTCCGAAGTAAACAGGGAAGTAGTCATCGTCATGGGACACAGGGTGACATGAAGCCTTCAGGCTGTGAAACCCTACGCTCTCTTCAGAATAGCATTTTAAAAACCTGATTCCATCCTAGATGGAAAATACAGTCAAGTTTTACTTGGGCTTGCCACAGTTTCAAATACGTAATTGCTTTCCCACTTGCTTTTGGAGACCTAATATTTCTTATTGTCCCTGTGGTTTTTTTGGGATGGTCTTTGTGATATAACACTACAACACTGTTCTTCCCAATTCTGAGCATATTGCGTATATGGTCTGGCAAACTGGAGGAAGCTCATAGCTCTCTGCTAGGATGATCTCAGAAAATGTATGCGGGGGGCCGCTGCAAACATGAATTACGTGTCTGTTCTCTGCAGCCTGCGCTCCTCCTGCTGTGAACTACATGGGAATTACATGAGGCTTGTCCCAGGATGGCAAACTGCAGACATGTGCTCTGCCCTGGGATGTCGCAGGGAGGGCCCCGGGTTGTTGTAAGCAGAACTTACTCCAGGATAAGGAAAGGGAGATGCAGTAGCTCTGGCTCTCTGCTGTAGCTAAGGACTGCTCTGAGCTATGGGAAGGTATGCCTCCTTCAGCTGGTACTGCCTCAGGAACTTCTGTGAGCCTCTCCATTTTTCCACATAATTGTGTTCGGAGAAATGGTTCACAAAGGAAAGATGCCTATCATAAAGGATGAAGGGCAGACCCATGGCCACACAGAGAAGGCAACATGAAATTCTGATCCTTGTTTTTACAGCAATTTTGACAGTTCTCTGATTTATTATGATGTAAAATCCGTGTAATTGCAGTACCCTTAGGGGGCTTATAGTTTCTTCTGATGCAGAAAAAGGAATTTATGTTATATATGAGTCGTAAGAGATGCTACTCTGACTCTGTGACTATTTCAACATCTGATAGACTGTCATCTCTGCCTTGTATAAGCTTCCGCGACTGTGTCTTCCTCCTATCATCCCGTCTGGATTAGGGGTGAGCCTGCTATCCCACAGCCCACATTTGTTTCTTCCCCTTCCACCCTGGCTCCCTAAAAAGTACCTTCAGGATGGCAGAAGACATATGTGTTAAGACCAGCAAGAAATTTTTGTTGGACATTCTTGACTTGTCAAGGCTATGACAATATTCTGGAGACATGTGTCTGTGATGGATAGTCCAGTATCAGAAGCTTCTGAATTTGTTGACAGCCTATTTGGAAAATTTTAAAATGGAATGATTGGTTTGGTTGGTACTCTTATTCGAGTGTGTAATCTTGAAATGTCGATCTTCACTAAAAGGTGGAGCAAAAAAGCAAATGCCAAGACTGAAAACAAAGAGCTCGTTATTGAAAAAAATTCTGAATCACCCTGATTCCAGTCATTTTCAGAGGAACAGCTTGCAAAATAATAACAAAATTTCAACTTTTTGTTTCACTTTGTATCAGAAATAACTTCAAAAACCGAAAAATTTTCCCAGAATAGGAAGACTCTTTCCCAAAAGTCTACCACACCCACTCCTCTGGAGCCAAGGATTGCAGCAAGCACCTGTGAAAGGGAGTTCAGTGAGGACCAGAGCACACAGAGCATTTTAAATACTCTTAGTGCAATAGCAGGAGAGCCTGCCTTCTCCAACCTGTCTCGTGTAAATAATGAATTCCTACTTTGACATGAAGCCTGGAATCCAAAACTGAAGTGCTTAAAAAGGATGTGTTGCTAACACTGGGTTTCGAGTCGGGCAGCTGCTGGTCCTGCACCTAAAAAGAAAATCTTTCTCTTCCCTGCCTGATCACTTTCCCTACCTAAATTATTCATCCTTTTATGAGCTGTTCTTTGCTACCTTGGTGTTTTCTGTTTTGTATGTTCCTTGGCCTCTCTGAGGCCTCTGTGAGTGGCTTACTATATGTGTTTTTGCAATCATTTTCTGCTCTGCTTATCTGATTGGGTTCGTTTTGAGCTATTTGTAGACAGTACAAAAAGAGACCAGATTAAAATCAATGCAGACATTGTGTTCCCACACATGCCCTGTATTCCTAGGTATTAGAAATGGGAATGAGTCATCCAGCAATACAGTTAAGTACTGACAAATGGTTGTCTAAATCTCTGATAAGTAAAATCTCTTTGACTTATTGCATATTTTCTGTCTCCACATGCTGCTGGTAAAAATCTAAGACAAAAATCTACTCTTGGCCTCCCCAAGGACAGAACTTGCTGTCTTTGTTCAGGTATATTTTCCAATGAAATGTGTGGGAGTTTTGGGGACTAGAGCACTGAGACTAAATTTATGTTTTGGGACGGAGAAAAATAAATCCTCCCTTATAGACAACATTCATCTGTAACAAGGGAAATGCACATGTCTCTGCAGCCAGAGAACAATGATATTTTTAAAGCTTTGTTTGGTAATGCTGCTTCTTTCCAGCTCAAGGGATGTCTCACTTTCTAAATCATGCTGGTTTTAGCTGTTAAAAGCTAACAATGGCATGAATAAAAGTGATGATTATGATAGAAAGGATAGTAAAATATCACCTGAAGACAACTTAATGTTTTATCTGCAGTGTTTATTTTAATCATATTCCTTGAGAATTGGGTTGGTTTAGCTGCAGGGCTGTAGTTAAAGTCTTTTTGCAACAGTGGAAGGACAAGTTACTAGATATACTATTTATGTGGAGGCTCTTATTGGAGTTTATTCTTAAAGCTTAAGTGAGAAACAGTCACACAAAGTGATTATTTCAGAAGAATAGAAGAACCGACTGAATAAATTACCGCAATTATTTATTTGTCATTAACACATCTACTCCAGTCAAAGGTAAATTCACTTGTTACTGCTGGGAGGAGGATGGAGCTGGCCCCTCCTGGTTTTTCATAAAAGTCTCTTAGAATCCCTCTTAATGACTGAAAAGGAGCACATTCCTGAGTTGAAAGCCGTCTAAGTTTACCTTCTAATTGCATAGTGTTTAATTCTCAATACACAGAACTTTGCACCCGTGTTCTCACCAGCTGCAAGGTCCTGGTAATTTTTTTTTTCCTTTCTCTCCCTCTCTTTTTAAAATACATGTGTGAGAGACATTTGGGTTTCTTAAGGTTGTCCAGAGCTGGACATTAAAAGAGTGTAGGCAGTAAATGTCCAAACATACCCTCCCAAGTCTTCCACAGGCATCACTGTCACGGCCCTCTTGTTCCAAATCTAGGGAGCTCAGGAGCAGCAGCAGCAAAGTGAGTAATGAATGGCTCTGATGACAGTATGTGGGAATTCAGCTGAAGCTCTTTTTCTGCATTTGCATTTGCAACATAAAATTTGAATGCAAGCAGTAAAAGATGCAAAAATAAAGTCTCACCCTCTCCTTCCTGAATTCACAGTTTGCATGAGTAACCCCCTGTCACAGCTCCTTTTAAAGACTCCCCACCTTTTCACCCTCAGGACCCGCCCACAGCTTCTTCCCACTCCTGGGCATAAATTGCACTTCTCCCAGAGGTAGCCCTGGGCTACGGCATCCTGTGTGCCTACTGTCCTGAGTGCAAGTCATATTGCTTTGACTTCTCTAAGAAAACAAATAGCACAGCCATTAAGATTTTATTAAAAATAAATTCCAAAAGAAAACACTCTGCTGAACACACATCTTCCCTGGAGGAGAGAAACAGAGAGCAAAAACATTTGACAGACGTTGGACGCGTTGTTTAGCGCATTACTAGAAGGCACTGAGACATTGTGGTAACAGCAGTAGTGCTAGAACTGGCGTGAATGGAGCAAAGATTTGGTGTAAAGAATGGAGTAAAGACTCGGTGGGATATTTAGACTACCATATTTTGCTATTATCTCACTTTCCTGTCCTTGAAGAAATTTATGGAAAGTTATAATGAGAATAAATCATATTAATATAATTGATTTTGTCCTAAACATTCTGCAAAGGTTATTGCAAACTGAGCTATGTTCTTATTTCAACCCTCCTCTACTTTGCTTTTAAAGGCTTGATTAGGGGTTGTTTCATAAACTCCCTGCCTGAGTAGCATACCATCCCCTGTACGTAATGTCCTTTGCTTCCCAACCATTCATACTCAGTAGAAATGGTCGAGTAGAATTGACCCTTGTATACTAAAATAGCATAAGTTTTAAGTTCAGCTTCGGGAAATCTGGTCTTTTAGAACAAATACACAGTAGATGCTCATATGCTTTAAAGCCATTATTCGTCTGCTCAAACAAAACTCTCTGAAAACCATCTCACACTTTCATATTGAGCTGTGGCTTAACTTTTCCTTTTTTGCATTATACATTAATTTATTTGATTTTTAAATACCCATGTCAACTTTGTGAAATCTAAGCACTTTGGCAAGACTTGATACATACATCTTCCCTCCTTGAATAAGCAGTGTGCAGCCCTGGAAAAGATTTCTTCTGGGTCAAGAGAAAAAAGAAAATAATTGGACACTGTATTGGGTCAGGAAAAGATAACTGATGGGTCAGCTATTTATATACAGTGAAGCAGATCCAGAAATTAGAAGCATTGCAAGAAAAAACTAATCTGGAACAAGGTCAGAGAAGGTATTTGACACTGGACCTGTTGTACTTCTAGTGTTCAGATACTTGGACTTGCATAACCTAAATTAGTTACTGTTGCTATCCAAAACTTTTTCCCACCTCAGTTAAATTCAACTAATTCAACTTTCCAGGCAGCCATTTCTCCAGATGTAGAACAAAATTCTTGCATTTTTTGTGTTCTATGAATACTTCAGTACACGAATACTCAGAGCTTTACTCCACAGAGTAGTATTACAAAATTGGAACTCTTTCACTGGTTGATATGCTAACATGTGATCCATCTTAAACCAGGTCAGAGAACAACATCTCAAATATGTAACATAGGTCTTGAAACCTTCATAAAAAGGAATGCTGTAAGGGTGACAGAGAAAGCCTCTGAAATTCTGTTCTTTAACTGAGATTATTTCAGATGAGCTCGCACAATCTGATTCTAAAGCAAGTTGTCAAACAGAGTACAGGAAATATATATATATATGTGGGTATATATATATATCTCCATCAAAAATGGCTAATTATCTAAGAGTGATTCTTCCACTACATTTCTTGAGAACTCTTAATAGAGATTAAAACCAAGAAAAAAAATTCTTGTTCTTCTTTCCCAGAGCTTACGTAACCCAAACTAATTCCTCAGCCTGTTTTCCTAACTAAATCTTACTTCACATGCTAGGATTATTCCTGTGAATTGGAAAGACAGTATGTAACAGCATCCCTTGCTGACATCTGTTGCAACAGTAGTTCTGCTAGAATGCTGTAATGAATTCAAGGAAAACTTCTTGTGCTGATTGCAAGGTATCTTGTGATTGCAGAGACACTGCTTCTCTTTTGTGGCTTACCTTATGATTTAGTAGAGATTTTAAAGCAAGGCTACTTGTTAAGGCCTATAATCAGCCCTGCTTCTTGAGAAGTTAGGTGCTTCCAAGACTACTGTCACATTTCTTGTGTTCGAATGAAATACTTTGCAGATCATCACAATAATGAGTGAACAGACCCTGTGCCCTACCAGTAAAGCCAACCTGAAATTCACAGTTTAGCTGCTGCCTTTACTGCCAGACTGTCTTTGCCAGAATACCTTCTTAAGCCCGATCTATCAAACGACTCCTCTGCTTTATGCTGAGATACCCAGAGAGCTGTTAAGACGTGTTTTTGAGGACTGCCAAGAAAATCTCAGCCACTAAGTGCAGCTTTATTAAAAAGGGTGATTGTCTGGCCTTGTTGACCTTTAGCTTCCATTTTGCAACTTGTTAGCATCACTTACCACTCAGATGAGTATGATTACAGTCTCCTTCTCTGAAGGAACCTGTGTATTTTGAAAGGCTCTAAAACCTATAAATGCCAACTGTTGCTTTTGATTTACAGCTTTACCTTCCTTCTCAGTCTGTCTGCTGAATCCCTCACTGATGGTATTTAACCATCATTGCTTTTCATGGAAACTTCTAATACACTCCTAATTGTTTGCAAGATTTCACTCTGGTGTTGTGTTGAAGGTGGAGGTCTCAGCTAGCTAGGTAAATAGTCTGTGTTCTGATCTCTGTAGGCATTCAGGCAGACAAGCAGCTTCCCTGCTGCAAATGATTTGTTGTCATTTATTGTTGGAATGCATTTTCTACCTTAAATTTTCTGTCAGCTTTATGGCTTTGGATCAGGTCAATATAGAAATTCAGTAAAGTAGGTTCATTGCAAGTTAAGAATAGATATATATCTATTTCACCCAACTCCTTTTCCATGAAAGAGAGGTTTTTAATGTGGGAGTCATGAAGAAGTATCAAGATTGCAATTATTTCACTCAGATTATTTAATGCAGACTTTCCTGCTTTCTAGCCTGAACAAAGAAATCTTTCGCATGAACTAAGGTGTCCTGCTTATGAGAAGCTTGAGCATCTCAGCTGCACAAGCTGAAAGCCTTTTACCACTGACAAACCAGCTTGTCAAGCAAAAGAATTACAGCAATAGTGATGAACAGAGGTTCAGCTATTTTACCTACTCCAGACTTTAGGAATATTCTGAATTGAAAGTGAACATTGATGCAAGGTCTCCTTACATGCATGAGTTATCATTACCTAATAACTTTGTGTAGAAAGGAAGATTGGCTGCAACATTTGCGTAGCATGGGAGAACATGATGGCTCCTACTTGCATTTCTATGAATGCACACTCTATGAGTGGATTTTTTCTAATTATTGAAGCAACAAGTTATTAATTTTTGCAGATACTGGCTCTTTGTTTGATATGACAATGCATCAATTAGCAGCAGAACATTATTGGTTTAAAACTAATTCTTCCGATACAGCCCAGCTTCCTCATATGAATGTTACCTATTTTTCCAGAGGAGGCAGGGTGGAATCTCAAGTAAGGGCCCATTGTATGTGACAAGGTTTTGTTTAATTAGAAGGAATTCGGTTGCCCTTAGCTGCCACACGTCAGTTCCAACAGCTGTTTGCAGCCCAGCAGTACTATGTTGCATGCAGGAAAGGAATGTGGGGATACCATAGTCCAGATTTTCAGACAGTCAAATCTGCATAGCTGCCTCAACTCAAAACAGATCTCTGCTGTTTTGTGCATTCTGAGAACACATCAATGCTGCAAAATGAAGTGTGGTGCAGGAATCACTGAAAAGAGGTAAGACTGTGGCAGTAAATCCACATGATATGGTACAGTCCATTCATGGAATGATCTTTTGAGCTTCCTAATCAGGATAACCTTCGTCTCCGAAAAGCCAGGTAAATCAATAAGCTTTATTCAGCTGTAGGATATGGGAAATGTTGCTGTCAAGCTTCAATGCTGAGTATATTCTCAGTCATGTGTTTTGGTATTACAGCCCCCAACCTTTTCTGGTGCAAAGTTATCATATGCAGAGTTTAGGCCTTGTATCTCTCAGTAGGCACCAGGGTAGGTGTACACTGTATTCTTGACTTATGGCTTAAGAATTCTACTTTACATTTCCTAAAGCTAAACTTTTGGTTTTTATTTTAAACAAAGAGTTTTAATCCAAGCTTCCAGTCTTTGGATTTTGGATTCTTCACTGCAGCCCTTGTATGTGAGACTCTTTAGGATCTTCTGTACCATTCACGATTTCCAGATTGCCACAATTGGAGGTATAAGGGATAACCATAACCACCACTTGGAACATTCTTACTTTTGATGGTGAACCCTGGGACAAGCAGGGGCCGGGTTTTCACAATACCATCTTTTCCTTATCTGCTGGACTCTAGTTCTAGTCATATTTTCTGGTTAGCTTTCACAGTTAGTTTCAGCATCTTGAGAAAAGGATGCTCTGGTTTTTCAGCTTTTCTCCAGAACACACTTCAAATCAGCTGCCCACCATGTGCTTTTTAACCTTTTCTTTCTAGATGCAGGTATTACCCTTTATTATATCTTTCTTTGGAATTGAGATTTACCTCATTCCCATAGCCCTTGACTGTGCGCAAGCTTTGGTTTTGATTCTCACACTGGCCTTTGAAATAGACATTCAAACTTTTTTTCCCAATTTTTATTTCTCAAGTGAAATACTGACACCAGATCTGCATTTTTTCCACAACTTGAAAACTGAGTAAACGGGGAGACCTGCTGAGGGCACACAATTGATCTAACTTGGGAATATGTTTCTCCACAGGAAGAATCCAGATACACGTAAGATCTGCAAGGAAATTGGTATTGTTAAGCATCATTACTAAGCAATAAGTTCCACCCTACTATGTTTATTTTCTAATTATTTTGGATTCTACTGTAAAGAGAAGAGTCTGAATATCACATTCTTCGAGCAGCTTCCAGCAGTTGGGGTTCTTTGCTGGGTTTGGATACGGGACCCTCCATACCCTGAGACATAGAGGTCCAAAAGAAATTAAGGGCATAATCACAACAGATAACGCTCTTCAGGATAATCTGATTTACTTTTTATAGCATTTTTCCTGTAAAGAACAGAATCTACACATACAGCACATAACGAATAACCACAGCTACCACATTTTCATCCTCATGTCAATTTTTGGCACCCACCAGCTGGTCACAGGGGGCTGTTGGAAGTCTCCAAGTGGCTACTATAGAAATAATGAAGGTGCTAGGTATCACTTGTGCTTCATTATTGTGTCAGGGTCTTGAAACAAGTGGGATTTATTTTTGTAGGCATATCATCAGCTAAGAGGAAACAGTTGTGCTCTGTGCATATACATTTCTTGATGCTTTGTTTGCTCTTGCTTGGAGCTGTTGTACTGACATCATTGCAGAGCTGTGGGTCCCTACAGCGGCTGCCAATTAGAAACAGAATGAACATATCATTCTCAAATGGAGGAAGTTAACAACTGGCCTTTAATATCATGTAATTAAGTTAAGGATCTGGTCTTGATCTTCAAAGTGTTTGGCTCAAATCATTTCTTGGACCATCTTTCCTTCCCTAGTCAGTGACCACTAACATCACTGCTTCCTGAATGAAGTACAGAAGCAGCTTGCTTACTTAACTTGTTTTTCATGGCATAAATTATTCAGCAGACACGCAAGACACAAAAATTAGGAATCAAACAGATATATAAAAGACACTTATATAGCCAGTAGCCAAAAACAACTTTTCAGGGAGAAGAAAAATCAAAATTGAAGAAAAAATTCAGCTATAATTCACTGTGGGAGGGCTTTTACTGCTATGTTTTAGATTGTTGCAGTTTGTGCCTTACCTGGGTCTCTTCATGTTATGCACAGAGAGAGAAACTGTGCCCTTCCTCACATTTGTACACCCCCACTGGGACTGCACTGATTGTCTGTTTACATCTTCCCCTGCTGAACCAATACTCCTTCATGGCACTTGCACATAAAATCATCTTTTCTATTTTTAGGTTCTCCGACTCACATCCTGGGAAGAGCAGCAGTGCACTGGGCATGTTCAGTTTAATTTATTTATTTCTCATCACTTATTAATGGTGCATAACACATGTATATGTCATTTAGATGCCTAGATTTATCCTTCATATTTTAAAAATTATGTAATGAAGTCTCAGCAGGCTTGGGATGCTTCTATTTATGTGCTTTTTTTGTGCTGATTTGCTTTTGCTGTCTTTAAAAGTCAGCAGGAATTCTGTCATTGACTCCAGTGGAAATGAGAGTGCTTCCCAAGTGAAATTTTCACCCTGTATCCTCATCCCACCTCCAAATTTTCCATTCTGAAAAGTATTTAAATATGACACCAGATCTCACCACTGTCTGAAATACCCATGGGAGAATATGCATTTTTTAAATCACATTTTAAATGAAACCTCAGGAAAAATCCTGAAAATTGAGATATTCCTCATGTTAAAGACACTAGATAAATTCAGCAAACTGAGCATGAACTTGCATTCCTACCTCAATCTCAATGACCCAGTTGCTGTTTCCTTCTTTTAGTATAATGACCCAATTTTCTGTTCCATTATGAAGTTACAAGACCAAGCCTCAGTTTAAGATTTTCATCATTAGGTAGCCAGTCTTTTATGTACAGCTAAAAAATTGAGCAAAAGCCTACTATATTTCCAATTACTGAGCACTTACATTTTTCACCAACTTTAGTAAAAACTGTGGCAACTTGGCACTTCCAAAAATCAGGCCAGTCTACTGAGGTTCTTTATATATAGTGATGTAGTGACCTGAATTTCAAAAATGTTGAGTACAAACAAGTTTTAATAAACCCAGGGCATCTTTTTGTGCTTCATGAATCTGAATATTAAGACAATACTTGAACAAAATCAGCAAGAATTTGCCAAAGTCTTCAGAAGTATGCAGGGATGTAATGGAATATTAATTTGGTCTCTTGGGTGCTTTCCATAACACTAGACATGACTTACTCATGTGAAGCCCAGAGTGACATGGGTAGGGTTTAACCACATCCTGAGCTTTCCTTTTAATTATTTTTCTCAATGAACATTACAATATGCAGTAGCACTTTGGTACAGGGAGCAATGATACGTCCTGTACCAGAACAGATATGAGCACTGATAATGGAACAGAGAGGTCTTTGTTCATCTGTTTGAGAAACAACCAGCTACATTTTTAATCTCCATCTTTGAAAAACTATTTTTTGCCTCATCTAGAGTGTATAAGGGATTAAATTTGGGGTTGAAGAAAAAAACCTATAATTTTCACTTTTCTCCAGAATCTTATCAGATAAGAGAAGTCTCTTTAGCCCTTCCACATACCTGTGGGTCAAGTCAAATACCCTCATATCATCATGTGACATTATTCTGATAACAGAATGAGGAGATGAACTCAGTTGTTTGGAGCATGGTGCTAATAACACATAGGTCAATCCCCCTATGGGCCATTCACTTAAGAGCTGGACCCGATGGTCCTTGTGGGTCCCTTCCAACTCAGATTATTCTGTGAATCTGAGTTAGTGAACGTGGTGGTTAACTTCTGTCTTCCCCCCTAAAACTGAGGGCCCTTCATTGCCCATCCCTCAGATTCCACATCCAGTTATCGTGTTCTGAGAAATTCAATACTGGAAATTTTTGGTCCTCTTTTCTGCTGCAAAGCCTTTATATATTTTTCTGTATCCAAAAATAATTTATATGCAACTGTCCCAGATAAAAAAAAAAAAAAAAAAAAAAAAAAAAAAATTAAAGTAACCTGTCCTCTTTTCATCGCATATTTTCCCTGTTAGTAAAAATTGAAAGCCTCCTTTGGGACTGGACCATTTGCCCTATATCAAGGAAAATGAGTGCATTTCTATCATGATATTTATTACTCTGACTTCTGGGCTACAAATCAGTATTGTCATTTTGCTTGAAACCCGCAAAGTTTGCAATCAACATTTTCCTTTCCTTATTATTTTATTTGGTGCAGTTTTGTTATTATTGTACTGCTCTTTGCTCTCCTATAGACCTGTTTGGTAGTAATCACAATGATTTTTACAATAACATCTGCCTAATTTGTCTGTTAAAAACTTAAAATTTGTCTGTTTTCTAGTGTTTAAAACCACTAGAAAACACTGGGGAAGTGGATAATGTTTTTACCACTTTCTGTCTATTTAAAAAAGAGCATTCTTAGGCTGATCTTTTAAATTTAATCCAGTAATTAATATAATGTAGTGGCTTTGGCTGGTTATATTAGCCATTTCAGGATATTCTATAAGATTAAGACATTAATTCTCCTGTATTTCCCCTGCTCAGGTAGTACACATGTCACATTTTACATCTGAGATACTCAGAAAGATTTTCTGTCTCCTATAAAATACTGCATTTTGATCTGTCTCAGTATTGCTCTGGGCACTTTACTGAGCTATAAGTGCATGGCTCTGCCCGTGATATTAGGAGATTTTTTAAAAAAACTTCTGGTTTACACTAGATTTTTTTCTACACATTAACAGAATAAGATCCTGACACTGTTCCAAAATTTAAAGTCCTTTCATCAGCTATGCTGGGATATCAGTTGGGCCCTTGCCTAGGAGATAAAAAGGGAAAACAGATAAATGGAAAACATGGAGTAGTTGTATCATAAATTTTTATGTGAGACTCATTGTGTCTTTTAAGCTCAGCCTTAACTAATACTTAGTTGATTGAGGGCCACCTCTCACTGGCTGGGAGTAGAAGTCAGCACTAGATTGGTTTGAGTGAATGGAGTTGCACTGTGCTGGATGACACTGGGATATCACCAAGGTCCCAGGGAGCTCGTTGGATGTTACAGCAGAAATGTCCCAAAGAGGCTACACTGAGAGATGTCCTTTTCCACAGGGGTAGGGTGCTCTGTGCAGGAGAGAGAGGGGCTTCTTTGGGATGTTAAGGATCCAGGTGACGAGGAGGACAACAACATGCACAGAGCTAGTATGTTTTTTTAGGAGAAGCCAATGAGCATGAGAGCAGGATCCCAAGCTCTTTGCAAAATTCTTACCAAATGTCACATATTTGGAAGTGAGCCTGTATTTGTTTTATCGTTTTGCCTACATTTAAATGTAAACTCAGAGTTTTCCCTTCCAGGTGAGTCCTCAGACTCTCAGGCTGTCTTCTTGCTTTTTCTTTCTGTCCCCATGAATCCTGCATTTCTGGCTGCACAGGCAAGAAGAAACAGCTCAAAAAAAGGGGAAAAAGGCAACTCACACACTCCTGAAACTCTGGAGATACTGGAGGGTTTGCTCCTTGTTGAAAGGCACTGATCCTCAGGTTATAGTTTGGGAAGGAGTTGCTCCAGGTATCCTGTCTGTTTTCTGACAGAACAGAATAATTTCTCTATTTTAACAAGGATTTTCTTAAAAGGAAATTATTTTGTGCCCAACCTCAGGATACAGAGTGCCTCATTTTAATCACACCACACATATTTAAGGCAATCCTGAATAGATCTTTTTTTCTGGTGGGGAAAGACCATCCTTCTCTTCCTCTCCATTTCCTAATCCTTATTTTGTAGCCCAGTATATGTGATTTCTTGTCACCACAAGTAAAAGGTCAGAGGCTTTCTGTTGACCTGCCAGTGCAGGGATTAAAAACATGCCTGGGCTTGTCTTGGCATGAGCTGATTTTAGCTTGTGTTTGCTGTGATAGCCATTGCCTAGCAATCAGCTAACCATTCCCTGCACTTCTTTTAGCTTGGCTTTAGTTTTGGGTGATAACAAGAAGTTCCTCTCTGTGGATTGACCTGTGTGTGACTTAAGATTGAAGCATGGAAGAGCATTGGGTCCTGCTCTCATCTTCCCACCACCCATCACGCTCTCATGGGGTTTGTCTGACCCCACATTTCACTCTGTTGAGGAATGTGATGTGAATCTTGGGGATGGCCCTGTGAAGGTCCAGGAGTTGGACTCAGTGATCCTCATGGGTCCTTTCCAACTTGGTATATTCTGTGATTCTGTGAACTAATTGTCTCAAAAATATCAATTTTTGACAGGATTTTTTTCCTTTCCAGGTAGAAATACTTTAATTAGTAGTGCTTCTCATGGCTTTGGTCTGAAGGAAAGAGGAGTGTTCAAACACAGCTCTCTCCTTGATATTGCCATCATTTGCCCCATCGAAGTCATCTAACCCCAGGTTCTAAATGCTACAAGATTAAGGCACCTCAGATTTTTTGCATATTTAGGCTGGAGATATCTATTTCTAAGGTCCTCATTTAAATTCTAGCAAAGCAAGGAACTTTGTAGACCAGCACCCCAACCTGCAGGCCAGGGTTTCTTTCCTTCTTGTGTAACAATATCCTTTGCCTGTTTTAGTCAAACAGTGGTTTGAGCATGAGGCTTTTGCACAACTTTTCTTTTAGAGGGAAAGTTTCAAAATATATTTATTCCTAGTATTTCAGAAGAACTTAGATTTTTCTTATCCTAGGAACAGTTGCTCAAGAAAAGAAAAAAAAAAAACCACTGTCAAGAAGAAAAAAACTGCTAGTTTTTCTTTGAATATAACCCCCACCCCAAATTATTCACACATTTCTATTTCTAGATGGAATTTTAAAGCCTTGAGTACTTCAGAAGGAAAATACTGCAAATTTCTGCTAATAGGTTATCTCTGTGAAAAGGAAGAGATGGGTAATGAGTAACCTTTCTCTCTTTTGCTTCAGAACATTTTAATTGTGTTCCAATTACTTCAACATATTTAATATACTTCCAGTATGTATTTGTGCAGTATGCAACAAATGATTTTCCACAGCCTTATACAATGCAGTGAGTCATAAATGATTGCTGTTCCCAGTCCCCCCGATCGGCTGTGAGTCACAAAGCGGTGAAGTCTGTCTCCCGGCAGCGCCGGGTGGAATCCACCTGAATCCAGACAGTCGGAACAAAGCTGACAGCTGAGTGGCATGTGGAGATCCCTCGGCCGATGGGCGCATGTTCCCTTACACATTCCTTACCTGCTGTGAACACGGGACATATTGCAGCCTTTCGGCGCGTGCCATGTCCCGGAGTTTTGCTGATCCCACGTGGCCCACAGCCACTCCGGGAAGGCCCTGTCTGCGTCTGTGCTCCAGCTGTGCACCCTGTCCCTGGGTTATGGGGGTGGATTTCCTAACCGCCCTGCATCTGGCACTGAAGTTTCCAAGTTTTTGGTCTGTGTGTGGGGACAGACTCGTTTGACTCAGTACGTCAGCACAGCAGTCAAGCTCTCAGCTGCACTGGTGGGGCGGCAGCAGCCGCTGAGAGGGTTTTGGCTAGTTTATAGCTGTGCACACACAGAACCTCTGCTCCCCACAAACACATGCAATGGGAAGTGCCTTGAAATCAGAGGCCTCAAAGTGGGTGGCATTTGCTTCCCTCTGTCCCTGCAAAATTAAAGCCATTTTTTTCCACAAAGGTAAAAAACCCAACACTCTGTGATTTATTAGTCCAGAGAAAAGTGTACCTTTGAATGTTCATTTCAGGATCCATGTTAACCAGGCCTATCAGGCTCACCAAGTCCTTATCTTCTGTTGATAAAGTTTACCAACATATTTTCAAGCAATTTTTTACCTCTTGATGTAAGTGACACAGGTTCCTGTCAATAAGCATCTATTTGAATAGTATCCAGCAGTCAGGCAATATCACAGCTACCCTTTCCCTTTGAAGTTTCGAGGGAGCAGAGGTATCATCATTCATTTTTGCTGATATGCAAAAATATCAAGTTCTTCTTAAATTCGATATTCCCAAACACCTCTATACTGTCACTTTTACTATATGATATTTTTTTTTTGTGAAGACTGCCTCTCAGAAGCAGATTGACCAGCTCCAGCAATGAGTGAAGGATCAGGTAGGGTAGCAAAAGTTACCTTTTAAAATACTTGTAATGTACCATTTAATAATTTTCTTCCTGCATCTGAACTTTCTCATTTGCATCCCTTTCTAATTTTACAAAAAAAATACCAGTCAGGGATCAAAGCTGTATTCCTCTAAACACATAGAAATAGACTTTTCCATTAAAACTTGATATAGCGGAACCTTTATTATACAGATATTTTAACATCCATACAACTATTTTTCGGAGGAATAGTTGCACTGATTTCAGCATGCTCTTCATGCACTTCAAATGTGATTTAGCTCACTCAGTTTTGATCGTTTACATGTTAGATGTCTAGTCTAACCAACCTTCCTAAGTTCCCTCTAGAGTCAATGGAGAGAGATTTTCGCCTCCAGAGGGGTGATTCATACCTCCTATCTTAGACTTCTGCCTCTCTCAATTGACAACAGAAGTGTAACCTAGACAACTGTGTAGATTAGATTCTTATCTCTTAGATTAGGTGAGATAAGTCCTATTCTTGGCCATCTTTGTGCATACAAATTTGCTGGATTGGAGCTAAGTTGTTAAAGCAGCTACAATACCTGTGAGGCCTGACAGACTAATTGATTTATTTAGAAGATTTCCAAACTCTGAGTACAAAACAAAGGCAAATCATCTAGTTCTTTTATGGAGGAAAAAAAAGGAAAACCAGATTTTTTTTTAATATTTACCTCTCAACTATAAAAACACATGGCAACAATAAAGAATAACAATATACTTTTTATAAATTAGTAAAAAAATCCGACAATTAAGAAGCAAATTTGCTAAATGTGTTTCAGTGATGCCCCAAACATAGTCTTGAGTTTTCAGCAACTGCACATGGCTTCAGCTACATGTTTTAATACAATAAGGCAGAATTCACCTCTGAGTCGTTCCTGACTTTTTGTCCCCAGATTTCCCTTTCTGATAAGTCAGCTGGCTCCTGTCAGTCAATAGATAGTGTGCAAACCAACAAAGTGACCAACCTTCCACATTTCAAGAGTACAAAAATAAAATTTACTGCTAAGGGCAACAGACTTTAAAATGATTTTTTGTTTTCATTTTGCGAATGCTACTGAAAAGCCTCTCCAAAGTTCTGGTCTCTGTGGTGACAGTCTACTTGATGATAAACCAACAAAAATGAAATGTATAAAGATGATAGAATCAGAGTCTTCAAATTTCAAATATTCTTACTTCCACTACTTCTTCTTTTCTAATTTTTTATCTTCTTTCTTCCTTCTTTCCTCAGTTATCTCCCCCTGGCCTTTCTGGCCCTCTCCCTCCTTGCCTTTCCTAGTTTCACCTGCAGTTTCTAAGAGCAGGGCTCATGCATTTAGGCTGGCTGAGAAATTTTCTACATGGGTAATTGTCTAGATGGATAACTCAGAAGTTGTCTAGATGGGTAACGTTAAATTGTGTTCCTACAACAATTGTCATTAGACTCATCTCCCATTCTCAAAAGGAGTGGTTTTTATAGTTGTTAGGCCTATATGCAGCATTTGGTGGATATTTGTGTGCCACGAGTCTTAGCTAGTTGACTTTGAGTCACACGGTTCTTACCCAGAAGAGGGGGTGGGTCCCTCCTCTCTGATAAAAGGGCTGTGCTTGGAGTGTGGAAAGAACCCCAAGTTGAGGTGACACGTCTTCTGCCTGTATTTCTGCTTTACCTCTTGCATTGTTTAACCCCAAACCCAAGGTAAGTGAAGAGGAAGTACTGTGGGTGATTCGATCATGCAAGAAGTATAATTTGGGAGTCATGCTCAATTTACCGAAGGTCTGGTGATAACAGCTCTCAAGAATTTTGTCAGGACACAAGTCTGGGTTGTCTGGAGTGTCCTAAGCTGCTTGTGCATCAGAAACAGAATAACCATATTAACACAAGCTAATAAATCTTTTTTCTTTATTGAGTAAATTGTCTGAATGGATGGAGCTCATCTAAATGTATATACTTTTCTTCTTCTTCTCTTACTAGCTCTTTCAGAGGTAATTTAGCAATTTCCACATGGTAGCATGCAAGTAAGAAATATAGATATGTATCAATATATTATTTCTATAAAAATATAAAATGAAGACATATAATTCTGTGTATCTATAATTGTTGATGACTGTGTTGATATATATAACCATCGATGTGTCCCTGATGGTAGCAAGGCAATAATAGTACTTCCTTTTCTCCCAAGGGAATGAAGGATGTACTAAAATTTGTGAGGGACTGTCATGGTGATTGTAACTATATATATCATTGTGATGTGAAGTATATTCTTTTTATATAATTATTTCTTTTCTTCATGTGCTGAATAGCCTTTCTTTTAAAATCTCTGAGGTAAGGATACAATTAACATTGTATTTTTGCAAAAGTAACAGGCTACTTCAGTAAAAGATAGTAAAAATGCTGAGAAATAAGAACATGAATAGGAGTTCAAGAAACATATAAACAATGGAGAGATTCAAGAAGAAATCGGAAGGAATTATCAGAGTTCTAGTAAACATGATCTTTTTTTATTTGTGGGAAACACTGAAGAAATCATTAGTTTTTAGTCTTGATAATCCTCAAGAAAATAATATTTAATTGCAAAAAGGAAGGTAATAGACTATTCTCTGCTAGAGAAAACACACACAAAAGTAGTTTACACTCAAACAAGGAAAATATTAAAAGTAGTTTAGAGAAAAAAAATTTCAGGAATGGTTTTCAAATCTGTATTCCCACACAACTGAAGGTAAAAATAGGGAGGGAGGGAGGGAGGGAGGAAGGAAGGAGGGAAGGAAGGAAGGAAGGAAGGAAGGAAGGAAGGAAGGAAGGAAGGAAGGAAGGAACGAAGGAACGAAGGAACGAAGGAACTTTCTGTGTTCAGACATAAATATTCTACTTTTTTAAACATCAAAACTTTGGAATGCGCTATTTGACCTGCAGTCTTGAACAATCTTCGTTGAAATTGGTGCTGAATAGGCCAGACCTTTAGAACATTTCTTTATCTGCTTCTTAGGAATACCAAGTGAGCGCGTCTGCACATCTGTACATGTGTATATCCGCAACTGAAATATTTTTATCAGTGCTTAATTTTTCAATGATGAGTCTTCTTGATGCAAATTTTACATTATTTATGAGAACACTTCTATTTGCATTTAATCATTTAATCTGCCGACTATTTTGTTCAGATTTGACCACCAAAAAACATTTATGAGCCTTCACTCCTGCTCTGCATAGAAGTTTGCTTAGAAATGGATTTTTGTTGTGATTCTACCCTTTGGCTTTCTGCTAGTTTCTCTGAAATTTTCACAACTGCCTGTCTCTGTCATCGACACAACAGTAACCTATAGATCTAATTGTGTACTAATGCAGGCAGCTTGTCTATGTATGTGACAGTATAAATAGATTTCCTTGGGCTAATTATCTCTTATCTAAAATTCTGATAAGGAGGTGACCAGTGATACCCTAGATTATTTCCTTTTTTATCTTTCTCCATAAATTTCCTTCTGATTACACGACAGGATCTAAGTGCATGCACTAACGAGTATATTTCAGTGTGTTGAAAGGTTTTATCCACACTTTGGAAGCATATATGCAGATGTCACTTATAATTACCTACCTTTTGTTTGTATTAAAAATAGAAAAGTCAGTCCAGAACGAATAAGTAACATAGACAGTATAATTTAATGATAAAACAGCTGAGGCAATATGACAACTTTTTTTGCACTTATGATTAATCATTTTTCTATTAAGGCTGCTGAGAGCAGCATGAAAGCTCTTCCCATCCTTTGCCACTGGTGATGTCACTGGTTTCAGTGTAGCACTTTCAACAGACATCATTCTGTATATTTAGATTGAAAATGCAGCCCAAGGGCTCCTTGCAAAACTGATGTAAACCTGTTGTTAAGCTCTCTTCTGGAAAGATGTCACAGTTTGTCATATTGACTTTAATAAAATCTCTTGGGTGCTGGGTAAAGCTTCCCTGAAATATCCGTTGAAAAGTGCCATTGTCAGTGTGGTGTCAAAGCTGAGCAAAGCTGGGAAAGGTTTAAATCCTATCCTAGTATCCAGTTCATTTGTGTGCTCACAGGAATAAATTTTTTTTGCATAGTAATGTTTCCCATGCAAGCCTGTCTCCCGCTCTGGCATGAAAAACTTTCTCCCTGCCATTCCTGGCCTCATGTTGAGCTGCAGAGCTCCTCTATCCCAGCCGAGTCCTCTCCCTCTCCTCCCCTCCTGCTCAGCCAACACGCCTCAGACCAGGGTTTTGGCTCATCAGCCATCTTCAACACAGCCATGTTCACAGCCTGCTGTTTTTGAAATCATGTCCTCCCTGGGCTTTCAACATGTCTGAGGGATTGCTGTCCTCATTCTCTCTCCTTGTTTCTTGATAGGTTCCAGATCTGATATTTTACTCCAGATCTGCCTCAACTAAAACCTCATCCTGGCCTGTTTTTTCCCCAGTCACATCATTTTAATGCTGCTGTGAGAAGCTACTGTCTGCTGTCTTTCCTATGCCTATGGTACTCAGGTCTCTTGTCCGCTTTTTTTTTTTTTAATTTTTCAGAGAAACCCTTTTGGATTACAGCCCAGGTTGCTCCTCATGCTTGCTTTATAAATCTCTCCAAAGCTAATTTGTTCTTTTCTGATTTTTCATGAAAACTCTTCTGTTTTAAGATTTCTGTCCAAGCTTGCCAAAGACCAGAAGGGCACACATAGAAAATGGTAGAGTCTTATCATGCTATCTTCCTCACCTCTACTCAGCAGTTGCTTCTTTCAGTCAGTCTAGTCAGTTTTGGGCAGATACCATGTCCAGTGAGGGTTTGGTGTATTGCTAAACACCACTAAAACAATACTTCTGCTATCCCGGCATGATTCTTTGTGCACTGCGAAGCATGCATTCGGGTAGCACTTTCTTCATCCAGCTGGATGGGTGAGTTCAGGGTGGGCAATGCAAAATTCTGGAAAAAGTTCCCACTGGTAGAAGCGATGCCTTACAAACAGGGAATGTGTTCTCTTAACCTGACTATGACAGAGAAGTTAATAATCTTTTCCCTTCTTCTGTGTTGCTGAGAGGAGGAAGGAATAGGAACATGAATGTGCTTTTTGTTGCTTGCCTCAGACAGCCAGAGGCAAATGAAGCTGACTTTCCTAATCACATAGATACAAAGCGGGTAGTTTCCCACACAAGAAAACCACCTACATGACTCAAAAATTCTTTCTGCTCAAATGTTTCTATTATTGCTTGTTTGGATAACTAGGAATTTCAGCAACATTGAATGTGATTCACCCTGGACAGGGGGAACATTGGGAGGGCAGGAACATTGTGGCCAGCTTTGTACCATGGCAGGGACAGTCGAGTCACACTATGAGGTATGTGAGTTACAGCAGAGCCAGCTGTGATTCCCATCTTGCAAGGAGGTTTGCAGGAGGTTTTACTCTCTATGCAATCTACCTATCACTATTAGTTCAATTAGGAAATGAAAGCCTTAATACTAGCAACTGCTGAGATCTCTGGCTCTAGCCCAGACATTTATTAGGGATGTGTGAGTCAGATAATTTCTTTGGAATTGATGATGTGCTTAAAATTTAAGATCATGCTTAAGTAATTTACTGAATTGGGACCAGAAAGCTTGGCAACTTGTGGGATTGAACCTTAAAGTAATCCAAGCATGTTTTTGTTTTTAGTCAAAGAAAAATTCTCTTCCCACTACTCCTAGCCCCATCCACTTTATTAACAATTTCAGTAGGGTTTTTTTTCAAATTTTATTTTTAAAATACAATTATCTGAAATAAAAGTTTCTCTTTAAAGTGATAATTCAGATTTTTTTCATTTTTTTTTAACTTAGTTCTGTATATGCTACCACATATCCTGCACAAACTTTTTTTG
Organism: Falcunculus frontatus; assembly: GCA_013398115.1. Classification (NCBI taxonomy): domain Eukaryota; kingdom Metazoa; phylum Chordata; class Aves; order Passeriformes; genus Falcunculus; species Falcunculus frontatus. Next base: position 363,443 of record VZRV01008672.1, read on the forward strand.
GACTGATTTACAAAACCACTTTATTATAACTCATAGCATAGATTAGTAACATGTGTAACTCAATCCAAAAGACAGCAGATTCTGAGAATGAAGGACTCAGCTACCAAATTCAAAAGAATCTTCCATTGTGCCACCTTGTACTATATCTGTGTTTCTTTTTACCTCCCCATGCCCCTGTTGGCAAGCTCTGAAACTAAGCTACCTTAAATGATTGCAATTAAAGTACAAGTTGCTAGGATTACAGTAGTTAAATATTCAGTAATTCTGACAAAACAGTGTTTGGTGTCAAGTGTTTCAATGAGAGAGATTTGCGTTCAAATATAGAGATGATTTAGCTGTAACACATCAAATTCAGGCTATTTAACTGAGAATTAATAAAATACTGGCATATTTAATTAAAGTGTCTATAGATTATGCTAAAAAAACCTCCCTGAAAATAACGTTTCCCACTTTGAATAGTGTTTTGTGATGTAGGAAGGGATAAACAAGTAAAATGTCCTGTGCTTACAGTGTTACACCTGCTAGACAATATCTCTTTTCCTGACTGTATTAATTCCCATGGTATCCTGAATTATCTGTGTTGGCAATTCAGTCAGAAATTCAAAGGATAACAGACATTATGGATGGCTGGGAAAAATTTTCAAACAAAACCTAAGGACCCTGCTAAAGAAAAGAACTATGACCTATACAAAATAGATATAATTTTATATATTAAATTTTTCTTGAATGAGATGTAGAACAACGTGTAAGAAAAAGCTTCTTTTAATAGAAAAATAAAGGCCTCTTTCTTGCTTAATGTATCTTTTTCAAGAATATACAGCACTGAGTGGTCTTGTGATGTTATCTGATCCATTGTGTTGTCAAAGTGTAATGACTCCTACCGCTACACCTCTGAAGACAATGCTCAGGCCTGGGAGTGCTGTACTGAGACCTTCTTACCTGTAAGAAGAGAAATACATCTTCATAAGGCAATTCGTGAAGAACGTTTTTTCCTTAAGTATCAGAAAAATGAATACTGTACTCTGAAGTAGTTGGCCAGGTTTCATTTCATTACAGAGCTATCTGTATCGCCTGAGTACCTACGCAGGCAATCTGCCCTAAAGCCAGACTCCTTTGGGTCTATTTATTCGTTTTGAGTTAAAATGAAAACAACAGTATTGAGCAAGAGTTTTCCTGTCATGCTTTAGAGATGAACTTTTCTCAAATTGTGCAAGTGAAGTCTTCCATTTAACTGTCCTGGAATGTTTCATAAGGTTATGGGCTCTCTTGTGCTCTCCTGTTACGATTTGCAGCCTACTGTGGCAATCAAGGGCCTTCACCTGGAGTTATTTCTGGTTCTAAACATTTTCTAATCCTTGCAGATTGGTTCACAGGGTCATATGAATAAAGTGGTAGGACGGAGTCTTGGTTGCTCAGCTTCTCACTTACGCAGCACAGAAGGGGCTGGGTGACTCTCCAAGGGGACCTCAGTGTGTATAGAGGAACTGCTGAGTTGTACCATCGGGGCCTGCAGTTCTCTTTCCCTGGAGACTGGTGAAGACAAGTAGGTTTACTTCACACATCTATCCATCCTCTGCTGGAAGCTGTCTCATATTTGTTCGGCTGGGTGCCACACATCCTACTGCACCTCATTGGCCGCACACAAACTCTTTGAAAAGAGTATTCCTACTTTTAGGGCAAGCCCTAGGTCTTTTCTCCAGGTTTCTGGCATACATTTAAAACCTGATTTCTGAGAAGTGTGTATAAAATCTAAATGTTTTTCCATAGGGGAAAAAAGAGCAATCTATTTTGTTTTGAAATATAAGTGACAAATGATACTGGTGTTAATGGGCAAGAAGAAAGGCATGTGAAGAATTGTTACCTTTTCTAAGGAGGCTTCCTTTGCTAGCTATGTGGTATTTGTTTTTCACATGTTTTATGAAGTTCTTGGCCATCAAGATCAATGATGTCTCCTTGATTCTCAGGTCAACATACAGGACATGAAGAAAATAAATAATCCCCCTTCTTTTTAAACAGTTTTTTTTTTATCGAGAAGTTATGTGAAATTTATAGAAGCATCACTCTCTGGGTGTTTTAGAATTTTGGGGCAACAATGGTCTTCAGTCTTAAGAAACTTCCTTACAGCTTTACACTTGTTTTTGTTTAATGCTTCTCAAGTACAAGTAATATCAAAAAGATCCTATGTCCTGTCCATTTTTCATATGAATTTTCACATACATAATACCTAAAAGCTGGAAAATCTGGACATTGTTACTGTACCACATGCTGAAATTTGCAGGCTGCACAGAGCAAAATTCTTTTAATATACCAGTTAAGATTCTGTGTGTGTAAAAAACCTGTCATTTTTTGACATATGTAGAGTTATACCACTTCTATATATTAGGTTTTGCTACCTAATAACCCGGGGCAGTTTCTTTTGCAAATGAATGCTGACAAATAAAATTCAGAAGAAATCCCTATTCACAAATATGATTGTCCCTAAAGACTGAAAAATGAATGCAGAGTTACAGGATGGTAAAAGATGATCTGTGCTCTGCATGAAGGCTGATTTAGGACTTGAGACTTCAGCATGTGGCTTCAAAAAGGCTGGTGCTCAAAGGGCACTTCCTTTCCTGCCCTTTCTTTTGAAGTGTGCTATTGTTGCAAGGGAAAAATCACATCCTGCAATACCTACAAAGAGCCTGGCTTTATCATCCGCTGCTCACGTCAAGTAGTGTCTTATATAAGAAGTTCCATTCACTTCTGTTTAAATACTGATGTAAGGAAAGATTATCCAAAGCAAGCAAGGTTTGCCAGAGCAAACCATAAAAATACACACACGCAAGGAAGAATACCACAGAGGCCAAGAGCTTGGTATTCACACACGACTCCCTTCTTCAGAGTAGTTTAAAGGGAAGAAAAGGTGTTCTCTAGACAACAAGTTTACCCCTAAAATACCGGCAAATTACAAGGAGCTCTGGCTCTGTATATGAAATGTGAATTCATATTTACAATAGAATCAAGGGATAGGAATATTTTGAACCTACGCTGGAACAAAAGGAGAGGAAAAAAAGGAAAAGCTTCAGGGTGGAGCTTTAGATTTTTAGGCATTCTTGAAAATATTGGAAATGTCAGTTCGGAGATTTTTTTTAAGCTAAGGGGATCATGGCTTTCCTTGGAACAGAGACTTTATAAATTCCTTTTTGACTGTCATCTGCAAATCATTTGACTGCTGGTAAACAGAACCCTCTATGTTGTTCTGATAACAGAGGGAAGGCTGGAAATAAGGAATTCCACCCTTAAAGCTGTTAAGGTAGGTCTAAAATTGATGTGTATTGGATCAAAGGGTGGAATATTTTCCAGATGATCCTCTGTTTCTTCTGAGAAAAAGAAAAAAAACAAGAACGCAAACCTAAAAATAATTTCCGAGGTGTTAAATTTCAGTTGCATAGCATGGGGATTCGATTTACAATTTTGTGTCCTGCTAGCATGATACCTAAATTTGACAGTAAAACCCACTTTGTCTTCTTTCTAGTTCTTTTACTACAAATTAAAAGTTACAGTCCATCAATAGATGTAGAGGTCTTAGAAGGGAAAATCAGATAAGTATAACTAATGGAAAATATTTTTCTGTAATCTTTATTTTACAACATCCTTACATATCAAAATAATTGGCCAGAGGAGGTTTCTAATTTGAATGAATCCTTAAATTTTATTGTTGGAGAAAGCGGAAGCTTTTAGTATAGTATCTACAGCAGTATTAGTCATTACAGCCTTGGAAAGTAAATAGGAATGTCAGCACAAATCAGCATCCACTTAAATTTCAGTACATGCAAGCCACAGAGGGAGATGCTTCTGGTATTTCATCTTCAGCCCCCTAAGAACTTATTGTAAATGTGGTGAGCTCGTTAGTGTGTGTACAGTGAAGGCTGTGCTCTCAGATCCATTCCTAGGAAGCAATGACCACTTCAAACAAACAACAAAAACACCACCATTACCACTGCCATTAACTTTTCTTCCGCTTTAGTAAAATAGGACAAGGATGGGATTATGACAGAGAAAGAACTGTGTTCTGTCCTGTGTAGCACCTCTGTGTCTAACTTGGACATAAATTTTTACAGGAAACCTTCTTCTATCAGCACTGGTGTTTTCAGTTTAGGATTATTTGGCGCATGACAGGGAACGCTGCTCACAGCCTGGGGTGGCTTGTGCACCTTGGTTGTGTGACACGGGGAGGGAAGATGTGCAGCAAGTGCAGCTCTATGTTTCCTCTGGTCCTTGCTCCACTATGGGACTGCAGAAGCTTCTTCATGGGTGCTTGGCTGGTATTTTCATTCAAAAATAAGATTTTGACTTACCCATTTAACCTCTGTAGGTGGCTAATTATGATCAATCAATTTTCTGTTGTGGTTCTGTGTAAAAGTCCAGCTCAAGTCTCCCCCCTAGTCCTCTTTCCTAATATCCTTGTCCATCTCTCTGTCCCTAACGTGAACATATCTTCCCATGCAACAGTTTCATCTTTCACAGGGTTTGGCTCCAGCACCAGAGAGTGCCCAAGGCACAGGGAAGGGAGTTGCTCTGTTTCTTGGAGAGAAGCTTGACTTTTCTCAGAGACAATATGGTGTGGCATGTTTCTGATGGATTTTTGCAGGAGCAACAAAGGAGATATATCTTACAAAAGACTTTTTTTCCATCTATTTTCAAACTATCTTCAAATAATAGGCTACTGGAATTTTTCAAAGAAAAGATCAACAGAAGTTTTAGGGTACAGGTCAAGTACAATATTCTGCCCACTATTATTTTTGGATGGGTACTCAGAGATTCTTTTCTCTGAAATTATACATAAATCCTTATGTACTACAGTGGAATTGTTAAAATCACACAGACTCCAGGGAAAATGGTTAATCAGGAACAAAAGCAAACCAAAATCTTTAGAATGCAATTGTTGTTGAACTGTTGATGTATCTTCTACCATTCAGAAGAGAGCCTTCTGTTAATGACCTGGTATCTAATTATGTAAACAAAATAATTAAAGGAATCCTACCTCATCCTAAATACACATTTGGCATTGCAGAATACAATATTTTGTGAATTCAGAACATAAAAAATCTTTTCAAGATGGGGTTTTACCATTTATTCTGATAAGTTCACTCTTCGCTGAAAACATGCGAAAAAATAAATTAAGAATTTTAATTACCAGCCAACAGGAAATACAGAAATAAATCTAAATTGATGGCAATGCTCTGCGTCTATATGGCTTCCTTTGCAGAGAGTACCTCAGCCTGCAAATTCTCCAAACTCATTAGTACGGAATCCTAAATTCCAGTAAAATTCCCCAGTCCCATTTTTCTTGACCTTCTGCTACTGTTGACCTACTGTGTAGCCCTTCTCAGGGCTAGCTCTGAGCCAGATATAAGTGGGACAGATAATTCTTCAAGTCTGTTACAAGCAGTGCCACCTTTTCCAATTTTAAGTTGAAGCTGCCAGTACAGACAGATGCAGATCTGTAGTTCCAAAATAAGTGCAGGGCATGCTCCTTCTCCTTATTCTCCTCAAGAGTGTAACAGTTATTTTCATAGTTAGTCCCAGGAGACCACTAGTAAATCTGAATATCTCTGTGTTGGGGTCATAGGAAAGATTTAAACTGACATTCCTTGCAAATGCGTCACTACTAAGACCCAGCCTCTTTCTGGAAAAAAAAAAAAATTGTCAAGTATTTAAGGCAATATTTCAGGATATTAGGTGTTGGCTAAACACAGCATGTTATCATGGAATTCTTCATCCATTTAAAGAGAAGACCTATGCACTTTCTAAGTGCTGTGGATATTTTCTGAAGCTGTATTCTGTGTTCCTACATATTGTATTGCAGGATGTTTGCTGTGGCTCATCCCATCAGAAACCCATATTAGTGCATTTCCCACCCCAGCGCTGATTGTGCTGCTTACGGAGATGAGGTCATTCCATTCTCACTCTCAGTCTCTTGATGCTCTCAGTATACACTTCCATTCTCGCTAAAGTCTGTTGAACATTTTAATGAACACATCCTGATTTGGTGAGGACATCAAATAATGGATTTCTAAATGAAATCTCAGACCACATAATTCAATTTTGAACTTGGTATTTTCAGGCAAATATAGTCCTTTTCTTCTTGAATTGGTGATGCTATCTTCAAGCAATATTTTGTTCTATAGTGCATTTACATTAAAGAGAAATATTCATCCTATGACAGGAATCTCTTGTGATAGTAAATATTGTACAAATTGTTGCAGCTATTTTAAATGCAGTCCTCTGTGTATAATCAGTAAATACAGTTTCCAAATGCGACTTCTTTTTAAACTCTGGTATGGCAATGATTATCAAGGCTCTTTTTCCCACTTTAGAAAATTCTCTGAGTCTCAAACAGGCTAACAGTTTCTTAGTAGTTGATTTACTGTTCTCATTACTCTATGGCATGTGGCAGTCAGTTTCCTGGCTGCTCATCACAAGCATTCAGGACGATCGAGTACTGAAAAATTGCTTTTCTAGAATACTAATGGTGATAAGAATCACTGATGTTTTATAAAACATTTTTTTCTAGCAGGTTTTCACATTCAGACATTGGGAATAAATCACATAAAATTAACAAATTGCAGTTGACAGTTTATTTCAATCAATCATGATTTACAAAGGGAGCTCTAAGAAAATCCAAAATAATATTTTTCAGCTGTCACTCTGTGTCCTTCTGAAAAGTGAAGCTCTGACTTCAGGCTTCTGCAAGGCCTGCCACCGCGTGTTGTGGGTGTGGTGGGTTTGTGCACACGAACACAACCTTGGTCTGTTTGAGTGCTCCCTTATGTTAGTTTTACGTCCTGCGCCGGGACTGGCTGCTGATTGACTATAAGGTGTTACAGAGGGAAGTAAATTTTTTACTACTAGATGAAGCTTTTTGAAAGATCATCCAAACTTCGTGTTTTATCCTCCTGCGTGAGCAAATACATTTGGCACATAAAGTACCTCGCAAAGCTGCAGCCACATATCGCATCTGGCTGATCAGGGTTCTCATTGCTTTGTCATATCATAAATCACCAGCTCTATCACTTCAGCTGTTAGAAGATTTAAGGCCAGTAAGCCTCTCCTTTCTCTGCAGAAACATAATTCCCTTCTGTTCTGAATGGTTCCCCTTTGGTTCCTCATGATTGTTTCTTTCTCCAGCAGCACTGGAGGGGAAGCTGAATGGGCAAGAGGATGTTACAGGTATGAAGAGAGCTCTACAGATGTATTAGGGTTTTTTTCAGATTGCATATGAGACACTATATTGCAGAGAGGTGATGAAACTCTGGAGCACCTCAGGGCCACAAGGGATGGTGCCAGGCTTGGACAGGCTCAAGGTCATACACAGGAGGGGGTTCAAGTAGCTACAAGCATGGGCACACAAAGGTAAAATAAATTTTAATTTCTCCCAGAGGAAAATAATCATGTACACAGATGCCAACCAAGAGGGTTGTTTAAGAGCAAAACCAGCAAAAAAGGGTTTGAAAATACCCTAAGGCAGAGATGGACAGGCCAATCACCTCTGACACTGTGGTTTCTCTTGGAAGACTAGAAACCTCGTATTTCTGGCAAAAGCCTGAATTTTATCACCAAATTTTCAAGCTCTGGGGTTTTGGTTATAAGCAAGAAAGCAAGTGGAATATAACCACCACACAGTCATACTCAATTTCGAAAAACAGTGAATGGAACATTTATTTGTGAGAGCCAGAAGGAACAGAAATGGCCAAGCAGCACTATCCAAATATTTCAGGACTTTCAAGTCAATTTTGTCCCTTAGGTAACATCTGCAACATCCTGGGGGGGCTAGCAGTTATTTAGTTTCATTATTTGCTAATTATCTCATCCAAGATAATTAGCTAATTTACCTAAGATAGCTGTCTATTGTAAGCTTTTTGTCTAGACTCCTCCCGTATTCAGTGAGGAAAGACAGGTCAATTGCCCTCACTGCATCTCTTCGCTGATATGGAGAGTTTAGATCAAAAATTTTGACTAACTGTCTAACTTTCTGAGGCAGAAAACCCATTGAAAGAAATTTCATCTATACTAATCAGTGAAGTGTAAAAAGCTGAAAGGGAAGGTAAGAAAATATGCTGAAATAAGGTTGTAGAACACTGGTACCAATGTTAAAGGAAAAAAAAACCCTAATAATTTTCTAATGCAAGTTAAAAAACCTTGAATCAACTCAATTCAATTAATAAGTAAACAAATAATATAAGAGGTAAAAATAATTATGAACAGCAGAAAGAAATTGAGACTTACTGTCTGTTTTTTTTTTAATTTAGAGAAATCTTAGCATCTTGGATCAAATCCTGCTCTTCACTGTATTCATATAACATTTCTGAAGTTAAGAGTACTACATAGGTGTGAAGACAGAATTTGAATCTCATGTAGTGTGATGTGAGATCATATACTTTCATTACCTAGAAACTCATATGATGGGAATAAAATAGATTTTAACTACGTGATTCTCAAAATTCTTGCAAAATCTGGAACATGGCTTTTTTTCAAGGGTTGCGCAATGTTTACTTATTGGTAAAAAAAAGAAAAAAATGCATGCTGAAATTCTCAAAGTTTCAATCTGCAAACAGTCTTATTGCTTTTGGCAAACGCTGTATTTAACTGTTTGAAATAGAGTGTGCATCCGTCTGTTCTTGCACATGGAAAGGGCAGAACTAGGGAATGGAGCTGCTCATCCTGGCTGGGACTCCTTGGATTGCCAAGTGCAGGAGCATCCTCCTCAGCAATTATAATTCATATGGAAAGGTGATTCTTTGCTAGACTAGGCTCTGTTCCTCTTTCCAATGAGCTCCTGTCAAGGAGCTTGGATAACTTCACTAGGAGCAGGTTTGGGCCTTTAGCATTACTGGCAGTCTATGGTCCTTTATGTTATATATATACATATATATTTTTTTTTTTTTTAATATATATATATATGTAACTTTCCCATTTTCAATCTTCAAAATTTGGCAGTTCTCCTTTAAATGCTGGAATCCTGCTACCCATAACTATGGTTACAGTTCCCAAATCTTGACCCATTTCACTTTTTTTTTGAATGTAGAGTTAGTAACATTAGCAAATAGCACTGTGTATCAAACAGAATACAACATGCTAATGTTAGCTGGGCTGTAAGGGATATCTATGCAATACCAGGAACTATTCTTGTTTAATGAATCTACAGTTACTAGTCTTGTCCTTCATGGGACAATAAATGAAAGAAAAAATTATTTATTCAAACTAGGATGAAAAGATTATTTCAGATAACAAAATCTACAAGTCAGGTTAGCAAAAGGTTACCATAAAGACTTTTCTTTCTCATTAAGTACTATTTCTTCACAAAACAAACTAAAAATTCCTAAAAAGTTTTATTAGTATTAACAGTAGACATTTTTTATTATACAGCAGTAACAAAGCAACAAGACATTTATACAAAAATGGTCCCAGCATTCCCAGACTAGAGATGCACTAGATACTGAGCAGGAAAACAAGCATTTGCTATCATATACAACCACACGTTTGACTTTTATAATTACTTTCATCAAGAGATCTGAAGATATGTGTCAAGTAAAATTCACTTAAATGTGAAGATATAAATTAGACCCCTTCTCCATGCATCCCCATTTCCTTTTGCAGCCACAGAAGTAGCAAGGTAGTTCATAGGTCAATGATGTGCAGTGCTCTGACTCAAATGTTATCAGACAAAACCAGCACACTTTCTGCTGTTAAATGGTAACACACTGAGTGTCTCCTGCTTCATCCTGCCCATGACCCCCTCTCTTTTTTAGTCTGTGCTGCCACTGGGCACTATGTGGCACACACGGTTTGCTGGATGGACACAGGTTTGTCTGGGAGTCGTCTTCATTCAGCAGCATCCTGTGTCAAAGTGAAGTCTGCTCTGTGGAGGACTGGATGACTTGTTTGATGAGGTGGTGGAAAAGGACAAAGAAGTCTTCCGTTTGAAAACTCACATTTTATATTATGGTAGCCCCCTGTTGTGTTTTCTGCTCTAAATTATTTCCATAATAATATAATTAATATAATATAATAATATATCTAATTACAGTTTTTTGGGGAAGAAAGTGGTTAAGCATCACACAGAGCAAAGTGCACTAGAGACCCTTGTGTTTTACTTGCAATGAACATACAGTCACTTCTAGATTATTGGTGCACTAGGGGGTATTTTTGTGTTATCATAGTGGTTGAAGGGACCATGTTGGGTTTGTTTTATAAAACTTATCCCCATGCTGCTAAAATATGTTGGGAGTCCAGCATTCCTGCTCCAATAGCTTCAGTGCCCAAGTTTACCACATGTCTTCCCAGTTTGGATCACTTTCTCTTTTCATTAGGTGCGCTTTCATTTCAGTGCCGCAGTTGTCATCTTCCTCACTGTTTACTTTTGTACACCTCAGGACCTTTGCCAAGAGAGCCTGGGAGAATGTGTGCACACATGAGGGGTGGATTATATCAGGGGTGCAAAGCTATTAAACCAAACATGCAATATGACTGCTGCCAGCAGCGAGGTCTGGAAATGGGTTGATTAGAAGCACAACAGGAAGGTGGGTTTGAAACTGGTTTTGCTATAGCTGTGAGAAAAATGTTGCACATCTGCCCCACAGATGGCCAGAGATGGAAGATCATTTCTGAGTCTCAAGTATTCGTTGCTACTTCAATTTAAGATATATGGGGGCTTCAGATTGAAGTGTAATTGTAACACATGCAGCACATACCAAGCTAGTTTTAATGTAAAACTGCATACCATGGGATACAGCTGCCAAGTATTCAGGTTTGTCTGCAAGCGCACTTAGCTCACAGAAAGAACAGCATTCTGGGAGGGGGGTTTTCTGCCATCCTTAGAGGAACAAAGAAGATGATTAGAAGATAAAACTAGCCCAGGTATGCCTATATATGCACCAATCCTAATTTCAGGCTAGATGTAGCTTTCTGTCAGCACACATTGTTGGTTATTAGTAACCTGAATTTACATAGAACAGCCTTCAAACTGTAACAGTAGAACATATATATTTATGTTCAATGAACTGCCAAAACCCCCCAAAATATTATTTTGTGATAGATTATTTCACAGAATGTTTTTAACATATATGCACACAAAATAAAGTAGAAAGCACCTTAAAAAAACACTTCTAATTGTGATATTTTTCATGTTAGAGTTTCAAGAGAAGATGTTAGGAAAAATGAAGTGATGGACCAGGACACACTATCCATATTAGCAACATAAGAGGTTGTCTTTACTATGAAAATCACCCAGATGTCGTCAGGAAACAAGGGAGCACTTTATGCATTAAAACTTCGGGAAAGGGTAGGAGAGAACACTCATAACTTTTCATTGTGTTCCTGACAAACATATGTTTCATGGGTTTTTGCTTCAAAGCTACTTGAAAACAACTTAGTATTTGACAGCCACTTATGAAACTAGGCACTGACATCAGAAGTATTTTGACGGTACAGATAAAATGTGGGTTTTTTGTCTTAAGCTGTACTGCTGAGACTAAGGGATTTTGCTCTCTTATCCACATGTGTCATATGTAGATACCTGACCAAGAAAACAAAGAAACATTTAATCACAATCAAAATTTCCTCTCACTTCTCCCATCCACAGGGTTACTGGAAGCAGTCTCTAAATATAAGAAGAGATGAGTAGTGAGGTGGACTTCAGAAAGTAACCAAAGAATCCCATGCCTCTTCTGAAAGCAGAAATCTATTTTAGGAATGGGTTAGACAGACTCCTCATGGATAGCCTAGGTACATTTATTTTCCTTAAAGTAAGCAGATAGACTTCTGTGTCTTTGAAGTCTCTTCTGATACTACACAACTGTGATACCTTTCTTTGTTTTTCTTTACGTTAAATGGATTAAGGCTGATTTGGTGAGTATTATACAGGATCTAGAACAAAGAGAGCTCTTTCTCTGATGAATTAACAGCTTCCTTGCCCTAAAGGTCTTAGAGTTCAACTACAGACAAGACTACAGAGATGAGGAAAGCATAAAAAGAAAAGTTCATAACAATAATCACAGCACTTCATTTGGCTTTTTATTAGCATGATTTTAACATTTTTTCTTATCTCCTATAAGGCCATCTCTCATTTACCTACAATAAGTGACTGCTAATACAAGAGAATTGCTATAAACATACCAAGATAAGTGATCGTTCTCATCCCCTTTGCAATAGTATTTCATAACTCTGGGTAAACTGGTGAGTAAATGTTGTCCCCTTCATGAATATCACATTTTTGTTTTATACTTACCATTGCATCAGTGTCATTGTATAATTGCTAATGCAGTTCCTAGCAGGGAGAGACCATTTTTTTAATGACCATTTTCAATAACTGAAATTCAGAGTTGGCCCTTCATTTTGATCTAGTATTGTAGACATGTCATCAGTCTCTGGCCTACGGGCAACAGCGCTGAGCAGGAAATGAACTACTGTCAACACTAAACTTTTTTTTAATATTCTCCCTGTAAGCTAATGAGAGATGAAGAAAGCAAAATACAGTGTTGCAAGAAAAACGAAAAAATTTATTGTCTGTATAGTAAAAAATAGGGATTACTCTTGGTCAGGTATTATGATAGAAAGACATTCACTGGCAGAGTAGGACAGGGGAATTATAGAATCACAGAATATCATGATCTAGAAGAGACCCACAAGGATCATTGAGTGCAACTCCTGCATTATTGTTCTGGAGAGTAGGTTAGTGCTGGGCCAGGAAATGACTATAGAATCCTGTGATTCCAAAGAGAAAAGACTAATGCTTCTGCCCCAGACTCATGGCAGTGGAGGCCACAGATGCTAGACTGGGGTTGTTGCCTTCTGCCTGGCAGAAACTGGAGGAAAAATAGACAGTGCAGTACAGGTACAGAGGGTTTCTAGGAGCTCTTCGGATGAATGCAAGGTTAACAGCCCAGAAAGCTATAGATATGCCTTTGGGCTCAGGTTATGGTGTTAGATAGTTACTCAGTATTTGTCCTATCTTGCTGTCATCAGATCCATTTTGCTATTTTTAAGTTATTTGTCACTGATAATATGTGAGAATCTGCATTCTATGGGAGGCTGAGTGTGCCTCCTATGTTGGTATGATCTGGACATCTCTTCTCTCCAGAACTTTTACAATGCTTTTGTGTAAAGAAGAAAAATTGGCTGAACTCCAGCAATGCCCCTGCACCCAACTATTCCAAAAAGTAGCAATGCGATAATAAGATAAATTTATTTAAGTTATTCTCAAATATTAAGAATATGATACTTGTAGGATAACACACCCAACATGAACCTTTGTAATGTCTTTCCTGTGCTAGTATAGGCATTAAGTTACTATGATTCAATGACAAGGCATGAGATTTTGAATGAATTCTAAATTAAAAATAAATTTCCCTATGTATATGAATAAACAGTTGTTTTGACAAAATATGAGTCCCACGTGGCATCACTAAAATAGCCCCACCAATCCTTTTTCCTTCCAGAGTCTCTTGAAATGCAAGAACACCTTATATTTTAGCTGTCATCTTAATGGTAGATATTATTATAGAGGAAAAAGAGCTAATACCAACTGCTTTTAATTTAGGCAGCATTTCTTTTACATTATAACAGAGAATTTTTTTTCTATAACCATTTTGACTGGAAGTCATAGGGCCTTTGCCAAGAAGTTTCAATTAAGCTTTTAAAATATAAATCCTAGGAGCCTTGAAATTACAGGGTGTGGGTAGCGATATGTTAAATGTTTTACAAGTGAGGAGAAATTAGTGCTTTTTGGCTTATCCTGAGTGCTGTTAAGAAACAAAACTGCTCTTTTGTTGAAGGTAAAAGCAGTTCCTTCCAAAGAAGTCTGTAAAAACTTGAAAGCATTTTCATATCGTTCTGTGAAAATGACACACAAATAACTGTAGAATGTTGAAAATAAAGCCAGGCACAGAGCCTCACCCAGGACACGTTCATCAGGAGGACATGGTGTAAACACAATGTAAGATGTTTTGGCTGCTAGAGCAACCATGGGATTATTTGGGGTGTGTATTAGCTCTACCCACCTAACAAATTTCCCATGTGTTATTTGGGTGGGGGAAATGAAAAACTACCCTCTTGTCAGGTATGAAACTATTTCCTTTTTCAGTTTGAGGTTAAGTGCATGCTTTGATCGTTTGGGTGGAGGACACTAACAGCTGCAACCTTGAAGGAGAGGGTATTTCAGTTGGGCCAGGAAAAATTTCTCCACACCTTAGACTTGCTCATATCAATACTTATTGGAACAAAAGATGCTATATCAAGAGATAGTATAAAAGACTATTCATTAAGCCTTCCTTCAAGAGACAAGTTTCACTGCAATCCTGCTGTTACAAATACTGTCTTCGTTAGTGATCAATAGCAAAATCAATCCTGCATGAAACAAACGTGATCCAGCTTGGCTGTGATCAGATGACTGTACCTCTATCATATTAGCCAGACTACACAGGAACAGTTTATTTTGTCATTATGTATTTTTCCAAAGACAGGAGAACAAATGATATCAGCTCTGGTATCAAGATGAAATAGTGAAGATGAACAATACCTACTCCAGTGAAAAGTACTGGTACAAATTCAACCCTTCAGTTATTTTTGGAGAAAAAAAAAAAAAGTGAGCCAGCTGGACGAAAATACTATAGAATCAGCCTTTTACATCATATAGCTTTCATGTTTTGAACCAGTATCAGGAGCCCTAAAGCAAACATTCTCTGTCTTATACACCTATAGCCTCAAGTAATCAAACATACAGAGCTCCTGAAGTCCCCTATTACGGGTACATAAATCAGGGCACTTCAGAATAACTGACAAACTTGCAGGTAAATGTAAGAAGAGTCACACTCAGGGTTGTTATTGACACTTGCTGGAAATCTTTCAGGTGCCTCAGTCCTTAGGGCAGGCAGTAAGCTTATTACATTTCCTCCTTTCACTGTTGAAGTAGGGCTTAAAACCTAAATGGGTAAGAATGAGACGTAGCTCCTCGTTTTGCTAAGCTTTGTCTAAAAAATTTGTTTGAATCTTTGCTTCTTCTTTAATTAGCATTAGCAATAAAGAACTATTAGTACTTTTCTAACCAAAGCTTTGGCTTTTGGAGTACAGTAAGAAATCAAGGGGAGTTCACTGTTCCCAAGTGAACTATTCTAGCCTGTAATCTGTGGGAAGCAGGAAATAAATTCCTGTTGCACTTCTGAATGCTGAAAGCAAGATAGTCTACAACTGGGATTCTTAAGCATAACTACAAAATTATGAATCAGTAACAACTTTTATTTCAGTCATGGCCTAATTAGAGTTAGTACACAGTAGGCTGCAGTGTTGACATTGGAAGAGCTGACGAATAGCAACATACAATATCACCTTTTTCCATCAAATGTGAACTACTGAGCTCAGTTCAGGGGTAACTTGGAGAAATGTTAGGCATCTGTGATAAACAGGAGATGAAGATCAGATAGTTTAATAGTCTTTCCTCTAAAGTCTGTGACTCTAGAAGAACTGATGAGTAAAGAAGATGTAAAATGGATTTCCCTAAGCTTCATGCTGTGTCTGTCTTCAAGGTTTGTGGTTTTTTCAAGATGATGTGTGGTCATTATTTGTAGAACTAAGGAGAATCTACATGGATATGATTAGATTTCTCTGTAAGGCTCACACAGCAATTCCAGACATTTCTAAAACTTCCATGAAGCAAAAGGGAGCTGGAAGTGCACCACCCATGAACTGAATGCAAACTGTGTCAAAGAGCAAAGCTCATGATCAGGAGTTACTATTATAAATTTGACCTTACCTTCTTTTTGCTCCCTCTCCCCAAGGTCATTCGGAATTATCAATTCAGTGATTCATGCTTCCAAAATTTCTGTTCAGTAGTGCATGTTTTGCCACCTCGTTCTTGATATTTCACAATAATTCAGCAGGATATAACAGCTATTACAAAACCTGACAAATGAAATTTTTAAGGTAATCGGAGAGATTTCTTTAAGCAGGTAAGATTCTGATCTTGCAATTTGTTTCACATAGATAGGGCTCGGTACAGGATAACACAGGAAACAAACAATCAGGGATGCATTAATACATAAAAAAATGGTAGGATATTATAATCCATGTGAGTTTTCAGTATGTGACCCCCTACCTTTTGTCCCATTATATCCGCTTCTGATATCTGTTGAGAAAGCCACGGTCCTGACCTAACAGAGCCATCCGTGTGTTCTGTTCATAAGCCATTAACAGATTCCTAGAATTGAACACATCAAAACAATTTTGTAATTGTTTTTTTTTTCCAGACCATCCCAACTAAGCAAAGAACATCTGTTTGTGCTGAAAGCTGAGCTCATATTTAAGTATATAGCTAAGCAGCAGCATTAATTTTTAACTTCCTTTATGAAACAGTTCAGAGTAAGCAAAGCTCAGTAATCCAAAAATAACTGGGAGATAGAATTTGAAAACTTGGCTCAATTTGTTTCTAGGATATGAGATAAATCTCTGAATCTAAAGTTACTTCCCACTCTTCAGAGATAAAAAGGTCAGGAAACATCCTTTCATTCTGCAAACATGCTGACCCATAGACAGAGAAATGCTTTAAAAATCAAATCTGAATCCCTACTCTTCTTAGGTCATGAACTCTTTTTTTAATAATATTTACTGTCAGAGTATTCAGATTATCTGAACAAAAAAAAAAAGTGTCATTCTTGCTAATGTAAAGGGTAACTGTGTTCTGTCAAATACCCAGTGGCTTGTCTTCTTTTTTTTTTTCTATTGACTTGTGATACATACTTGTGAAAAATCAAAAGAAGTCACTTATACACCAAGGGGATACTCCGTAGAAAATTTCAGAAATAAAAAGCTTTGGGGATTTGTGTGTCAGACTAGGGCATCAGCTTCTTGTTCCACTGAGGCTTCTTATCTTTATCCCACACTACCTAGAAGAAAATAAATCTATAACAGGAGAAGTATTACAGACGCTGTAGTTTACAATATCTAGAAGAAATAACAGAGGCAGAGGAGGCATAAAAGGATAATTTTGCTTATATAAAATAGCAGCCTGAAAAATAAAACCAGGAAAACAAACAAGCAGATGGAGAAGGCGAAGTCTGCAAGACACAGCTGTGCAAAGTATTTAAATATCCAGATGCAAAGCAGCTTAAGGGTCAGGGACAAGGAAAGGACGCAGAATGCTCTTAGCAGCTCTACAGCATGATTGAGTATCTGCTTTAAAATTTCAATCACATTAATGATGGTTAATTGTCCAGCTTTCTGTCAGATTTAACTGGAATCTTAGATTTTGTTATAAATCCAAACTCCTGAAACACCTGAGCAGCTTTTAATATTTGTTTGTTGCTATTTACATGGTAGTAAAATAATTAATGTGTAGGGAAAAAAAAGCTTTCTCAGTTGGTCTTTACTCAATTCTTTCTTAGCAAAAGGAATAATAAACCACTTTTTTTTTAGAATAGTCAGAGTTGTTTTCTGAAGCAGTTAGTACTCATAATAATAATAATTTATGCTTTTACTGTATACTGCCTTCATCTAAGGGATTCAAATGCTTCATGAATGTTAATTAGGCATCTGCAGGCATCTGTTAGGCACCACCAGTTGCTAGAAGATGATTTTGGTCTATCATTAGCTGAAAAGACTCCACCTGCCTACTTTGCTTAGTATGCTCTAAAGGGGGCTAAGGGAGGGTATCTGCAAATTGAAATGTGCAAAAGATGCCTTTTGCTTTAAAATGTAGCTGCAGTGGATAGTGTTAACTTAAAATGAGTTCCTGAATAAGATTTTATTACTGCTTTGATTATCTTCCTGGACTCTGGACTCCCTCCTGAGCTGGCAGATGTCTCCTCATGTCAGTGGCTAAAAGACAGATTTTCATTCCTACCCTCAATCATGCCTCAGGTTCTTCAGTAGTTTTGGGATCCTGTTCAAGGCTACAGAACCATTTCATAACCTCTCTACAGACAGGTTCAAATGCCTCAGATGCTTTCCTGCTCACCACACTTCTTTCCCATCTCTTCCATTGCCTTCCTATTCTGCCTTTGTTCCATTTTGGGTGTAAGATGACCTGTGTACCTGTTGTGGCCCCTTACAGACCTGGCCACAGTCAGGAGCAGGCTTTAAAGTCACTTTTGTGACTCAGACAAGTGGGGAAGGTGTCCCACCAGACCTGGGTTTCACAAACAGAGAAGGACTTGTGATGGGTTGGAGGTCATCTTGGGCACAGTGATCATGAAATGATAAGAGTGCTTTATTATTAATTAAAGGAAAGTGTGACTGTGAATCACATTCATTTCTTCTTCCATTCAAGAAATGAAGCTAAAGCCAAAGCATTGCCGAACATGGAAGCAATTAGTACTTTATCAGATACCTAAGAAAAACATCCACTGAAGAACAAAACCCCAAAAATATGTTAGGCAAAACTACCTCCAAATCTTTGTCTTTTTTTTGTTTTTTTAATTCTTAAAATCCCTTGGATCCCTACCATTTTCCTCCTGTTTCCTGCCATTGCTATATTAAACTCTTTTTGGTGAGCAAAGATTTCTTTTGTTGCACAGACATTGAACATGATTTTTTTTTGTTTTTCTCCTTAGAAAAAACTTCAAAACTAACATTGTTTTCAGAGCCTTTTCTTCCTATGTCCTCCTCAAATCCTTTTTCCTGAGGGACATCCTTGTTCATGGTAGCTTACTGTAAACAAAAGATGATATCAAAGTAATTGCTTCAAATATAATTGAAGACAGACTTCTTCATGTACAGCACTTAGCAACATCTTTGCATGCACACAATACTTTTGCACACTTTGTTAATGCTTAGGAACTAATCATCCTTTGGAAGAAACAAAAGGGAATAAATGAAAACCACACAAGTATATTACTTAAAAGAGCTTGGAAGCTTGTAAGGTACATCTGCTGCTTTTCCAAACATGGTCTGTGGCTTCATCTCACCAGGATCTTCCAGCAGATTTTGGTATCTCACCCCTTGCAGATTTTGTGTTTGAAAGGTTTCATCATCCACTCCTCCATATGCTATCACATATTTCCTGATAGGGTTTTTTTTCTCACAGCACACCCAGAAGGCTGCTTGGGGGGCCTCCTGTTTTTTGGTCAATCTGTAATATGTTCTGCTTTCATCCCTTCCTGTTTGGAAGTCTGTTTTCTTGTTCATTTGTTATTGCTTCCGTGCATGGTTTTTAAAACTGCAATAGGTATTGTAAGAACAGACAGTTCTTACATGTCTGTAAGAACTGTCTTACAGTTCTTTCGTCACCACCAGGCCACTCCACCTTTCCCTCTCCATATCCAGAAGATAGGAGAGAGGACAAATACACAGGTACAATTCAAAATATTTTGCAGTTACAGCAATACTGACTTCAGCTAACTTTAAATTGCAAACTTTGATTACTACTACTGATCTATGTGTAAATAACAAAGGCTGCTTTACCACAATACATTGTGACAAAAAGAGGTACAATTCCAGATATTTTTATTATTATTATTATTATTATTATTGGAGACCAGAGGTGGCAAAAACAAGCCAGGAAAAAAAGCAAAAAAATAAAAAAGAAGGATTTTGAATCAGTTTTACACAATATTTTGATTATTTTCAAAATGTTTCTTGTGCTATTCATCATTAATATTCTCACCTCTTTTCTTGTTAAAGTTTGTATATTCTTCCACCAAAGGCTTCTTGAACTAATTTTTCTATCATTACAGAAGTTCATCTTGTCCATATAAGATTCAGTGGAGATTGTGAGTATCTCTGAATTTATGGATTTATGATTTTTGATGATTCATTGTATAGAAAATAAATGTTGACTTTTAATTAATACACAGATTATTATTTAATGTCTGTAGGTGCTTCGTGTTGCTGTTGTATTTTTTCCTTTCCCCCCTTCCATACTCATTCATATTCAGAATCAAACTGAAAGTCTTATGCTTTGAGACAGTGGTAGTGTGAGACAAAATAAAATGAGATGTCAACCTTGATCCAAATCTGCTTGTTTTAGCTCACTGCAAAGAGATAATAGCAACAGTAGTTTAAAGACAGTGGGTGGGATCCTGTTCATGTAACTTGGAAATATAATTGCACTTTAATGATAGACCATCAGACGAGATTTCATTTCATGTAAATTTAACTGTTTGTTATGCAGATGTCTACATTTCAGCTATTTATTGTGGTTCTCTTCATAGTTATTGGAGAAAAAGAGACACTTACAGGCAAAATTCTAATCGTTTTTAGAACGAGATACATCACTCCCTTCACGGAAGCAAGAACTTTGATGTGATGGGACAGAGATGGGTTCAGAGGTTTCCGCCTCAATGAGCTCTTACAGTTTACATGTGGAAGGCAGGTCTCCAGGAGAAATGAGATACCACTGTGTGGCTGGTGCCTCAGAAAGAAATTGAAATAAGATTTGAGTATCAGCTTCTGATCTCATGATGATGGTGGTCCTGATACTGATGAAAAAAGCCTTTGTGAAATCTTTCTGTGATTAGATTAGGACTATCACAAACTTACTAACCAGAGAACGAGAAAACAAGCTCTTAGAGAAACTAGGTTTTCTGATTTTCCAGGGAATGCATAAACTAGTGCTTTTAGTAGGGCTGAATACACAAAGAATAATTTCATGACTAAAATAATTTTCCTTTCTAAACGTATCTTTCTCACAGACACCTTTGTTTCTAACAGGTAGATTAGAAAATATAATCAGTTTTTGTAAGTCTAGTAGTATTTTGTGGAATTCAGAAAACATATATTTGGCTGAATTTTCCTTTCTCAGTTTGGAGTTCTGGCTGAGAAAAAAGTTTATAGTCAGGTCTGTGGACATCTGCAAAAGTTATGCAAATCAAAACTGGTGTGAACAATATCCAAATATTACCACAAGAGTTGCCTTTTGCCCTTCAACCTTTTTCAGGGCTCTTGTATTTGTGCCAAAGCATGGATCAGCAGATCTCTCCAGAGGATCATCAATTACCCTTTGTTCAGCCTGTTCCTGGAATATTGTCTTTGACTCTCTTGGTCATAGTCACAAAACATGTAGAAGGTAATTTCAGAATTAGGGTATCAAGTGTGCAAGTATCTAAGTCTTTAGACCTAGAAGAATCAGTTAAGCAAATCTCTGCAAATTTGATAAAACCGCGCTATCAAGAAAAACACTAGAAGAACAAAAATAACTACTTTCTTTAAGGTAAATTTAGAACTACCACAATTTTCACATTTGTGTGAATATAAATTAAGCTATTTTTAACGTAGCATCTCTAAATTAAGTTGCTGCTGGCCACTGAAACCTGATGCTAAATCATGAACTTTATTGCTCCTTTTCCTAGAAGAGCAGCAGTGCTCACAGTTAACTTCTAGACCATGAAGAACAGCAGTTTCTTAAGGACTTCCTTTCTCTTATCTACAACTGACAGCAATGCCTTTCACTTACTAATATGTTTTTCTTTTAGCACATGCACATGATTTGACAGGAATATGGAAATGTTGCTTGGAAAGATGCAATTTAATTTTATTTCATATTGTTAAAAGGGCATGATAGCCATTTAAAGACAAGGAGTAAAAATCCACAAGAGAAGAAAGATATATGGCTTTGATTTCACCCTCTAATTAATTGCATTGCCCAAGCCCAGAGCTGTATACCATGAAAGAAGGCTTAAAAGTGATTGTGTGATGACAGTTATGTAGCCATTACTCATTTATCCCAAAGCAGCAAACTTATGTTCTGCAACAGCTTTTTCTAATAGATTATTTTATTATTTTTCTCTGTATTGTAAAATGAAATAAATACAATGGAAGCAAGTTCCAAAGTATAAAAACTTCACAGGCATATTTTCTTCTGCCTTAAGAAAGGATGCAGATGTTCTTTCTGCAGTAGTTCACTAATGCAGCTCTACTCACAATTTGTCAACAAAAAATAACAAAACCTAAATTTGTACTCATTGTTTAACAAATTATGTGAATTGATTTAAAAAAAATAAAAAAAATGAAACAAGGATAAATCATTCTGAAAACAATTGTTAGTTTGAAACCAAAAATGTCAGTTTGAATTTATCTTTTTGTAGATTAATCTGATTGAGAGTTTTCTTATTACTTAGGACTAGATCCAAAAAAGCTCAGTCTTCTGCAGACATACACATACTATGGGTTAAAGGAAATATTTCAGCCTGCTAATAATCGCCTCAGAATCAATGAACTGGCATGTCAAAAAGAGGCAAAGTATCACTTATGATGAATCCATGAAATGGAGGCCATTTTCCATTGTGTTGTCAGGATGAATATGGGACGTGTGTAAACTGCAGCCCAGACATACCTCTTACTTCTGGAAATAAGTAATAAATCATGTATAGCACTTGATCTAGGACTTCATTTTAAAACCATTACACCCTTTTTTTTTTTTCAGCTTTGCTCAGAGAACCTGTGGTTGCCCCATCCCTGGAAGAGTTTAAATCCAGGGTGGATGGGGCTTTGAGCAACCTGTTCTAGTGGAAGGTCTCCCTGCCCATGGCAGGGGGATTGGAACTGGATGATCTTTAGTGTGCCTTCCAACACAGACCATTCTATGATTCTGTGATATCTTGAAAAGTTGCCTGAAAAATCATTTAAAGGGAATTAGGTCAACCTTCAAAGATTAGGCTACAGCGAAGTGTAAGCAAAGAGGAATAGGAGAAACAATGTCATTCTTACGTACATTGGCCTAGAAGGTGCTTGGCTATACGGGAATTCTACACTTTTCAGGGAGCAATTCATGATGCAAAGGTGATTTCTGACAAAAGTAAATCACACAGGCCATTTAGCTGAACTAGTCTTTGCTTTAATATATTCCTCTCTTAGTTCTATAATACTTCACTACATGAGCAATATGTAGTAGGCACCTGAAGAAAGAATTGAAAGTAACAAAAGAGTAAAAAGCAACAGAAAAGGGGAAAAGAGAAAGCAAATAAAAGATTCCTTCCAGACTCACTCAGCACTGAATGACATTTCACAAAAATTTTCTATTTTGTCCTATTTCTTGCAAGTGTTTGATCAAAATGGTTAGCCATATCAACTTTTTTTTCCTCTTTTCATCTTTTCTTTTCTTCCCTTCATGTTTCACACTGTATTTCCTTAATATGTGTTGTAAAAATACAATCGTGTTTTTGACAGCAAAATCAATCCTACAAGATAGAAAGGAGAAGAGAATCACAGCACATCAGGCAAGAATAAAGCATTTATACGAAGCGCCAAACAGACAAGGGCAGTTGCTGTGAGGCCTTCTCAAAGCAGGCACAGCAGGGAGATGGAGCTCTCTCTCCATGGCTGCAGCTTCCCAAGGGCGGGGCAAGGCAGGGTGAGCCATGGGCTGGAGCTCCAGGTCCCCTTGACCCCAAAGGAAGCTTGGAACAGCCACTCTCTTAATGTAAACACCTTGGCTGCGTATTTGTGGTTCACCAGAATGAATCTGAGCCTAGCAGCAGCACACTGCAAAGGGGTTAAAGAACATATTGGTTCCTTTTATTTATAGAGATGCTCTGGTGAATGTGACAAAAAAGTGCTTATATGAATGTCTAAAACACATACAGTATCTGATATAATGTTGGGTAAATCCCTCTAATCCTGCCTCATAACAAACACATTACACAGTCATGCTCAGCATTAATTAAGGAATGAATTCCGAATGAGAAATCATATTCCTCTAAAATCTGTAAAGCTGCAAAAGTTCCAAGGATTAGATTTACAATCTAATCTATTTACAGCTTGGTTAAAATGTACACCCATTTGAATTTGTCTGATGGAAATACTGAGCATGACTCACTAGTTCCATAATTTGTATTTTATTAAACCCTGTCAAAATACAATTTATGGCTAACTCAAGAAAGCCTTGAGACATGAAAGCAGAAATCTTTTGTAGGTGGTATATGACAGATGTTAGTCTGAATTTGCTTCTCATGTTCACAATCCATAATTTGCATGACAATAAGCACTCTGACTTCAGCTAATTGATACGTGCCTCTAAGTGTCACAGCAAACCTCTCTACAGCAGGGCAAACACCTTCAACTGTGCAGGTGCCATCCAAAAGTAGCATTCCAAATGCACAGCCGTGCTCTAACCTATCACCAGTTTCAGCCCAATGCTGAGGGATCTTTAAATTCAAGGAATCCCTTACGTTTCTCACAGCCCTTAGAAGAACCATACTGATCTAAACATGAACTAAATACTTCACATTATTCCTGAGCACCTGAGCAGGGTTTGCTAACATAGAGAAAATAAGAATAGTAGAACCGAGTCTGAAAATAGAGAGGGTAGGATTTCCCAGGCTCAGGTATTATTTGGTAAGAATGAAAAGGGCTTTCTGAGTGCTCAGGGAATCAATCATCTCTAAATTATACAATGAATGGTAGTCCAATTATAATTACTGGTACTCTATCTATATGGCATTTGAAACTTTCTACATGCCACCTTCTAAAAGTGGGTTTCTGAAAGAATTCTCTCTGTAAGTGCTGTAAGGATCCAATTAGAGGCAATTGCTTGATTTCTGACTCCTTTTGATCAGTCTTTGGTAGTGGCCCACTTCTGAATCCCTCAGGAGCTTTCAACTTCATTGACAGTCCAGAAATAATGCCTCGGCAGGATGTCATTTGATGCTCAGAGTTCTGATACACCCTCTATTCAGGCACCTGTACTAGACATTATCAGGCCACAGCAAGAGTCTTTTGGTAACAGCAATAAAGGTAACCAAAAAAATAGGAGTATTGGAATTGTTAAGCACTTTCCAAAGCTTCAGTTTTTCAAAGAAAAAACAGCTGACTCTTGTCTTCAGAGAACTACAGTGTCTTGCTGAAATCAATAGAAAGCTCCAGTTTTTAACTTTTTGTATGCTTAGGAGATTCCAAGAAGAAGTGTTCACGATATATCATAGATACAATTCTCCTTTAAAAAGAACTCACAGAATAAGCACCACACCGCTTTGTAGAAGAATGGGATTTGTATCACGTTAGAGAGGAGTGAGGAGAATCCTGGTTTTCTTTTAGCCATTGGGCAAACAGTGGGAATAACCCAAGTACTTTTATATTCAGATGGAACATATCAATACCATATGCAGTAAAATGTCCTGCTCTGTTCACAGAATCATATTTCCTATGTTTTCACTGTGTAGTTCTTTCCATCTTCTGAAAGACTCTATCGATAAAAAGGTTGGGAGAATTCAGAGATTTCAGCAGTCATGTGGGATTCAAAGGGACAATATTGGGCTAACTATAAGAGTTCATAAATCAGAGGAATTCCAAAACTTCTGCCTATGAACTGATGTTTTCTTCCTCCAGCTGATAAGAAGACACTGCTTGCAGGATATTAAACACCCTCCAACTTGGATATAACACCTTGGCTGCAGCCTCAATGTTGCACATATCTGAGATTACTAAGTATTTTTAAAGAAAGAGACTGAATGTTTGAAAATGAATGTTTGACTGAATGTTTCCTCCGGAAAAAGAAAAAAAAATTAAAACCAAAATCAGTTGCATGTGGCAAATATCACCTCAGAATATTCCTTTGAAGATTAGAACTAGCTAAGAAATGATCCTTTCAGAAGTGAATGTGTTTTTGGAGTTTCATCTTGTGGAAAGGTAGTTTTTAAATCCTAGCGTAATTCTTTTTTCCCTTGCCTTTTTTTCCAGTGACAAACCAAACCAAAAATCTTGTTATTTGAAAAGTTTGGTAAGACTCTGTAATGCCTTAGTTCTTCAACAAAAAAATGCATTTTTCAAGGATGTTTCCCCTCAGTTTTCTCAAAGAGTGAATGCTATACTATGTAAATTCGTCAGGTGTTTGTGAAATGTTTGTATTTAGCTGCTTCCTTTTTATAACTGCATATATTATTTTTACAGCTGATAGTAACTTTACTTTAAGGGTGTTTTAGTCCCAAATAGGAATGAAAGAACATGCTGGTCAGATGAGTTAGCATGGTCAGTATTCTTATAGGAACCGGCTTTACTGGAGAAAACTCCTTTAGGATTAATTATAGTAATAAAAAAAAGAACTAACACTTGTGTATGTTTTTACATCTTCAGTGCCTGTGACATCTAACCTACATGTGAATCAATGATCATCCATGCAACTATAAGGAGCTATAAAATATAAGGAGCTATAGCAGTTTACACCAGCTGAGAATATTATAGTTAACATTTTTCAGTAGCGCTTACACAACGAAACTTTTTGTGAAAAAAAATAAAAATAGAATCACAAAACCTAAGTGGAAGATGCTCTTAGGAGAAAACCCCAGATGATTTAGAATAAATTATTGAGTCAAACCTTTTCAAAATAAGTCTGTGCTCGCTTATCCAGCATAGCTACAACTTGCCCTTTAACATCTCAGTCTTTCTTTGTGACCTAGTGGCAACCTAGTGTTCAATACCAGCCTCTGTTAAAAACAAGTTTAATTTGATGAGGCACATACTCATTAAATGTTGGTTGTAAGTGCATCTACCAAGATAAGATGAATGGTCTCTTCAGCTACTTGCACAGAATTTTGAAATAACTTGTCCCAATTCTTCCTTGATTTATGTTGGTATAAACCAAAAATAATGCATTACAAAGGTGTGAAAATTGCTTGAATGATGTTGTCATCAAGGGAATACTGGGGAGTTTTTCAGGAATACTTTTGGCAAGTACCTACAACTCCAGATTGAAATGTTGTCTTTTCCTACTCATAGGATCAAAGAACCATGAAATCAAAGAATGGCTTATGTTGGAAAGGACCTTAAGGATCATTTAGTTCCACCCTCCTGCCATCAGCACAGACATTTTTCACTAAACCAGGTTGCTCCGAGCCCCATCCAACCCGGCCTTGAACACTTCCAGGGTTGGAGAACCCACAACTTCTCTGGTGTATTGGTTTGAAAACAAACCAGTGGGAAATCACAAGTCAGGATTAAAATTTAATAGGAAAAATTAAAAATAAGTGCAATAATACAAGGAAAAGCACTGACAAAGTCAGATACAACCTGGCACCCTGTCGGTCAGGGTGTTGGTAGCAGTCCGGATGAAGTGGTCCTGTTGAAGCAGGGATCCTGTAGAAAAGAGTCCAATCTTTACCTGAAGGGCCAGTGGTGTAGCTCTTATCCTCCAGGAGTCCCATAGGTAAGGGCTACCTTAGGCAGTCCTAAGGCCAGGTTATATCCAGGTGTGAATGCTTGGCTCCTCCCTCCTGGGTGGAGCATCTCACAATAGGATGAGATAAGTCCATGAGTCAGTGGTTGCTTGATGGCCCATTGTCTGTTATTAGGGGTAGGTCATAGCAGGAGATAACAGCTACTGGCCCACAGCTGGTGATAATAGAATACTTAAATACATCTGTATTGTAACCTAGGACATCTGGGCAACCTGTTCCAGTGCCTCACCACCCTCAAAGTAAAGATTTTCTTTCTAACAGCTAATCTGAATTTACTGTCTTTTAGTCTGAATCCATTCCTCCCTGTCCTGTCACTACATGTTCTTGTAAATAGTTCCTCTCCATCTTTCTTGTAGGCTCCTGTCAGGTACTGGAAGGAGGTTCTATATTATATTTTAACATAGAATTTCAGCAGATTTCTTTGTTCCTTGCATATTTCTCAAAGGAATGGAGATTTAATATTGACATATGAAAGAATTAAATCTGTGTAAGACTTTGGTAAACTCTATTTTTACTTTCTCTGTTCTGTTGGATCATCTCACTCTGAGCACTGAAAAAAAATGGATAGTAAAATTGTAGTGTGACATTTGCACCAGCAAAGTACTGAACTACATGAGCAATTACACTGACTTGAAGATGGTTTCCTGAGTGCCAGTACATTTCCAAAGGAGCAACTTGTGTATTGAAAAACATCCACGACTGTAAGTGGCTTTCGAGTCTTAGGTTTGAAATGCGTATTGTGTATTCTGTACTCTGCATACACAATTAGATTATTTCATGAAATTTCCTGGATTCATTTGAAAAAGAGTGTTGTTTTTGCCAGATTTTCTACAAGAGAAACCTGAGCCTGTTTTCCGGGAGACAGAAAAAAATTTTAGAAGTGTCAATTAAAGCCTAATCTCCCTAAAGCAATACTATATTTGGTCAAGCTCCATGACTCATCTTTGCTAGAAATACTGCAGTGATATCACAAAGTCCATTTCCTCCTTGTTCCAAGTAGGTTTAGCCTTCTAACTATACAGGGAATTCAGTTTTCTGAAAGCTCTTTGATTTCTAAGGCAGCAATATTTCCTAGTGCATTGGACATGGAGCAATGCAAGCATCAGGCAGCTCTTCTCTCACTGTAGCAATTTTAAGCCTCTGTTTTCTCCACTGGTTGAGCCAAAATTTGTAACATCAACTCCAAAAATAGCCCATGTAACCTTTTTAAAAATGTCTAATGTGAAATTTTGTGGAAAAAAACACCCAAAAAGCCCCAAACCTTTTTTTTAAACGTCCTTTAAGGATACTTATGTAAACCTTCAGCTGTGTTTCTTTAAAAGATCCCATCTCTTGACCAAAACTATTAACCTGGAGGCTGAATTTTATTTTTTCATTCTGCAAGTCAATCCAGCTTAAGATTGTGTATAGGCACATTCTGGGATATAAGACAAAGCTCCATGGTTTGCCTGGCACTGGGTATACATGGCTGTTAGCAGGAACAGGTTGCAAATCCAACCATTTTCCACGAATAGAAGGAATAGTCTGGAGAAATTTTATATTATCCCTCAAAACAGTTAATAAGGACTTCATCAATCTTTCTGTTACTGTGTAAGCCATTGGAGCCTGGCTGGAAGAGTGGGGCACTAAGTAGCTAAACTTTGTGTAACTGATAAAGACAATTATCTGGCTGTATCTGTCTTGTTTCCCCTCGTGCTCACTTGCTGAGAGAGGAAAGACACAACATTCAGTGATGATGGGAAGCACGTAAACCAGGAATGCAGTGTCCTTGGAGACCTCCTGGAAGTGAAAACACAACTGCAGCCTGCAGCAATAGCATGTAATGTATCCTTAGCAGGGGGAAAGAAGGAACAGAGCCTGGCTGTTTGGCAGAACATTTGTGTTCAAAATCTGGCCTACCGCTTTGAGAAAGACTAACTAACCTTCACTAATAATTATGAGGCTTAAAACGTACCGCAGAATGACTCTGATTAATCAGCAGATGTGGAATTTCCTGTGATTTTTAAAAGTATATGGAATAACTGCTTTTCAATGCTAGCAGTGAGTGAAGATTTTTTTCTGCATCCACTGCTTTACTCAAATTGAAAGCAAATGTGTTTAGTAAGAGAAGGATACTGAACATGTTAGTGCTGCAATAATGGTGTGAAGACTGTGTGGGAGACCACTGGGCATCAAACAAAAAGCACAGCTTGGAGGGCTGTCAAAGGTTGAGTGCTTATGTTTTTCTAAATAATCTTATGATTTTAACTGTTGTCAATTCTGTGATAAATATTGTGGAATATGCAAGAATTTAGGGCTCCCGGAAGATATGCAGGTCACAAAAAGCTCAGTCACTGTGATATAAGGATAATGCCAGCAGATTTCAGTGTCACCAATTTACAGCTGAGAGTGGAGCTCATGGGCAATACAGAAGCTGTTGTACAGCTGACAATAAATTGTTAACATGGATTATTTTATGAGGGAAAAAATCAAGATAAAACATAGAATGTGCTTATAAGAAAGCTGAAGAGGGACTTTTTACAAGGCTATAGTGATAGACAGGGGGAATGTCTTTAAACTAAAAGGGGGTAGGTTTAGATTAGATATACAGATACATTTCTTTACTAGGAGAATAAGGAGGTGCAGGAATAGGTTACACAAAGTTGTGGATGCCCTGTCACTGAAGTTGTTCAAGGCCGGGTTGGATGGGGCTCTAAACAGCCTGGTCTAGTGAAAGGTGTCCCTGCCCCTGGTAGGAGGGTGTAACAAAATGATCTTTAATATCCCTTCCAACCCAACCCATTCTATGATTCTATGACTTTGATCTATTCTTTCATGACAGGCTTATTAATGTCTAGTGAACAGGGATATGTCCAGAAAGCAACTGAGAGTTTGTTGCATGTGAAAGTATGATACTTTTCTTCCATTAGTATTTCTGAGAAGTTCATATAACTGTAGATGACTGGTACTAATTATCTGTTGTGTTCATACCATGATGAGAATAGCCAAGAAAGAATCTGTTGAATTGGCAAACTGAGTAGGATATAAATTCCTTAACTTCAGCCACCTAGATATTAGGGACTGTTCTAATCTCGTTTCTAGTTTGCCTCTACAGCTAATGGGGAAGACAATACTTAAAGCTGGTAAAAGGACCTGATGTGTTTGTAGGTACCTGTCGCTTACCACTGGCTGATATACCGGATGGGTGTGCTGCCATTCAGAGGGACCTGGAAGGTTTGGAGAAAGGAACCTCAAGAAATTCATGAAAAGAAATGCGAAGTCCTGCACCTAGGGAAGAACAAACTCATGCACCATTACATACTGGGACTGATAATCTGGAAAGCAGCTTTGAAGAGAAGGACCCAGGGGTATTGGTGAACAGCAAGATGAACAACGTGCCCTCATGGTGAAGAAGCCAAACAGCATCCTGGGCTGCATTTGGCAGACTCTTACCAGCCGGTCAAGGTAGGTGATCTTCCCTCTCTCTTTGGCACTGGTGAGGCCACACATGGAGTCCTGTGTCTAGTTCTGGCTAGCCAGTACATGAGGGATACAAAATTAAAGAGAGTATCCAGGAAAGGCCACCTGACATTTTTAGGGGACTAGAAAACCTTTCATATACAGAGGAGCTGAGGCCAGAGAAGAGAAGACTCAGGGAAATCTGTTGGGATTCTCTCTAAATGTGAGGAAGATTTTTTGTCCCTTGGAGAAGGGTCAAGTACTGAAACAGGCTGTTTGGAGATGTTGTAGAGTCTCTTTTGGTGGAGATACTCAAACCTGACAGATAACAGACCTGAGCAACGTGTCGTAGATGACCCTGCTGTCACCAGGCATCTTGGGCTAGGTGATCTCTAGAGGTCCCTGCCAAACTCAGTTGTTTCAGGATTTTGTGTAAGAAGCTTGTACCTAGTTCAGTACATAACAGGGATGCTGAACTTGAAAAGTTAGGAAAGATGGCTTTTCTACAGAATGTCTTCAAATTTGGGGGAAAATCAAACAAAATTTGGGCAAGGCAACTGATCGATTCTGGGTTTCTACTGCAATTTTTACACACATGAAGACAAAAATTGATCATTAAGAATGAAAAATCCCCGACTTTTGCAAAGTTTCCTAAGCATCTCAGTACATAGGTACTACTAAAGATGCTTTCTAATCTTAAACACCTATAAAACTCTTAAATTATCTCAAAACCTGGAGTGTATGTAAAAGAACCATTAAAAGCAATGGGTCCACTAATATTTGTGCTGGTTTCAGTGCTTACTTTTAACCTGGCATATGCATGCATTTTGCCTGGAAGAGAGCGGATAATTTCTGAGTGAAAATATTTATCCAAAAGCAACCCTGGACAGACTTAGCTAGGAAGGCAACAGAAGACAGGGACAAAAAGAGATGAAATGTAATACTTGTCAGTCTATGAAGTCTTTATATTAGCTGAATTTTAAAAGTAATATTTAAGGTATTGCTGTTATTAACTAAATATGAAGTTACATATGTGTTCAGTTTCCCCATTACAAGAAGATATAAAAGTACTGAAATCTTACTGAAATACTGAGGTACTGAAATTAAAAATAGATTTTTAATTCATGAGCTAATTGGACTAATGCAGGCTCTGCTTCACCAAAACCCTGACTACCTTAAAGAGGGAGCAGGGGCCGTCCACTCTTTTAAATTAATGATTATTGGTGGACAAAGGTGGAAAACTCTCACCTGAAGACCTATCATGAAGTTCAGACATGTGAGCTCTGCTCCCTATGGAATACAGGTAATTCTAGAGGGTCGTTTAGTGTATTGGAGTTAGTGCCTAAGGAGTACAAGAAAGGTAGCACAATATTTATCAGTTGTGCAACTCCAGTTCCAAGCAACTGAAGCTGGGATTACTCACAATTTATTAAACAGGAGGTAGGTTTTTCTGTGTCAAATGTCTCTGGTTTATTGGGTTTATCAACCACTCTTGTTGTGACTCGCTGTCTCACTCCTGTGAGAACAAGTACAGTAGAACTACAAGTGCTTGAATCAGATTTGA
Organism: Falcunculus frontatus; assembly: GCA_013398115.1. NCBI lineage: Eukaryota > Metazoa > Chordata > Aves > Passeriformes > Falcunculus > Falcunculus frontatus. The sequence continues at coordinate 395,579 of VZRV01008672.1, forward strand.
TGCTGGAAGCAACACATTTGCTGAACCTAATCTGCCTTTCTTCTTTCCCTGAGACTCGGCAAGAAGAAAATGGTTAGTCTCTGTGAAGCTCCATGCTAACACAGACCTGTTGTTTTTAGAGTTCAGGCTGGTGCACCTCAGCACTGCATTGTTGTGGAGAAACACCAACAAAAGAGCTGGCACGGCCATCCCCGCTTACCACTGCCTGCAGCCTGTGAATCTTTCTTCCCAAGGCTGCACAGATACCTGGCAAAAGTAGCTATTGAACCTTCTGTCCTTCTCAGTGCTCAAGTAATAGAGGGGCTGTTCTCTATCCTCCATACTTAATTTTCTATAGATTTTCAGCTTTCCACAGAAGCAAAGTTAAGGTTCTGGAGACAGCAGTCTCTCTTGCAGCAGTTGCTTTTTCGCAGCTCACAGACAAATGTGTTTTCTGAAATATTCTTTCCCTAGTGTCATTTTTTATCAAGAGCTGAACTGTTTTAGCCCTGACTTCTTCCAAGAATTCAGAGACAGATATCTAGCCTAAAAATTTGAGCTTGAACTGCTGAATTTGACAAGTGTACAACAAATGAGAACAGGCTCTCATGGGGAAACACTGTCAAACAGCGACAGTGGAGGGTGGAACTCCAGCTGAAGCTGCTGGTTTGGCCTAATGACTGTGAGGCTTCTAACTTAAAGCATTGCACTAGAAAGCAGTAATATAAGAGTTAAGAGTTGATTTCTAATTCTAAGCAAGTACACACTAATAAGACAGTTCTTTCTTGATGTTTCCTTTCTTTTTTATTTTGTAACTAATTAGTGTATACTGGATGCCCTCTATCATTTTAAAACCAATTCTCACTGCTTTCATAACATCTGTGGTATTTAATTCAGTCTTAAATAATTTTGTTCAACCATGGTTAACCCTTGGTGCCTCAGCATCTTTATTTCCTACCTTCCTCTGAAACCTCCATGTGCTACAGCAAAAGCAGCTGGTCTCAACCTGTTCCTACACTGAGCATTTCATTTCATGCTGAGAGTGTTGCTCCACTTTTATTTTATCATCCTAGGCTCTAAGAGGCTCCCAGTAGACAGAAAAAAATCCCAACAATGCAATGGAAGGAAGTAAATCCTTAACAGCAATCTAAATGCCTTTGGAAGACACTTTTTGTCTGCAGCCCAGCAAGAGGTTTTAGAGATTTCTGGCAATTAAAACAATGCCATTAAGGGCCATGTCAGATAAAGTCTGCCATGTCTTTGCTATCTGAGGCCTCATTACTTGTGTTGCTCGAAGTTGATCACACTTTCTGCTTTGAAGAGAGGGAAGCCCCAGCTTGCAACTACTTATCTACATTACTTATCAGGTTGAAGCCTGATAAGGCTTGGTTTTCTTTCATACTGGAGTCGCTAGAAAACAAAGCTTTCTAAGATTTATAGTTTTCAGATTTACATGTTTTTCAGTCTTGTTGATGACAATACAACCTTTTTCATATTGCTTCTCCCTGCCCCTGAAAACTACAGATAACATATGTTCAATTAGTGGTCTGCCACATGATGAAGGCGTTCTCCCACCTCAAGGTCCCCAGTGAGGAGTTAAGTTCTGGTAACTCTCTTTTCTTGCTCACCTGCATAAGTGCTGGACTAGAACAGCCCTAAGGTTTAACTTCAGTTCCTTCCTGTAAGGCTGAGGAACCAGCAATATGTATTCCTAGCACTGCAGCAGGGGAAGGGGTTTGCTGATAGAGGAGTAAAAATGACCAGGTAGTAAATACATTTATTTATTCCCTTTCTGGTATATGTGCCATGAAGAGATACAGTATCAGAAAGTGGAAAATTTGATTGTTGGCCAAAATAAAAATATTACTAAAGTACTCCTGAAAAAAAAAATAATGTGAGCTACTGATTGCTATCACATCCTTTTTTAAACAAATGCTGTTGTTTTCAGTTCTGAAGGACTCTTCTTAAATCTCTGTAGTGACGGGTGATATTAATAGAGTACATTGGCCACTCAGTTCATGCAAAGCTGCTGCCTATATTTGTTTTAGGAGTCATCCTTTTTTACCATTTACAATATTATTTAAAAACACTTCCATGGGTTTTTTTAAAATTTTTTTTGTTGGTTTTTTTTGTAGTAGTTGTTATTGTTGTTTCTGTTTGTTTGTTTGCTTGCTTTCTGCTTTTTACTGAAGTAGACAAAATGGCTTATGACCTGAAAAGAAATTCTGTGCATTACTGAGAAAGATACTGATTTTGTCTGTGTTAAAGATTAAAGGACCACAATCTACAGCTCTTATTCACGGGTGTAGTGCTATTCCCTTTGGCAAGTAATTTGAGAAAAACAGTTGTTTAAACTTCTGGACGAGTCATCAGACTAGTTTTGAACCTCTGCTTTGCCACAGAGGCTTCTCGTGTTGCTTCCTAGCTGAAAAATGAGGATAATACTTTTTTTCCCCATTTCCAACAATTTTTTCATCCAGTCAGTCAAGACTTTTTAATTATTTGTAAGAGTAGCTTTTATCAAGACAGGAATATTTTTAAGTTTCTTAGGCAATGCTACAATATCACTGATGCGAATAATTAAAATAAATAACAACATTTCTCTGGTGGTTTTTAATTTCAAATGTATTATTTGGATTTTTGCTGTCACAGGACAGAGTAACTGAGAACTGAAATTTTCTACCAAAGTTGCAATATTGAAAATGTTACACAGGCCCACTGAACACAAGCATCTGAAATTCATCAGAAAACCATTCAGCCATGGTTTTTGTTGTCTAGGAAGAACGATACATTTGAACGTTCTGTAATTTCATCCTCCTCTTAAATATAACCTAACTTAAAATTTATTGTGCTGAGAAATATTTATTCAAAGATTCAGGAAAACAATATAGAATGCAAACTATTAAAACCACCCTCAGGTTATCTCTTTATAGTCTATTAACTTTGTTCAATGACTCCAGGTTTTATCTGTTTTACTTTAATTCAAACGAAGGAAATGCAGCTATTGTGTTTTATAAGCTTTGAGGGAATAGAAGCAATAAAGTGTATAAAATATCAGAGTTGTTTTCTTCATTTTATGTGTTTATTTTATTTGTATTCAGTTTGTATTAACAGCTTCAACTATTTTTCCACTATTGTCTAATAGTGATTTACTTCTCAGTTCTTCCAAAGCCTTGACTAAGGCATCTTTGAAGGAAAGTAAACTTGTGTATGAGTCTCTGTAGTCCATCCCTTTCATTAGCATCCTCCTCTCACATTGAATCTTGTGCCCATCACTGTCTGCAGTGCTCACCGGGCAGTGCTGAACTGCTGCAGCCCAGCCTTCACCAAGCAAACTCCCCTCTGTGTTTTGGAGATGATTGTGGTGACAGCAGCTGATGTTTCTTTCTGAGCTTTTTCTTTGTTCTTTCTTTTGATGCCTGTCTCAGTAGCTTTGTGCCTACCTTTTTCCAACCATTCCAGACTTCCCCATGAAAACTTCCCTCTGACCTTGCAGCACTGATTGCCAGCAATTCCTGCCCAGCTTTCCTCAGAGTCTGTCCCAGCTTCCCCATTTCTAATTTACAAGTCAGACCAATGTCCTCCTCCGTAATCACTCTCCTTTGGCTCCTCTCCCTCCTTTCTGTCTCATTTGGCTCCTTCCCTCAGTCTGGTGTAGATGTCCTTTGTTCTGCAAACAGCCCTTCTTCTCCAGTCCTACACGGCTCACTGCTCCTCCCAGGTGTTTGCCATGGGGAATAGCCAATGTGGCAGGTCATGTCTCTGATAATGGCTTTTGCTGTCAGAAGCTTTGTTCCACTATCAACTTTTGGCACAAAATGTACAGTTTGGACAAGAGTGTTGTGGGCCTGATCCAATTTCCACTGAAGTCAGTGGAAGTTTTTGCTCTGACTTTAGTGGGTGCTGGATCAGGCTCTGATGTCTGGTGACTAATGCTCCTTTTGTTATATATTTCATAATGCAAATATCCACAGAGGATCATGACCCAGAGAAATATAAAGTACTTATTTTTCAATATTCATTCCCAACTCTCAGCAACAGCAGTCTAACAAAAATATTGTTTTTAAATGCTGTCCAAGGAGCTTGTTTATCTCTATTCACCTAGCAGCCTAGAAAAACAAACTTACAGTTTAGAAATCTGTTTGGCTAAGGCAACATTTATATTAAAACAGACTTATTGAATCTTTGTTAGAATAGAATATATATTATCATTTACCGCCAAGTTCAAACTCTTTGTTACCTGGGCTCCCTCCCTGCTTCCAGTAAAGCTGTCACTTGCAGTATGCAGGCCCATCATTTTGCTGTTGATAAAATATTTACTGTGCACTGCATCTTAACCTTAGCTGCACAAGACTGCATATTTATCATGTTAATCCCTACCCTTGGAATCTGAAATTAGGGTGTTATCTTGACCAAAATAAGTAGCAGTTAGAAACCTACTGACATTTTTTTTTCTTCCTTCTGCAGGCATATTCCTCATCTAATTTGGTACTTGCACAATAAAAATGATTAACTATTCAAGTTAGTACCACCTACTCCCATATATAATACAGATGTTTTTCTCTCTTACTAATCTACTGTATAGAGAGAAACACTTGTCTGCAGTGCAATAGGACACAACAGGTGAATATGAACGTAAAATCTACAGCCACTTCAGTAAAATTCTTAATGAAGATAGAATAAAAAATAATCCAGGCTCTCCATACACTTAGATTTTTCCTAAAGTAATTGGCAGCTATTATCTTCAAAGAGTTCATCTCTACCAAAGATGCTTCTGGCCCTCACAGAAATGAAATAATTATGTCTCAATCTTTGTCTATTCAATTGTCTTTTTGTAAAATTGTACTGCTACCTCATCTTAAATTGGTACTTTAAAAATAAGTGGATAAAGTGCCCACACTTAAGGGCAAGGTGGTATGCAGGATATAATTAATACATTTATCTACATTGCAGACTTTGGATTAGCTATGCTAAAAAAACCCCAACAAAAACACAACTAAGCAAAGAAAAGAATAATTGCCAAGAAATAGTGGATGTCTCATCATTCAGTATTTAGGGTGAAAATAGGATTTTGCAGTGTAATAGTATTATGATACATTTCATCATGAAGACTGCCAAGCTGGATCCATGTTTGATATTTCATGGGTACTTGCTCTGTATTATTAAAATCCTAATGATCTGGGATGGGATTGCCCAGCTGGTAGATCTGAGAGTGGCCCTCAGGAGATATCACCTTTCCTGTTCCTCAGCACACTGCTCCTGCAGGTTCCTGAGGGAAATGGGACTTGGGTCTCCCCTGGATGTGCCATCCTGGCAGTGGACACCCTGGATTCCCAGGGGGTCTGTGGGTGCCTGTGGTGGATGATGGGTCTTTTCCTGTGCATGCCTCAATGGCTTTCTTGCATCAAGGCATAAACCCAGAAACTTTGGGCATTACAGATTGCAAATTATGCCAAAATTTACTGAATTTTATTTTTTATGAATATACCTTAGTCCTTCTCCTAAAAGATAGTATAGAATTTTAAATTCATATATTAACATTGAAAGGAAATAAGGGAGAGACACGTTTTGGAAACAATATATGGAAAGTATGCATATGTCTAAAGTATTACAGTGCTCTTAATGGTGAATTTCAGTTCAATGCCAGAGTATAAAAATTTAGTATATAAAATACTAAAACTGTAAGAAGATAGGCCTTTTTCTCCATATAAGCTATCTTTATCACTATAAATAATTGTTAGCATGTTTTGTTAGCCTTTTTCATGGGAATAAGATTTGTGTTGTCTAATTTATTGTATTGATTACACAATGATGAACTGCTTTGGCCTTTTCAATGTGTTGTTATAGGATTGGTTATCCATTCCAGTTCATTACCTCAAGCTACTTTGCTTTAAACATGAAAGAAGGGGAAAAGCCAGCCGATAAAATGACATAGCTGTGGAAAGGTTAAAGAACTACACAGTGTCCGACTAAAGCTGACAAGCATTGAAGTTTTGATTTCTCATTCTTATGACAAAGATGGTAATGGGAAGAGAAAACATCAGTATCTAATCCATTTTTATGACAGTGAGTGTAATTAAATTGGAAAGGATATAAACGCAACCTGTTCTTATTATAATTTATATATCCTTATCTTATGCCCCTTCCTTGATTTTTCTAATGTAGTCACTATAGTGGTGTAACCTTTGGACAGTGATTCTTTGGGAAACATGCAAGACGACATGTACAGAGTAGAGTGTTATAAAGTGGCTTATATATTTCTAAAGAGATTCATATCTACTGATATTAATATTCTAGATGAGAAAAATAATGGTTTAAAGTATGGATAGCAATTTTACTACTTGATGTTCCCCAAAGTGAGCATATATGTCATATGAATCTTTTGTGAATCATTATTCACAACATTTAATAGGATTGATCTTTACTTTGGAGTGACCAGTGATTGTAGATTCAGGAGTTTCTATCTTCCATTATCTCAGACATTAACTTTTCTTAAGAAAATGGATGATAAAAATGATATAAAATAAGGATCAATCATTTTTATCAGTATTTTAATATATAAAGGAATCCACCTAGTACAGAACTAAAGTAAAATGTAGGACTGACTAAATATTTCACTATGAAAAATTAAATTTTGATTAAATTAAGGCTGGGGCGTGTCGCATCCGTGTGTGGTTTGCCGGATGGTGAAATGCTGCGACCTTCCCGAGATCGCCTCTGGAATGAAGCAGGGTCACTGCACACACTCTCACACACACACACACACACACATTGGCTGGCACACACACACTGAAGGACTCCTGTGTAGAGTTCCAAGAGTGAGGTTTATTTTAAACCGCACGCATGAAAGTTTCCACTGATGAGAACCA
>VZRV01008672.1:402474-672011 GCA_013398115.1 Falcunculus frontatus
GGGGGGGGAGGTCTACATTTTTATATGGGGTGGGGAAAAGAACATCGGGGACCAATGGTCTGAGGGCTTGGGGGCGGTACATAGGTGGGGCTGGGGTAAGGGAACCAGTAGGGAAATTCTGAGGGACAAAGGGACAAAGAGACAGGGGCCAATGGGAGAATGGGGAGGGGAGAACTTTCTGGGGCCTTGACATATAAGGGAAAAAGGGGCAGGGAGGCCAACAGAACTGGGGTACATTAGCATGGTAGAACAAAGCATCCTGGGAGAGGCTTCTGTCACCCTAACCTGGGAGATCTCTCAGAGTCTGTCCCTTTAGTGGACTCTCTTATTCCCCTCATTGGGATGCTCACTGGTTGTTGTTGGGGTGTTTTTTTGGGTTTTTCTTCTTTTTTTTGTTTGTTTTGGTTTTTGAGGGGTGTTATTGTTGTTTGTTTTGTTTTAAAAAGGCTGTCCTACATAGAAACTGTAAGGTTTTTATTAATTTTAATTTGTCATTGGGATCGATTTATTGGCATAAAGTTTCTTTTTTCATACACTAAATAAAGGTCACGTTTGACAAAGTAATTTCCTGTATCACTTACGCAGTTCTAAACAATTTTTGAGAGAAAATGACTGACTGGCTACCATTTAAAGCCTCACTCATGTAAAAATTTCTATAAGCATAGATACAAAAGACTATCCACGATTGCCTAACTGAGCATCTTGCAGGAACCAGAAATGGAAGCTTATGTCACAGCACAGAGAATAAGATGTCTGTACAAGTGTAAGAAATGTCTGTGGCGTGAAATGGTGAACAGGAGTGACATTTGAGAATGGCCTTAAATACTGATACAAATGAATTCATAAAGGTCCTGCCGTTCCTGGAAACATAATATAGAACTATAGCTTTTCCCCTCTCATGTGTGGATCACAGTGTTTATGTCAGCCCTGTCCTCAGCCTAATGTGGCTGCTCTTGCCCTTGCCCTCAGAGTTTATAACAGCTTGGTACATTGCTGTTTGAGGACCCACCAAGTTAATGGAAAACACTCTAGGAGAAAAACAATCTCATTTTTATCTGGTATTTAATGTACTTATCTTGTATTTAGTCTTGCAGCTCAGTGTTTGGGTTGCAAGCAATGATATACTAACATTTCTCTGATTTTTTTTTCATTTAAAAAGGGATCGTTTCCATTAAAAGTTTCCTATTGGTAAATATTTGTCATGATAAAAAACATGCATGTCTATGTACATTATTAAGAAAAGTAAACAGATTTTTTTGATTACTTTTCAAGTTCTGGTCAAAGCTTTTTTCATCCCTTCTGGGGTCATCACTTTATTTTTCATGCTGTGACAATGTTGTATGAATTTTTTTAAGTTAGCACAAACAGTTTTAGTTTGAAGGGTGTGATGGGCAATAACCATTTTAAAAACTTTTTTTTTTTCCCCTTCATAAAGGTGATGGACCTTTGAGAAGGTGACTGATGTTTCCCTAATCTGGAACAGACAGACCTTTTTGAGGGAGGATGTGTTCCTTGAGAGCATTTACAGACAAAAAGGAAGCAGAAGAGAAAGAAGGGGATATATGAAAATGCAGTGAGCAGGAAGATGGAGCACACCAGAGTTTGGGAGACTTTGGAGAAGACCATGATGTATATCTGCAGAGAGATAGGCTGCTGACAGGATAGAAAGAGGCTTTCTAGAGCCTTTAGAGAGGCTCTATGGAGTTTGTTGCAACACAGAAAGCTGTTGAGGTGGTGGTCTCAGGTCAAGCCTAGTGGTAGAGCTCACCCGCAAGAAAGAAGTGGATAAGGAAGTTCCATAGAAACCACTTTTGGTTGTTTTAGCATAACAGAATAGTGAAAAATCCCCCTCCAAATTCTAGCCTGCCCTATAGTCATATCAAGGCTTTTTCATGCCCTACAGTCATATCAAGGTGAATTAGTGTAAGTTTGTGCTTACAAATAAAATATATATTAACATTTATTTATTTATTTATTTGTTTGTTTGTTATTGATTTGTGCTTACAAATTAATATCAGCAGGTGTCATCCTATCACAAGAATTAATGATGCAAGTGTGATTCCCAGAGGATGGGTTAAAAGAGCACTGTGGACATGGCACAGGCTTTTGCAGGAGGAAAGAGGATGTTACAACCCATGTGTATTCAGTTTGGCGCTGTGGGGTCTAAGACAGTTTTGGATCTGAGATCTGACTTTCAGCTGTAGTAACAGAAGGCCGTAGTTTAACTTGAATTTCCAGGTTCAGTTCCTGCAGGTGACTACTTGCTCAACTAATACTAAGCCTGGAGAAGCTGTGCTGTCGGGATACACTTACTAAATGTACCATTACTATAATGATTTGTAATTAGACACTAATCACTGCATAAAATGGTAATAGAATAAAGGTACTCGATATTTTTTCATGCTCCTGGCAAAGTCTTTTAGACGTGCTATTTTCTCAAAGATGCGATTAGCAAAATCTGGCTGAATCAAAGAGTTGGGCAGGGCACACAACAGCACACAGGGATATTGTTTCTCTGTTGAAAGAGAATTATTGGTGGTTTGAGGAACATTTTAAACTGATGAAAGCATCAGGTGCTATTCTATCCCCAGTCTCTGCCCATGTGTCCTGCTGTGTTCCCTGTGTCTGCAGCAGCAATTAGCTATGTGACTCTTTGCTTGTCAAGAAAATGATCCAGGTGGAAATTAATACTATTTTGTCATTGTCAGATTACATTTTAGTCTCTTTGGTCTTCCCTTGTGGCAGGAACAAACATTTAGCATGAGGATTTGGGGAAAGAGAAGGGAAAAGGGCAAGATACTTGTTTTGGCTATGGCCTTTGTCAGCTTATGTTGGTCATATGGTCTTATGTCAACTTAAGTTAATTGTCAATACTAACTTGATTTAGAAGGCAACAGCAGAACAACTGAAAACCTTCTGCCTCTTGTGTGCACACACCAGACTCAGTCATAATCTTTTGTGTAGGATACAGGGCTCCCTCCACACACTCCTCTGTACTCTGGACAGAAAATGGATGTGGATGTCCTTATAGCCTTTCTCCACCTTGACTGCATGCACCTATATCCTGCTATGTGCACCTGTGTGTACTCTCTCCCCCTGACTCACATGGAATATGGGCAGGATAAGTATACTCAGGGCTAGGTCCCCACACAAATTATCTCTAAATAATCCATATTTCTTTTTAGTTTCTTATCCCACATTTTGATTTATTTCTTTTGTAAATACACAGGGCAGCAATCTCCAGGTGTAGAGACGGTTTTGACAGTTTTGGCATGTCAGTTTTGACAGTTTTTTCATGTCAGTTTGCAGCACATTGTCATGTGTGTGCCTGTGAGAAGGAGGACTCTGTACCTGATCTAGCCACCCTTTGCCATCTGTGGTGGATGCCATGACAAACTGCCTTATTCAGTATGTACATGGGAGAAGATAAAAAGCACAATATTTATAGGTAAAAGTAATATCCTTTATTTAATCAGTTGTTATTTAGGCTAATTTTTCTTCATGTATAGTCTCCATTTCAAATAAAAAATTAAGTTACTTCTAGTTAGAATAAAACCAGTGTCATAATTGGCACTTTTTTTACAGATATGAGAAGAAAGGCAGGTAAAGATAAACCAAATGCAGGCATTTTTCCTTTTAAATCCATGCCTAAACCACCACAGCAGCTATTATACCTGGGATATATGGAGGAGTAAAAGATCAGTGTCAAACTAATTAATCGTCTGATAGCAGATATTATTTTTAATCTTTTTGAATTCTTTTCCTTAGATTATTATTTCAGTCTTTCATGGCTCTGGAAATACACAAGGAGGAAAAGCTTGCCATATGTCCTCTGTATTGGTTTGCTGAATCTCAACCTATCTAAATCCCTATAAATGATTTGAAAGTGGTAGAGTTGAAAACTGGTCTGAATATTATAAAGGGTTTGGTTATATTCAGTGTAAGACTGAATGTCTTCTAGTGCTCCCAGATCTGTATCAACAAAAGATTTTCTCGAGTGTACTAGCAAAAACATGTCAACAGCATAACTTGTTATGTAGTGACATTACTTTTTTGCTTATATAAAAAGTAAGGTTACCATAAATCATCTATACAAAAAAGTTAAGATTAGATTAAGTAATAGGGACAAGGGAAGATCAATGTTTGTTAACCTTTTTTGCTTTTCTCTGTATTACTAATAACTGGTGATTTGCATGGTGTGTATGTCACTAATGTCTATTATTGGCTTGTGGGGGTTCTGCTTATTGGTTTTAGTGGTAACAGCAGATGCTGTGGCACAGTACAGGTGGAATGAGGTTTTAAATAGATAGCAATCCCTGGCATATAGAAACGTCTCAACTCTAATTGTTTTCCCTTATTTTTAACTTGTATAGATGAAGGCTCAGCTAAAGGGCTGGGGACTGAAACTCTTAATATAGCATTTTGTCCTCATTTGAAACTCAGATTTTTCCACTGTGCCCCTGCACAAGAAATTTAGAAAACTGGGCTCCTGTAAATGAGTGCCCAAATACCAGCAAGTCGCTTAAGGATTAAACTGGACAGATGAAGATTTACAGTCTAAAGCTCCCTGGGGCCTGCACGCCTTAGGAAGATATCCTTACCTGGGATCCATAACTTGGAGTCTTTTCCTAGCCTCCCTCCTTGGGAGGTGTGACTTTTGAATGCTCATAGGCAGTGGGAAGGCTCAAAATTTTCTCTCCTGATTTTTGCATGAGTTCTCAAGTTGTTGGTGGACTACTCTGTTAAAGGGGACTCTAGCTGTTGCCAATACCAACATTATTTCAAATTAAGTATTGGCTAATGTGTTTTGCATGAAACCTGATTCAACTAGATCAAGGTGAGACATTGCAATGATGTCAGTGCTTGGGATTGTGGGAAAAAGCATAGAAACAGCTCTTTTCCTTCCTTAGGTGAAGGTGTACTTATGGTATCTTCAGGGTTAGGTAAAAGACATACCAAGGTTCAGTTTTGGATGAATTTACCTCTATTCTTTCTCTAGTTATTTTTTTCAATTTTATCTTAAATCTCAGTTTCCATTTGGAATGATAGCAGTGATAATATTAGCTGTTTGAAAAACTTGTTATTCTGTGACCACATTTTCTTGAAAACAACAAACTACAAAAATAAGGCTGTTACTCCCTGCCTGGCTTAAAAAAAAAAAATTAATCATTTTTATAAATTGACATAGTAATGTTGTTTCTCATAGAGTTATTCTGATGCTTTAGTACTGTATTTGAAATAACAGCAATTGTTATGAGATTTTCAGATACATGATTAGCAACATGAAAATTGCTACAGTTTCAAACTACAGTAAAATATGCAAGAGCTAAATATTTGCTACTGGATTCAATCAGCTGAAGAGATTTATTTTACCTGACTTATGAGGGTAAAACTATATCCAGTTAGGCACAAGTTATAGCTGATCTTGCCCTCTAATGTGGAGTTAACAAATGGACAGTTAAATAAAAAGAATTTAAATGCTAGATATTCTTTTTGCTACCTTTTGCCTTTGGCTGCATGAATTTGCGGAGAGTTTTTTGAGTTATATTTAACGCCCACAGAAGACAAAGTCAAACTTTCCATTCACTTTAAAGGTAGGAGGACTTGTTTATTAGTCATTTTAGTAAAACCCAGTGATTTTCCTGTCAGCTATGGAGTGCTAGTGATCCTAGACTGTTCTAAGAGACTTTTCAAAAGGTATAAAATGTTGGAAGATGTTTGAGAGATGCAAAATGTATATTGCAAAATCTTAAAAAGCTATTTATGAAATCATGACTTTTTATAAATAGGCAAGAAACTACAGGGTTACTTACACAGAGAATATGGTGTAATTTCCAAACCACTGCTTTCACTACCAATGAAGCAGACTAGTAAGATAATAGATTTAGAAGTAGCAATAATATCTAGCAGTAAAAGAGACTTCAGAAATCTGTAGCCTTCAGATGATTCACATGTGCTGTAAAATTGCTTGGAGGTGAGGCCGCTTCTCTGCTGTGATTCTGAAGTGCCTCAGCACAATGCACTCACTGGTGCCTGAAACTTTATACCATTTTACAGTATAGTTACTAGTGGTAATGCTTACTAATTGTTCTTCTAAAAGAAAAATTATGGGCAGAACAAAAATTCTCCATTCCATCTGAAATGGGTTGAGGCAGCATAAAGACATTGGTATCAGCATGGTTATATACCAAGTACAAACAAAAAGAGAGAAACTGCTACCAGAGGAGTTTTATAGCTTTTACTTGTTGTGAAATTAGATGATCTGTCAGCCTTTAAATATATTTTCTTACATATGTAAATATGTGATGGGTTGTGCCTGCTGAGGTTACACTCTTCTTGAAGCTCTGGAATGACTCAAATGTGGTTTGCAAAGTTATAACTTTACAGACTGAAATATGACATTCAGCTGTCTATAAGGTTTCACTTTGTTCTGCCAATAAGTCAGGAAACATGGATTAACAATGTAAAAAAAAAAAAAAAGAAAAAACCCAGGATGATTTAACTGTACTGATGTAATGTTTTTTTCTAATGTGCGGTTAAAGGAGGGGTTATGTCATGATGTACAAGCCACTGACACTATCACATGGAAAATTACCTTCTGATCACTTGCTTCCAGATCAGATATTAGAGGATTACACTAACCTGTGGATTGTCTCAATGGTGTCTCTTTCAGAGGTGGATCTTCAGATGCCTTAATTTCAGTCACTGTTTCTACTGGGTACAGCAATTCAACAGAGTTACACTGAGGATTAATTTTCTGGGTGGCTTTAAAATGGCTTTCTTGCTCCATCAGAAAGCATCTGATCATTCTAGTTCTTGTTATTATTGGTAAAACAATATGGCATGGCCGTGTTTGCTAAAATTAGAACTAAGGAGGGGAAATTAATTTACCTTGAGTGGTGAACATGGTTATGCTGTTAATGATATTCAGCTTGAGTAGCAAGCATTAAAAAGTACTTGAGAGAAGTTTATCAACCCAAACTTTGAATTGGACCCTTTTAATGATATACTATTGTCCAGATTCTTCATTTCATCATCTATCAGCTCTATTGTATTAGCCAGGAAGATATGACAATAAAGGCTGAGCAAGTCTGCGCTTAGGAAGTAATATCTTTTATTAAACAGAAGAAGAAGGAAGGGAAAATATTATCAATGCAATAAGAATAGCACCCACAGTTTCACTTTCTGAGTCCTGGTTATAGAACAGTCAAGGTAAAAAGGGACAAGAATGAGCTTTCTGAAGTCTTGCTTATACTGAGATTTTGACACATAGGTTCCACCTGATCCTCATTCAGCAGCCAGAACATTTGTTTGCTGTTCCTGTCTGGTTTTGTACATGCAACACTGATTGGACTGGATGCCTTGAGCTAGGTACCCACACAAAGTTCAGACTACCTTGCTCTAAAGAAGGATGTGGGGAAATTATCGCTTTGCATAATAGCATAAAGGGTGAACTCTTACTCAGAAAAGGGAAGGGATTCTCCTGCCCCACTCTCTCCCCCAGCAGTTTGAGCACACATTTGATGAGCAGTGCTCTCATGTTTAGGTTCATATTTTCTGGACTGTACAAAACTGGAACCAGTTATGTCTAATACTCAATGCCCATATGTATTGCAAGGAGTAAGATCTGAAACACTACTTGTAGCAGACTTTTCCCTGGTCTGCCTTAGAACTCATCACTAGATGGTGTTCCCTCTTCAACAGCAAGGGTAGCCACAGAGTAGATCTGGGTCTAGGGCACTCTTCTGTAACTCTTCTTAGGCTAAGTGGAGGAGATCACAGAGCCCAAAGCTTTTGTATCTCAGTCCAGTCAGCAAAGCAAAGGCAATTATAGAGATAATGGCTAACAGGAGGGAACAAAAATCCCCAGCACCCACACTTTTCCCTCTGTAAAGGGTTACGGTTACCTGCGTGGTGGTCTAGGTTCTGGCAGGATGGAGGTGCTCAGCGTCGTTTGTTGTTTCTCTAGACTTTCGTCAGCGAAAGAGAGAGCTTCATTTAGGTGTCCTTACAGTGCCCTCCGGAGGTGCTCAGGGCCACCTACAACCGGTGTTTTTAGGGAACTCGTGCCCACAGAGCTGTCCTCAAACTAGTGGAGCTCAGTGTAAACTCTAATGCCCACCCACTATAAATCATAGTAACCAGGGGCTTTTGTTAAAGCTATATGGAGTCAAGAATAGTCAAAGGAAAAAGAAGGATAGCTGTAAAGGCAAACAGAAAGCTCTTCTCCCAAGTCTGAGTACTGGAAGTAGAAGAGGGGTGGAGTGATGAGGAGTGTGGAGATAAGTGAAAATTGGAGTGGAAGGAGATGAAAGAAGAGGAATGAATGCTATAGTGGTGCATGCTGGTGAAGAATGAGCAGTGGGAAGCAGGGATTGGAAGAGAGTCTTCCTCATTATTCATGTTCAGCCAGGTCATTAACATGCTACTGTCCTACAGGTATAAGGACACTTGCTGATTAATGTTTTCAGTATAGATCAGTAGCTTGATTTACTTCACAGATGTCTTTTATTTTTAAATTTTCTAATATTTAGCATATTAAATGTTCGCTGTCTTCTCTTGTAAGGTAAAACTAACTCTTAATGAAAGCAACAGGTCTAATTAAATGGTCTGTCCTAGGATTTGCCACTGTTGTGATTCATTTCTCCACAGTGATCAATCTTAGTAGCAACTCAAACAAACAAGAAAAAATAGTAAGTCTTAGGTTGAAATTACTTGGAATTTAATCACTACATAATGTTTCCCAGATGAGGTTGTACACTTTCTCATAAATGTCTGCAGCTTGTTTGTTAACCACGGCACGGTTTGTCCATCTTTCTTAAAGTGAAAGAATAGCATTTTTCATGCAGGCAAAAGCATCTTACAAAAACAACTGAAAAGCCACTCAGCTTATGCAGACCAGGATAGGGATCTGATTATTTCTTCACTCTAATCAAGCTCATATCAGATTTGTCACAGGAAAACCGAAGAACTAAGAAATAATTTAGCGTGAAAAGAAAATTTAAGTCTGTTGATGATTCCCAATAAAATACGTGGAAGCTAGGGACACCATCTGCACTGAAGATGATGAGATTTAGGTGCCTACCTCCCTTTTCAGTTTTTGAAAGCCTTTGTCTAAACCCCTGTTCTTTTGTTGTCTTTCCAAAGAAGGTTTATCAAACAATCTGACAAATTAGTTGCATTGTAAAGTAGTCAAGTCAGTGCCACTCTGCAGATTAGAAAAGGTCTATGGTAATTTTTGCCTCTATAATGATCTTGAGTTTTTCTAGATGTGCTTTTGCTAGCAGTGGTGGGATGTATGTGTGGGCGTTAGGATTTTTTTGTTGTTTGGTTGTTGGGGTGTTTTTTCTGCATTAGGAACCCTGTTTTAATACTTCATATATCAAACAGCTGCCTTAAAAACAATGGACAGATTTTGTTCTTAACTCCACTAGTCTAAATCTAGAGCAATAGCCAAAATGATTGATTCATTTAAATTGTAAATTCAGAACATGTGGTAATCTACTTAGCTGGGTGAAGCACTAACACTGTCATTTTTCCTGCTGCATGTAAAGCTTCTACAAGCTCCTCCACCACAGCACACAGTTGCCTGTGATTTCTTTTTTCTCATTTTGGCATTGCTTCACAATTCTTCCATAAAGTGAGTTTCAGCTTACATCAGAAGGAAGCAAAAGGAAGGCCCCTTCCAGTATCCTTAGGGAAGGCAAAGTGTATTTGCAGAGAAAATACATGGAGGAACAAGAGCAATAATGTGTTTACTTTGCTGTCTTCTCACAAACACTTTCATAAATCCGTTTGAGGAGGAAGGAATAGCTATGGGCAAATGAATTTCTATCAAGTTCAAGTGTCTGGAAAAGTTTATGCTTTTTTCTTGAGCTATCCGTTTTGTGAGTTTTCATAGCATAGAGCAGGGCAAACATGAGCTTCAAGGTACTAAAAAGAGAGATCATGAAAGAGCATAGGTGCCAACAGAGAAATTCATTGGAAATGCCTGCTCCTAACTATCAGAGAGAAGGGAAGTGTAGCTTGGACTCACACTTATGCTCCTAGGGGAAAGAAGTCATTGCTGGAAAGCAAAGTTCAACGACAGATGAACTCACATAAATGAAGGAAATTGCTGTCTTCTGCCTCCCTGGCTGTTCCTGCTAAAGGAAAACTTACATTTCCCATAATAGAGCTCTCAAGTTTTTTCTATATCTTGATAAAGATATTTGTCCATCTTCTTCCTATTAGTAGTTTCTTACACCATTGCTTTTCTTTTTTGTCATTCCATTCTGAGACTGAAAAAACTATCTCTGTGTCAGCTGCTGGAATTGTTTGGACTTAAAAGTAATATCCTGAATAATAATCACATATTTTAGCTGACTTTTAATAGGATTTTGTCGCCGCCCTGGGGGAGCAGGTCGAGCCCCTTCTGGCTTCAGCGACCCTTCCCGAGATCGACACGCCAAATGAAGGAGGTGTCCGATCTTCGGCGCGGCCGGTGTGCAGGCAGTCACTGGCCTTTCGGAGCGGCAGCCGCTCTCGGAGGCGCGCGGCGTAGCCGCTTCCCCGTGCAAGCCCCGGGAATAAAAGAGGCGAGAGAGGGCTTCCTCTGGGTAAGCAGCTCCAGGTCACGGAGGAGTTTATTGATGGTCTTTTTCCTCAGCCAGACCCAAAGCGAAGGGAGTAAGGAGCAACGCAGGGAAAAAGCCGGGGGAGGAGCCCAGAGGAGAAAAGCCGAGGGACAGGGTTTGCAAGGGGTTTTTATGTAAGGGCGGAGAAGAAAAGGGGACCAATAGGAACAGACTGTGGGGGAGGATCCCGAGGGTAACGGACCAATGGTACGCGTGAAAGGGAGGAGTTACAACAAACAAACCAATAGTGAACTGAACAAAGCAGAACTTTCCAGAACTTGATTGACTATACAATGAGGTTAATACATATGTATGAACTAAACAACCAATGAACATTTAAATTGAAAGGAACTTTCTAGACAAGGGTGGAACGGAGGAGTGGGCCTAAACTTCAGCCTCGCCCATGGACGGCCCCTCGGACTGAGAGTCGTCTGCCCATTGGATGGCAGCGAGCTGATGGACAGGAGGGCGTCCATCGGTGGGCCAGTGGGATACAACAGATTTAGAAGGTAAAACCAGGAAAGCAACCATCATGTGAACCAACACATGCTGTGCAGGCTTGGGACAGCCTATAGATTGCAGCATGTGACCTCTTTACCTAAAGGGCTTTTTTGGGGGGAGTGGGGATCAAAGTGTTGTGGGGCTATTTTGGCAGAGCCTTTGGAATGGCTTTTGGACACATATGCACCTCGAGGAGGAACACAGAAGCTTTCTTTGTGAGCTGCTAGGAATGCTGTAGCTATGTCTTCTAAAAGTAGGTTTTGGAAGGCGTAGCCCAGCTGTTGATGTAGAAGAGAGGATGGAGAAAGCTGAATCATGGCCACCTCTCTTCCCTGCTCTCACAGGGGGACAGTTTTGCCTGATCCCTAACAGGCCACCCTGAAAGAGGGAGAAAGTATTTTCTACCTTTGCCTCTCTTTTGTACAGCAGCCACTGAAAAGACACAAGTATAAAACAGAGAGAAAAAAAAAATTGTATTTTCTAGCATATTCTATATATCAAATTAAGTGAGGATCCTTTGGGAAAAAAAATAAACTACTCCACACATGAAATAATATACATCACAGAGCTAGGGAAAGAATATGATATTTCTTTTTTTTCCATCACAATGATGAAGCTTATTTTTATTTCAGTTTCAAACAAAGTACAAAATATTATTCCTGAAATAGATGTCTAACAAATTTGTTGCAGATGTACATGGCATTTCAATTCTGTAAGAATGAAATGTCCCTACTTTAAATTCAAGGGAAAAAAAACCCCTGTATATTGGAATAAGAATTTGCTTTTAAGTGGAATAATCAGATGCTTTGACATTAGTGAGTTTTTTCCTTCAGAAGAAAGTGTAGACAAAAGTGATTGAATTTTAAAGTATTTTGATTTTGACAGAATTGTATTTTCTGTTAGAGAACTGCTTAGCTGAAGTTAATCTGGCAGCTTGGAATGGTGTCACTTGTGTAAATAGAGTTCACTAACTAAACTACTCACTCAAGTAAACAGACTGTTAGCATTAGCAGGTAGTTCTTCCCTCTAGAGGAGAAAATCTTTCATTACATTTTCAGTGGTCCAGATATTTTACAGAACTGGAAGGGCAAGAACGTTCAGAGTACCAAGATCCAGAGAAAAATGTGTCTTGTAGTGATTTGCAGACAGTTTTGCCTAGGCAGTTTTGTTCTGATTCATCTAGTTTCCCAATTTTCTTCTCTGCTCCAACCTAGCTGTGCTTGCCATCCTTATTCGTGTCTATCCATCCCTGTTCTTTCCTGCAGCTTTCCTGCTAAGACATAATGTCACCTATACTCACTCTTTACAGCTCTGAATTTCTAATTAAGCAGTGATGTACTGGCAGACAGTAATATCCATAATCTCAGTTCCCTTGATGAGAGACACAGTAAAAAGAAGAGCAAATAGTCCATTTGTCCACCAAAGTGCAGTGTGCTCTTTGCTGCTAAATGAACATATTCATGTTTCTTTGGTGTTCGCAAGCTGAAACTTTCAAGGTATTGTGATCTCACCATGTTTTGATCACTTTTCCCAAAGGATGGCAAAAAGTATGGGGTTGCTCACTTACATTTCTCCCTTGGCTGGAAAGCTTGGACTATTGACAAAATGGGACTTGCTTATTTTTTGAAAATTAATTAGTTTTTCCTATGTTTCTTCTGAGAAGTGGAGAAAGTACTCAGTATGGGACAAATATCTGTTTTGGAAAGGTCTGAATGAAAGGACAGAAACTAAAAAACAAGTGGAAACTGAGGTGTTTAACAAAAAGAGTGAAGATTTACTAGCTCCGTCATGACTCAGTAACTCAAAGTTTTCATGGCCTCAGTTTGCAAAGGCCACATATAGAAAATCTGCAGCCTCCCCCAAGCTCTGTATCGCTGTTGGGGCATTTACTCACTCAGATGACATCATTCAGGTCACAATTAGCCAGTAACAAAACAAGGTTGGGCAAATTATCCTTTATATTCAGTGAAATGCAGATGGCGGAAATAATTAGTCATGTATTTCCCCTTTTGTGAACAGCTTCCTTGTGCTCTGGGAAGGGATGTCACACTGTAAATTAGTCACTTGCAATCTGTCATTTCTGACCCACTGTGGTAAAATGACTGTCCTGATAAACGATTTGCACAAGGCTTGAAAACTCTTGTGCTACTATTGACTGTACATGAGTCAGATTTGCAACTGATTGCTTAATCAATCTGCACCTTGGATCCTGGGTGCTGTTCTTATTCAGCTTGAATAAAGAAGCTGGGTAGCTTAGCTAAACCTGACATGCATGGCCTTCTGCAGAAAAAGATTTCATGAGGTTTCTGACCTCTAATCATCCTCTTCAATACAGGAAAGCCAAAAGACCTATCTGCCTGTTTTGTTCTACACTTCTATATTGTACTGGAATCTTCTTCCACTTAAATGCCACTAGGTCCTTTCCTGAGCAATGTGTCTCATCAGAAAAGGGCTTAGTGCACCAAAAGATGTTTCTTAAAGGATAACTGTGGAAGTTCAAGTTGCGAAATTACTTGGACTCGCATTAAATAATGCTAAATTATTCTGCCTTCATAAGTATCTGTGCCTGTCCTTTGTACAACACCTAAACTTGATTCTTCTCTGGAAGTAATTTAGCAAGAATTTAATTCTATGTATGATCTATAAATAAAAATAAATGAAAATAAATGAAAATAAATGAAAATAAATGAAAATAAATGAAAATAAATGAAAATAAATGAAAATAAATATCTTTTGCACTAAGAGCAAGTCACTGGATGTGCATTGGTGACAGACCACTATAAGTCAGAGGAAAGAAATCAACAATTTTGATATAATGAACTTCTGCAGTGAAAATTTGCAGCAGGAAATCCCATTTTGGGCAATGCTATAAATGAAGGAATTCTGTCATTCAGCGAGGACTTCCAACAAGTCCTTCCTGAGGGAAAAGGTTGGGAGCTGACCACAGATGGCTTAGAAAATTTATCTGTTTCCATTCGAACGTTATTTCACCACCCTGGGCTTGCATTGTAGGAAAGTTTGTGAGCAAAGAATACATACCACTAAGGTTATCACATTGTAACAAAGCGTATGGGTACTTTAAAACCATGAGAAAACAGCTGTGTCCTCTCTGTTGGAGGAAAGCAGGCAGGAGCAGAGTATTAGTTGATGTTTTAAATAGATTCAGCCCAGTAGGAGCAGAGATGGACTCTGCTGGAAGAAATTGAAGAAGTGTAGGAAGTAGGATTGTTTTTCTGGAAACCAGCACCTTCTAACCTGCTGCCTGCTAATTTTGGAGATGAGATAAGTGGAACTTTCTTTAAAAAGAACTCGTGAAAACTCAGTTAAAAACCGGACTTTGTTCTGCTAGTCCTGTAGCTATCTTGCTTATCCCACATTCCCCTTAACAATCTTGTATTAAATCTTACTAATAAATTGGAAAAAAAATGCTAGCACTCATTAATCTGTTAATGAAAGAGAAAGAAGGGAGAGATTCTCTGTCGAAGAGCAAGTGCGTGCTTGAGGGTTTGGGATGCCTCGTTCTCCTGCCTCCAGTGAAGCTGCCCATCGAGGCTCGGAGCCGGGCTGAGCCCGGGCCGGGGCTGTGCGGTCCCCAGCGCTCCCGCAGCGCCGCAGCCGCGGTTGTGCCCTGACACCTCGCGGTGCTGCGGGGAATCGGAGCTGCCGCCGCCGCAGCCGGGCTCTCAGACAGGGCTGGATGGCTGCAATCCCCTCAGCTTAAACACCGGCTCTCCCTCACGGTGTAGAGCAGGCTGGTTTTCCTCTTAACAAGTCACGGATTGTAGAGTCGCCAGGCAGGAGAGATCTCTGGTGCAGTCTGCTATAGTGCACCTATTCTGCACAGGAAAGCAGAAAACGAAGTAGTGAAGCGATCATTTTCTAACAAAGAGAAGTGCAAAGGAAGACAGAGTTAAACTGTCTATAAATCCAACGGGCCTTGGGCAGGAAGAGATGGATGCTTTAGCCCTGCATATGCTGATTTCCTGGCAGAGGCCAGTGGCAGACCTCGGGCACAGTGTGGAGAAAGACAAAGGTTATCCCTTTCATCACTCCTTTGCTTTACATCATACAAGTTCTCTGGCTGATGTTTGCTGCCACTTTGCAATCTATGATATAAAGATTCCTACCTTATCAGTGGCTTATGGCACTAAATTTAAGAAATGGAATAAATGAGATAAACAGTATCAAATAATAAAATCTATTATCAGGCGAAGAAATTGCTCCTTTGTCAGAGTGGCTCTGGCTTTGTTCTTCTGTGTTTCTTGGGTTGAGTCTAACTGGAAAGAGGCTAGGAATGCCTATTAGAAACACCTTGGCAGGGTCTAAGTACTTCCTTAATCCTTGCCACATTAGCGGGACAGTGGATACAATAACATTTAGGAACATATTGCAACAGATAAATGAGCGAATATACATTGTACGAAGAAGAAACTGTGCAAAATTTTAGGGATATAATACTGCTTGCTTATTATCTTCAGGTCACATCCATTCAACTCTAATTATTTTATGATATTTTGAAGTTATGGTTGCTGTTCTACATAGCCTTTGTGTAAACTGGGTAGGTTTTCACGTAGAACAGAAATTGATGCATGAAGTCACCTGACAGAGTTGACAGTGTCAACTTCTAGTCTGGGTTACAGAATGTGGAGAAGATAAACCTCTTTGTTTCCACCTTCATTTTCTGAATGTGGTGTGTGGAAAGGGAAAGTAGTGATGTTGACTTTGCCACCCCTAAAAAATGGAAAAAGAGGTGAGGATAAGGGATTCTGCTTAGAGGATCCACAACAAAGAAGGGAATAGTGAGAGAGGAAAGCTGCTGTTGCTTAGCCTGGTCTTTTATCCTTACTAGGCAGTGCTCTCTCTTGCCTTGAATCTGCCGTTAGAGAATTATCTGGGCTGGCAAAGTTGAAATAACTATATTTTTTTTCCCAAGGTGGCATGAACTATTGGTATTTCACTGGGGGAAAAAACCTCCTTCATTTTACTGCCCATTAACAGACTGTGATCCAGTTCCATCACTGCCAGAACTAATCCAGGACACTGGCTGAGACTTTCCATTCCAGAGGTATAAGAAACTTAGAAGCAATGTTTTTAGACTCCATTCATAATGATGGTCAGCAGTAGTTGCAGTATGACATGCCGTTGTCAGAGTTACAAAATCTAGGAAACTTCATTTCAGTTTGCACTATGAAAGTGTAGCTCAGTTTCAGTGATATTGGTGTGCATCCTGGCAAGACAAAAGGTTAAGTAGTGTATCAATCACACAGACAAAATCAACACCCAATTCCTAGCACTTTTCAGGTTTATGTATTCTCCTTATTAATGTCCTAAATAATGGGGGCACTAGAGAAGACATGACTGTAGAAGGAATGGACTTGCTTCCAAATTTATCTTCATCGGTGTTCAGCTTGCTCTCTTCTGAGAGTTGGTAGTGTCTTGGTCGCCTCTCTCCTCATTGGGTGCATGCATTTTGATCATGCTTGTCCTCGTTACTGATTTTCTTTAAAATAAACTTTATTTTTTTCTCTCCTTCTCCATTTTCCTGAGAAACCTTCCCAAGAAACTTGTTATCCACACAAAGACAAACAAGGCAAAGCTCTAAGTGGTCATCAAGATAAAAAAAATTAGTCTTGCAAGAGGCGGAAGATGGTTGGGGAATATGAAAAAAAGAGACATCTAGCTCGCTAAAACT
Source organism: Falcunculus frontatus (assembly GCA_013398115.1). Lineage (NCBI taxonomy): Eukaryota > Metazoa > Chordata > Aves > Passeriformes > Falcunculus > Falcunculus frontatus. Next base: position 419,284 of record VZRV01008672.1, read on the forward strand.
TTGTGGAAAGGTCAAAAAGAATTGCAATACAGAAATACTCAGGTTATCATTTTAAAATTGTACAAGAAAGGAGAGGAGATGTAGAAATGATGGGAATGTTAGAGAAAGGGACTAAGAGCATTTGTGGAAGACAAATTGTGATGAGTACTCTCATTGAGTAAAATCAATGAGATGTAAAGAAGTCTGTTGATAATTAAAGCGGTGAAAGCTTAATTTAGCTGATAAAAAAATACATACAATTGTTTCTAGGACTCCTTCTGCTAATCGCTATTCTGAGCTTACATCACTAGCTACAAAAATCAAGATTTGACATAATGAAGTCTGTTCATGCAATCACAGCTCTGACCTTTGTGATGTGATTTATTGTAATATTTTGAAAATAAATGTATTCTATCTCTTAACATGCATTTCAATGTGAATATAAAACTTTCAGGACAAAGGAAGTCTTAGTTTGGGTTCCAGTGCTCTGGAAATGATTGTGATCTACCTTGTATAGAGCAGAGAAAAGAAAATGAGCATAACACTGGTGGAACAACACTCCTAATGTTAGCCTCCAACATCTCATATTCTGTCTTATTTTATTCATTAGCACTAATGTGACTGAAAGACATTGTTGTGATTCAGGAAGAAGTCTCATGACTCCTTACCATATAGGTAATATACATTATTTTCATTATCAAAGTATCTTGAACTTAAGTGAATACATAGTGAACATCTGTTGCCATAGTATGCACTTCCATTCCATGGGAATGTAACAGTCACAAAAGCCTAATGATGGCTCTTGTGTCTTCTTTGCTGCAAAGGATTTTAAGGGAATATGTTAAATAAACCTATGGTCTCTCTTTCCACAAAATGCAGAGTATATCTCTCTAGCACTAAAAGTTGTCCAAACACCCTTTTCCTTGAGTTCAAGAGTTTTTAGTTTGACTCCAATAGGAAAAAATAGTTTAATATGAAATAGTGCTTTATTGTAATAATGGAATTCATAAAGATATACATAATATGCAATAATATGAATTATAATACAGTATATTAGTATATCAAAAATATTACCAAATTTATCTTGAGGTACTGGTTTGGGCCTGTAAAACAAGAGGAACATGTAAAGATATCTACAACAAGGGAACATCTGGAGGAATTCTTTTGTTAAACTACCAATGAATCATAGAGGAATTAATTCTGATAAAGGATTTTAGTCATAATTCCAAGGAGTTAACATTTGTCTACACTTCAAGGTCACATTTGACTTTTGGCGGCCTTCTGGGTTAGAAAAAATAATGACAGAGGTTGTTGGAATGCTGAGCAGGTTGTTCTGCCAACTCTTGATTCCCAGAGCAATCCATGCTCAGGTAAAGAGGGTCACTGCATCAATAATTAGCTTGAACTTTCCAGGAAGAGAAGGTAATGTACAAGTTGTCAGGTCTAAATACGCAATGGGAACAAAATTCTGCAGTTATGCCAACACTAACAAGTGATGGAAATGGGGATCTATTTTTAAGACAAATAAGATTGTATAGTACCTTTATTCAACACATGATCCTACTTATCTTTTGATAAGTTGTTTTTTTTTTTATTGAACTCACACATGGTTTTAATTTTCTTGCATATTAATCATAGCTCTTGCTTCTGTCTTTTTTTAACTCTTTTTCCAGTGTGTGACATATACTTTTTTAATACATTCTTCTGCCCTTGCTTTCTCATTGTTAAACTGGATGCAGCTTTATTGTATTTCATACAGATAGATTACAGATACAATATTATGAAGAAGACAGAAGAAAGTGAGGTTTAGTACTCCTCTCTCTTTGGATTTTGTTTCAATGAGGTAGCAGCACTTAAAATGAAAATTACACCAGAATTTCTTTTGTTACTCCCAGTTGGTTTATTCTGGGTACACACTGAATTTACTACAGCAAAATCTCTACCGAAGATGATTGAAAAAGCTGAAAAGCGAAGGCTCCTGACTGCAGAGCAATTCTTTTTTTTATCCCTATTCACCTTTGCAAACCTTAATTCAATTCCTCAGTCAACCATTCTGTGTAATGAGACCTGGGCTGGAACTTTCCATATTGATTTGTGTAAAGTCTCTTTCTCTTGGGACTTATTTATTCTACCTCCACCTACTTTGCTCTCTTTTTCTATTGTTTCCCTGATCTTTACGTCTCCCTGGTTTTTGTACTGTAATATTTTTTCCCTGCTGCTCATTGTGATAAGAACCAAGGCCTTATTTCTTTTCCCCGAACTGTCTGTGTGAAATATCTCTCTTCTATTCAAATGTTAACTTCATGCTTAAATAACTTTACATTAGGGTAAATTTAAAAGAGAAAAGTAGCTGAAATTTCTGTATTATGAGGAAGCCAATGAATATTTCAAACATTTCTATGCAGAGAATTCTGTAACAAATGTTGAAATATACCTGTGTTTGCTATGCCTGGACCTATCAGTATGAGATTACTCGGTTCCTACATACCTACTTCATGTCAAGTCTTAACTATTTTCAGAGAGTTTTTTATTTCTAAGAAATATGTAGGCTTTTTTCTAAATTGTATCTAATACCTTATATTTGTGAGAGCCCATTTAAAACAAAATTGACTTTTCCATGAGATAGTTTATTATTTTGAGAGTGAAATACCAAAATTAACAGGGTTTTTTTTTGACATTACAATGTGGTTATGACATTTGTAAATGTTTTCAGACATGTCAGTCTCACAAAGAACCAGAATCATCAAGTAGATCTAGTTTCTATTCAATCTTATCTTCTGTTCCTTTGTTTTTCCCAGCTCTGCGATGTATACTAAAACTTTAGACACTTTATATACCTACATATTAATGAACAGGCTATTCTCAAATCTCTGAATTTCAGAAATAGGTCTTTGCCACTGAATTCTCTTGACAGTTACTGTTAATAGTTGTTGCTATGGTGGTGCAGAAGCTTTGGTTGTGTAATAAAAGCTAATAGTGGCAGAAATACTTCAAATATACCGTAAAAACATATTTTTTTATTCTAAAATTTTATAGTCTGGCCATCATCCTGACTAAGGTGCAGCACTAGACACTCTGATTCCATATCCTATTTCTGGTGGATTACAACCTGGGAGTCTCATAAATACTGGCTCTTTTTCCGGCTGACAGCAGCACAGAGATGATGTTCCTACTTTTGTGTTGGGTACTGATCCACCATGATCAAGCAAGGAATGAGAGCAGTGCAGTGCCTTAAATTGTGACGGAAGGGGAGCAGGAGAACAAGTTATTAAGGAGCAGTCAAGAGGAATTACATTTTCTGAGGTTTAAAGAACAGACCTGTGAACAGATCTAGGAGTTAATCATGGATTAACACTGCTGGGATTGAGGGAGTCGGCTAAGACTCAGTGAAGCTTGTGCTGGGTAGCGTTTAAAGGCATTATCTCACAAAAGATGGGCATTGCCATGGAAAATGTAAGCAAGGACTGCAATTATTTGCATTAAAGCAGCATGACTAATCTGCTGGTTTTGCTTTATCTGAACATGCAATTCTCTGATGGATTTAAGAGTCTCCCAATTTCTGCTTTTTTTATACATGTATAGAATGGTTGCTTCCAGGGTACCTGGTTAACAGAAGAATTTTTATTGGCTCTGAGGAGCTGATGCTACATTTAAAGTACTATTACAGGAGACAGTAGAGATAAAAGATAGGAAATTCTTCCATCTTAGCAAAGACATCCATTAATTGTCTCACTTGGGGCTAGCTGGGCTTCATTCCCTTCAGAAACACTTCCTGAGAGTGATTCATCTCAATATAAGATAGATAAATTGAACAGTTCCAAAGTTAGCCAAGTCCCACGCTGAATAAATATATTTGTTGCTTGTTATTCAGATCCCAAGATTTACTGTACCAGGAATGGCTAAAATAACTTTCTTCCCCTTCCTCTCCACCCCCTCTGTTCTCAGTATGCATTTACTGAGAAAAGGCACAAGGACTCCATTTGAATGTCAACCTTGTTCCGCTTTTGGTCTTGACAATTGTCAGTGTCTGAATGGCTGTAAACCATTTTTAGTTGGGATATTTAGTGTTTTGTGGGCTGCATGGCAGAATTTGGCCTACACAGGGTTTTAAGAGTTGCTTGTTTGGAAACCCATCTTTCTTTCTGTGCAGCACTGAGTGAAAAGGCTATTTTGTCAAACAGAAGAAGTCATATTACATGTTCTTACCCAGGATCCATATTCCCACTGTACTCTCTCTGTATTGGTTTTTAGCCCTTGCATAAAGTGACCACTTCTGGTTGTACCACCTTTGAGGTATTAAATATTAGATATGAATGCATTTCCTAAAATAAATATATATGCAGTTGCTAACAGGACATATTTCAAGATACATGTTCTACTCCAGTTTGCCATGAAGTTAGGGAAAGAAATGCTTTAAAGTTAATGGTCCCACTGGCAACATGGTCCTAGTTTGGAGATGTCATCTTTCATAGAAGAGAGATGCAGAAGATCAGGAAGTTGTCTCCTGAAAAGCAGGGTCTCCTGGTTGCCAGTGGGAGCCAGGACACCACTGATACTTCTGTGTCAGAAGAAGGTGCTGGTCACCTCTGGAAGAGTCTCCCACTTCTGTCTGCAGCTTTAGTTCCCACATAAAACCAAATTTGGAAGAAACAGCGTCACTTCCAACCTCCAGGCATGCAGCACACTAGTGGAAATTCTTTGAGTGCTGTCCCTGTCGCCTCTGCTACAGGGTCACACACGTGGTGATGCTTGTTTGGTGGAGTTCTGCTATTTAATATACATTGGAACTGCTTGCCAAACTGTCTAATTGGTTTGCTGTTGTAATTTTCAAATTAGTAAGAAAAGTCCAGACTCAGCAGTGCATTTTATTTTGTTCATAGTGTATGAATTTTTACAGTACTGTCTGATTATCTAAGGATTGAGGAACAGAAGAATCGGTGTAAAAATCAAAGAAAATATAACAGAAAAAATAAAGATTTCAATCAGATGTAACACTGAAAACATGTTTATTTCATGGTCCTCATCACCACAGGTATATGATCTCTCACACGGCAAGCTGAAGTTTATGACCTTTGTAATAAATTAGAGGAAACAAGAGGGCGGATTGTAAAATAAAGCATATGAATTTTTCAGTGTTGCCCCAGAAGGAATTTCTCTGAATGTATTTCGTTCTTCATTTCTACTCATCCCTGTCTGCTTCAGTTCCCCAGGCAAGGGATTCTTTCTCATCACAGCAGTTGCTCTGATTGGATGAGGAGGATTCCTCACTTCCAAACAAAGGGGAACACACGCAGGGCTGCAGCCTCCCATCAGCATTGCAGGAGCCTCCAGATGTTGATCATTCTCATTTTTTTCAGTCACTGAGCTCAGCAGAATTACTGGGGTGCTTAAAGTTAAACAAAAATGCAAATATTTGCAAGGTCAAAGCCCAAGAGGCTTTCAAAAGCAAAGACTGTTATACGCTATTGCCAGGACAGAATAATTTGGGGCACTTATTACTCAACAAGAGAAGTACAGCTGTCATTGTCCCCAGTAGTATAAGTAATAATAATAATCAGAAGAATTCGTTAGTTCAAGGAAAATACAAAACCACAACCTGAAACACCCAGGCTTTGTTCTTCAGTTTGTAGTTTAATACTTTATCAAGATGTTAAATTCACATTTGTTTGCATTTTTCCACCTAGAAGGTTATCAAAGAGAGTCTGGGCTCCAGAGAGGTATGAACTGTTGATCTTCAGCCACTCAAAGGTGTTTCAAGTCTTGAAGACATCTGTTCCCTCTAAGTTCCTGGGTGTTTTTAAGTCCTCGTTGGACTTGTTCTATTTCTTTTTTATGATAAAGGAACTGTTATTTGTGCTGTTTAATGTTGATCTTAAAGTTTGGTGGTTTTTTTGTTTTTTTTTTTTTTTTTTTTTAATTACAGAGCTGAATTAATTTGTGGTGAATCATTTTCTTACAGATTTTGTAATTAGATGCTAATAAATTCATTTTGTACTCTATCAACTTTCTCTTTCCTAAACTAAATTGGGAATGCTAGAATAAACTAAAAAATAGCTAAAGGAGAACTGTTAATATAAGAGTGTTTCTCTGAATGCAATTTTTATTACTTTTTTGAACACTTTCACCTCAGAATAAAGTACTAATTCAGTATTCATGAGAAGAAAATAAAGGGGAAAGTTGAATTCAATGTTTTGTGTTCTGAAATCATGAAAAATGAACTTTGTTCAGTTACAGAAACATTAGCAGACATTTAAAATAAAAACATCCAGAAGGATTTTAAAATCTTTATGGCATTTTGTATGTTACTGTCATAAAAATAAGAGCTCAAAGTAAATAAATACATGAAGAATCCTGAAAAAAGTAATTCTTCACTGCAAACACACATGGAATCTTCAGCCTCTGCTATCCTTTTTATCCAGTTAGTTAAGTAGATGTAGGAATTCTAAAAATTCATTGATTTTGATTCCTTCCACACTTATTCTTGTCTAAGGATGTTCCTGGGGTATCTGCAGTAGGCTCACTGAACTTCACCAGTCATGGGTAGCAGTGGATTGGGTCAGTCAGACCATCCTGAACCCATTAAAAGGTGGTGCCTATGTTAGAACAGTCTTTATAGTGATATCTTATGAAATTTTTTCTTTCAAATCTCACAGATCTAAGTTAGCCCCCCACTACCCCCTGAAAAGGCCTTCCAAAATTTTTAGAAATTCTGGACATGGTCAGTCTAAGAGATTGGCCTCTGCATTAAATCAAAATAGTGGTTTCTCCATTCTTATGAGGCTTATAGAAGTCACTGTTTCTCAGTTATGACAGAAATATAGTGAGGAGAATATTTTCTGACTTTTTTGTATGTCTGAGGAAGTAAAGGTGAGCTCTTTAGGATGCAGCGTGAGGAGATTTTGAACATGCACACTTGCAAGTGGCTGAGCTCGCATTTTTGCTCAGCAACAGCATTCTCTTTACCCGCAAATTAATGCTAAATTCTATAAGAGAATCTTATGTCCAGTATTAAAGTGTCCTGAGATAGGGCATGATAAGTGTACAAAGGCATTTTTAACCTGCAGTGTTTAGTTTAAGAAGTCAATACAACAGAAAAATTAAACGCCTATACTGAAACTACTTTTACCCTTTGCTTTTCTCCTGGTTTTGGTTTATATATGTCAAATAGGGTTTAGGAGGTAGGAGCTTCAATTGGATCAGTGCTAATGCACAATGTATACATAAAGATGATACATCCCTGAGGTTTGCACACCCGAAATGTAGAAAAATAACCTAGAAATGCAAACAAAGATTTCAGGTAAGCACATGAAATAAAGGGGCCAGTGGTCTCCAGCACCACCAAGGGAACGGAAATTATCAGCCTCTCTTCAGAAGGAAGAGCTGGCAGCTGTGTCCTAATGTTGTTCCTTCCAGTAGCCCCTGGTATGATCAGAGTAGGACCATATCGGTATTTCTATGAGTACAAGGTTCACTTGACAGGGAGCAGATGATACTCAGGTTGTCTGAACTCTGTTGAGGTCAAGATTAAGGCAGACCTAACCTTGGATTTGTACAGTTTAAACTCTCTTTCAACTCTAACACAAGGAAACAACATATTCTCAGAAGTGAATAAAATTCAGGCTGTATTTCTGGCACTGTTGGTTCTCATTTCTTGGCTAAATTATATCACAAGGAAATGCAGTCCAGCCTACCTGGGTTCACCTGTGGGCACAAGAGGATAAAGTAGCCTTCATTTCTGCATTAATATACTGCATAGTGCTCCTGGCAGTGGGAGAGGTCTGCTGCTTTCCAGCCTAGAGGAGTCTATATTTCAGCACGAGTGCAGTGATCCTTGTGCTGTTATTATCACACCATACAATGCAATCTCTAAAACACCTTGGGGTCCATCTCTGTTGGATGAAAGACATTATAAAATGAAAAGTATGTTCATAACAGTTTGCAGTAGAATACTGCATTAGCCTCATTGGGCTACGGTGATGGATTAAGGGGAACCATTGCCCTTGAGAAGAAAAGGCCTGAATGAGTTATGTACTCCCTTTTCAATGCATTCAGAGTGTACATACATTAAAAGCAGTTTTGGCATATTCTGGCAGAAAGCTGAAAAAATCACAGGGAGGTGACCAGCTTTTGATAATAGCTCATTAACATCATTTGTCATACTTAAAACTCTCTTTAAAGTACACACAGAGATGGCAATTCACGGCTGGGAAAAGGGGAAAACAGAGCAGCAATGGAAGAAAGGAAGCACATTTTTAAATGTAGTTGATCGAATGAAAGCTTGAAGAAAATTAGCCTTCTGAATTATTCATATGCTTTAGAGACATCTTTAAGTGACTTAACGGGAGGTCACAGTTTGAGCAGGGGGACAGAACTAAGAATACAACACTATCTTTAGCCTTACGGCCTATAATTTTATTCTCAGCTGACAGCAGTGAATGTTTTTATGGAATAAAGCTTCCTGTGGGACTATAGTAGCTGCAGTAAAACTTTCAGGGGAGAGTTTCCCAAGAGAAATACACAGAGGGAGGTCTGCTGATGGGCAGATCGTAGACTTGGGAGTTGGAAGACTTTGGTTTGGTAGTTTTGTTCCAATTCAGAAAAAGTCAGAACATCCCGGATGAGTTTCAGAAATACTTTCTTTATCTCATTAAAAGAAGTCAAAATTCTTGGGTTTGCTCCAGCCTGGAGCGGAGGATGTTTTTGTGACCTCAGCATGTTCTACAGAGCAGGAAGACAAGTTTCCTGTTCTACATTACTCTTCCCAGGGCTGATCACTCTGGGGTGGGGACATAGTCATATCACAATTATATATATATATATATATACACATAAAAATATCAAATAGTTCATAATAGGGCTTGGGTTTAATTAATATTAGACCTTTTTTTATTTGAAGCTGCCTATCAACTTTATTTTTTGGGAATAAGAACAACTGAAATGTGGCTTTGCTGAGGACAGGAAAATGCTTCAGGAGGCTTTGAGCTAGCAGCTGGATTCCACTGGAGTTGATCTGCATCCCAGATTCTGTTATCTGGGGAGGAAGTGTCCTTCACAAAGCTCCACACACATCCCTGGCATAGCTGTCTGCTAAGGTTATATGTGGAAGAAAGTTGGGATGTGACCTTTTCCTGTTCTTTACCATCCCTGTGGAGGAAGGAGAAGGTCCTTCCCCTACTGTCCATTCTGTGGCACTGGCAGGCAACAAAGAGGGAGTGAGAAATATTTGAAATCTTCTAACATCCCCATCCGGTCATGTAGATCAAATCAGAAGCTGGCCTGCCCCAGGGGAAAAAAAAACGGCTTAGTGAATTAAATATTGAACAGTGTAATTTGTTCCCTTGATGCATGTCTTTGCAGGTTTAGGTTCAATAATTATCTGTCAGTTGGTTTTCTTTCATTTTCAATATGTTCTAGAACTTTCATTTTTTAATCTTAACCCTCAGCCTATCCATCATTCTCCAGATCCATGTGGTATATCAGTTGTTTAATTTTCACTTGTTCCTTCTCTTCCTGTACCTTTGACTCGTATTGATTTTTGTAACATTCAGTTAATATTTCAGTATATTATTAGTTTGTGTGACATTTTACAGTTCATGCAGTTAAATTACAATGGGCCTCTTGAAATTACTGGGCAGGTAAGTCAAATAATTAAATTAACTTTCAAGGGGGAAACTGGCAGAAAAACAACACCGAATCTTTTGACTCTTTTGAAATAATTACTTTTGAGTCTCCATAACACCAGAAAGAAAAGGGCTGGTTTTGGTTTTAACTTTATTTAAGTAACTTAAGTTCATACATATTTGCAAAGATATCTACCGCATGTTAACTGCTTATTTATCTGTCATCATGACTGAAAAGTCATCCTTAATGTATTTATGTCCTGGGAACACAACCATATATAGTGTTAGTTCACTGATGTAGGGTCTTCCCATGCTGGATCAAAGCATTTCCCTCTGGGCTTTTGCCATCTGACCCTCTGCTGGCAAAGCAGTGGATTATTTGTACGTCCATGGGGAGGAAGGAACAAATAGCAGCTAGTGGAGATTTTAATTACAAATTTGGCATAGCAGAGATCATCATAGAGAACAGCAAAGTTCATCTCTTTTGGGTTTTGTGTTGTCAGTTAGCAGTTATTAATTAATGCTTTTAGATCTGTGGCACAGAAACATGCTATCTGTAACACACTCACCTTTCTAGAGGCATGAGTATGGGGCATAAACATTTTATATGCAATACTGAGAAAATATTTGTTTTAAGGTTAATCCTTCTAAGGATTATACTGAATATTATGTTTCTCATTTTTGAAGAACTGGACTCAATTTTATGACACATCTTGCACAAACATCTCATAAAACTTTATTATATATCAATTCTGTATACATACAAAAAATAATTATGTATGAATGCTCGAAGGAGAAGGATTCTAACTTCCAATGCGAAAGTTCAGACCAAAAAGCTGGCATTTTCTCCCTTTTGCCTATAGATGGCAATATGTTATAAACGTGTGGAATCACATAGCCCAAATTTAAAACTGCTCTTTTACCAAGAAGCTTTTTTAAACACTAATCGATCTGCATAGATACCAAATGCAGTAAAAGCAAGCCTAAATAACTTTCTTTTTTTGTCTTCTAATTATATGTCTCTGTCGTGGTTAAAGCCCAGCCAACAACTCAGCCCCACGCAGCTGCTCACTCACTCTCCCCTGGTAGGATGAGGGAGAGAATTGGAAGGGTAAAAGTGAAAAAACTCGGGGGTTGAGATAAAGACAGACAGTTTAATAGGTAAAGCAAAAAGCTGCCTGCACAAGCAAAGCAAAGCAAGGAATTCAGTCACAACTTCCTGTATTCAGCCATCCCAGGAGAGCAGGGCTCCATCACACATCACAGTGACTCGGGAAGAAAAACACTATCACCCCCAATGTCCCCTGTTCTTCCTCCTGACCCCAGCTCTATATGCTGAGCACGAGGCCATTTGGTCTGGGATATCCTTGGGGTCAGCTGGGGCCACTGGCCCAGCTGTGTCCCCTCCAACTCCTTGTGCACCCCCACCCTCGGTGGGGTGAGGAGCAGAAAAGGCCTTGGCTCTGTGTGAGCCCTGCTCCGCAACGACAAGGACAGCTCCGTGCTATCAACATTGTGCTCAGCGCAAATCCAAAACACAGCCCCATACCAGCTACTGTGAAGAAAATTAACAGAACCCCAGCCAAACCCTGCACATACTCTAGTTCAGTGGGAATGCATTGCAGGGAAAGGTGAACAAAAGTCTGTCAAGGGTGCAGCATTCCATATCAGTTTTAAGCAAAACAGAATAATTGCTTTCTAATTCTTTCTTGGGGGAGGTTATAAATACCTGCTTATAATGTAATCACTGAAAATATTATGGAACTTGTAAGGACATTACAGTAAAAGTATTAAAATTGAGAGGAAAGAGTGGTGTGAGAAAAGAATTAAAATTATGGCTGGGAGATGGAAGAGATGAATATAGGTAGAGAGTTTTTTAGTTCTTAGCAAGATCTTCCCTGATAAAATGAGTGGGATTGTTGAAATCCGAGGATGGGTATTAAATTAGCATTTACTGATTTGTTGAACGTGCTGATATTATGAAGGCAGGTGTGTTTCCCTTATTTTCAAGTGCAAAAATAAGGGAAAGGTGTAAAGGACTTTGCCAATCCTTTAGCTTTGCTCCAGCGTCACTACTTGATTGTTTTTTTTCGTATGGGCTTCAGAGGAAAACAAGACAAGGGCTTTACACACACTATGACTTTTCCATGGCACTGGAAATCTTCTAGAGAATGCATAGCTGCTTTTCTGCACCCATGCACAACACCTTTTCTGCCATAGAGAAATAGCAGTTGCACAACCTTATTGGAATAGATACTGAGCTGCACCAGGGAACTGAAACTTTGGGTATTAAAATAGTGCCTTCTGTTATACTTTGTGTTGTTAGAAGAGATATAAATAACAGCTTTGTAAATTAGAGGAGCGAAATATTCAAAGAACAAAACTAGTATGTCCAGTAGAATATGTCAGTTAGAAACCCTCTGCATTACACCAGTACTCATTTTTTTAAATGAAAAAACCCCACAATAGGGTGGTATTCAGCTAAATAATCAGGCAATATCTTAGTTTTTGGAAGAAACAAATCATGAGATGAAAGTAATTTAGACATCCCCTTACTTTAAGAATTAACCCTTACACACAGATAATTTGGGTTTTTTTCAGTAAGATTGTTTTAGTTGCAACTCCGGATTTCACAGGATCTATATTTGCGTGTGTTTGAGAGGTTTTTGTAGTTGGAAGAGTTTAAAAAAAAAAAATCAATATTTGTATACTTATTTGTGAGTATGTGATCTGAAAAGTATAAATTTAACTTAAAAAGCCCGCAGTCAGTTGAAAGAATTGATCTTCAGCACTTGTTAATTGTTTCTTCTGAATCAAATTTGCTCAGCTTAAAGGTCCAAAAAAGGTTTATTTCTAAACTGTATGCACTGAAAAGAAAATAAAATCTATTGAGTGAAGAGCAAGACTCTGCTCTTTTTACTTTGCAAGCTGTCACTAGAACCAGAGACTACAGATTTGGGATTCAGCTGACAGGTTTGCTAATGGAGCATAACATGATATAAAAGAAAAGGAGGCTCTCTGTAGTTGTAACACATCAACTCTACAGAGCAATCAGCTAGAGGTATTCTGGCAATTTTTGACAGGTCTAGGGTTTTGGAGCAGACTCATAAAAAAAAAAAAAAATAGTCTTAGTTTTCAAAGCTGCTTTAAAATTATTGCAAATATTTGGACATGGAAAACTGAAATGGATTCTAGAGTTTGGTGATATATTAGTATATATTACTGTCATAATTGCTGATTTAAAAAGTAATTTCAGAAAATACCAAATATTAAATATTATTAGGAAGAACATTTTTTCACTATTTTTTAACTTCAAAAATGTCCAAATTTTTCATTTTTTGCATAATAATTTCAAAATGTATTATAATTTGAAAGACTCTTCAGTATGTATCATTGTAATCTTTAAATCACAGATGGGACCAAGAAAAATTACTCTGAACTCTCCAATGGAAAACAAACCCACATTTTTTGGGAAAACAGTAATTTAACTGTAAATACATCCATCAGTAATCCCTTCCTCATCTTACAGTTGCACAAAAAGAAATCCTGTTGAGCTAATTGCCCGTTCTTTAGTTTAGAGATATTGCATATGATTTCTAGTTTGCCCTAAATCCACTCATCTGTGATTTTGCTCCCTGAAACAATACAGCTTTTCACATTACCATAACCTCAAGGGATAGAGAGAGATTAGTTTTTATATGCAGAACACCTGCATTTCTGCCTTTGTTTTTATGAAATTTTTGCAGGTGCTGCACTGAATGCGTGAAATGACTCCAGCACATCTGAGGAGCACTGAACTGTGTTGTTAAATCGTGTTTTTTCCAGGAGGCTGGAAAATAAGTGCAGTCCAGGAAGGCTTTGGTTTATCTGTTGCTGTTCATCTTCTTGGGTCCATAAAGCCCAGACGTGCTGATTCCTGGGGAAGGTGATTTCCACTCTTCAGATTGCCAGGCTTTGTCATGTTGGCAGAAAGAGACACAAGAGTGTGGAACACAACGTTTCACCCTGCATCTCAACTTCTTCCTCAGCTGCATGAACTCTGGACCAGTTGTGGAAGGTGGAGAGGAGAAAAAAAGGAAAAGAGAAACAGAGGTTGAGCCTGCAGATAGTAATAAATTGTGCACTATGCTCTCTTGGCAAGTTCAGAGACAAACCAGATAGAAGAGATGGGAATCCTTCCAGCATGGAACTTCATGTATTTTTCAAGTTTGAGTCTTGCAAGGTGCCCTGACTCCAATGAGCAAATCAGTTAAACTCACTTCCTTGTGGGAATATTTTCATGCCTTAAGTTAAGCAGTATTAAATGCTGTGGTGCATTAGATAGTGTAGAAGTGAATGAAATTGCTTTCAAAACCTAAATCAGTCACAACATACGGTACTTCTGTGATTCTTGTAGCAAAAATGCTCTGCACCAGTGGATGTTACTGTGTGCACCAAAGCAGAGTAGATGAATGATGCTGTAGATGAATCCTTGAAGAGGACGCGTGGGGAAAAAATATCCATTTGTGATTCAAATTGGTACTCTTGCCATGCATTAACAGATAGGAATATAGTGCTGTTGAGTCTAACCCCCTTCTATACAGCCCTGAAAAACCAAACAACCACAACAATTTCGCTTGAATGTTTTTCCAGTGTATTTTATGATCCAAAGTCTTGTATCTCTAGTTCTTTTCTACCTAGAACAATCAAAAGAAATATTCCCCCCCAAAAAATGCATAGCTAAAGAGAGTGATAAATATTGCTGTGTTCATAAAGTTTCTGGTTGCGTTGTTATAAGTTGGAGAGTGGATAAATTTGGAAATCCCTGAAGAACCATTTCATACCCAGAACAGAATTTTTATTTATGTAGATAAATAGCAGTCTTTTAATGTGGTAGATCTGTTAGAATGAAATCAGTGTGGTTTCAGTATTTGTAATGTGAGCATTTCAGAAGCATAAGTACCAGTTTATGCAAATAGGTCCCAAACTCATCAGTTTTGCCTACCTTATTATTGATATCTATCTTCATTGAAGCTAAGTACTGAGTGCACTTCATTAAGACTGACAAGCCAAAGGCTGCTGCTACTCCCTGGGAATTGCCATCTTCTTTACAACGCAAAAGCCATTAAATGAGCCTTTTACAGTAAGTCAACTCTCTTCTTTTCACCGCCAATGGGGGATATATTTTTTTTTATTTTACTCTACAAACCCTACTTAAAGAGACACAAGAAGATTCCTTACAATGAAAAACTTTGCACATTTGTTCTTCCTCAAAGCAATATATTTATTTCCCAGGGTCCTAGCTAAATGTTAAGATACTAACATTGACCTTGTAGTTAAACCCTGTGTGGAAAGTTGTGCATAGACTTTTTTTAATGTCTACTGCAAAGAAATCTTATTTTCTCTCCTTTGCTTCTAATTTTTTTTTATTTTTTTTCCTACAGAACATTTTAATGCGTCTGTTCTATAGTGATATTTAAAGGAAAAACAAAGCAAAGTTTTTTTATATAAAGTTTTCTGTCCAGAACTGCTAGATGAGGGAGATTTTTACTCACAGGCTTGGTGTTTGTCCAAGCTTTGCTAAAGCCTTTTCTTTTAAGTGTCTTTCTAGATCACTTAATGTATGGTCACGTGACATCTTCAGTATCTTGGCCCATCTCAGAAAAGAATTTCCATTAAACTGGTATTAAAAAAATACTCTAATGTAGGTGGATAATGCAAACCAGGTTTTGTGTTGTAAGACACCCCCCTTCCTACCTTAAAAAACCACTCCTGTTCTTGTTTGTCATGTGTCTTCTGTACACTGCTCAAAATATATGACTGTTTCTGTGGCTGCATAGTGACACACTCTAGCAGCTAGAGTTGGAGTAATGTATTTGAGCTTGATTTTTTCACAACAGTTCTTAGAAATACATGGCGAAATGTTCAATAACTCCTTTGTTTTTAACTCATTGCTCAAGCCCTAGACACAAGCTCTTGCTGCTACTCCTTAGCTGACCACACTGGAAACGCTGTAAAGCACTGCAAGGAGTGAATTGGTGAGTTCGATGCAGAACTAAAACTTTGTCTTAATCTGTGAGGTATTTTTAAAAAATTACCACACCATTATTCCTCTGGCTTGCTGCTATCATGATTTATGGCCTGCAGTCAGAGGGATCCATTCAGATACCCCGATGTGCCAGGTGAGAACAGAGGCTGTGGTGCCAGCAGCTGAAGAGATGCTGATCTATTTTGCATGTCCTTTCTTTAGACAGTAATAACCATTACCAAGGATTTAAAGACTTCTCGAACTGTAGTGAAAAAAAAAGGGAATTTAAGATTAGATGCCTGTGGTAGCAGGGAGGAGCACAGAGCACAAGATCTGAGATTCAGAATAAAACTTCTCTTGGATAATATTTTATGGATGTAGACCATGTGCGTATTTAGGGTTTATTTCACCTATTTCCAGCCTTTCAAAGCATGCTGCAGCTAATTCTCTTACTCACGATACTTGTAAAAGTTATCTACTGTAATGTCTCAGTTCTCTCTTCTGCTCCTCTTTCCCGTCCACCTCTCAGGAGCAGTTCTGCTACAGATTGTGCTGTCTGTAAGTCTCTATGTAATGGTCCAAGGGATGGATACAGGCTCTGAGCATGAAGTGGGACACAGCCTTGAGCAAAAGAAAACAGCTGCTCTCCACCAGGCTTTTTAATGGTAGATATGCAGTTGGATGTCTTCAGATATTCTTCAGCCTTAGCAGGAAGCTGTCTGCAGGCTTAGGTACTCTCATTGGCATAGGGCATGTATTCTCCTTTTCAATTTTTATTTTCCAAAACCCTAGTCTTACATGCTCAGTTTTGTATAAATTAAAATAAAAATAGACCTATGCCTGCTGTGCATGCATGTTATAGGTCAGTGGGCTGAGATTTGGGGAAACTGATGATCAGGGATTTCACTAGTTTGTCTTGGAAATGGTGGGATGAGGAAAAGTATCTACAGAAGAGGTGAGGTTTTTCATAATTTATATGAAGTAATCTTTCCCTATACCTAGTATATGGATATGTGCAAATCCCAAGAAGGAACTGAACTCAGAACACTGAATTTTGTTTTTTTCCCCCAATAACTTATTTTTTTTTCTACACAGTGACTCAGAGGGGGTGGCCAAGGAATTTTAAAATCCACGAGCTGTCTGCAGAGAGTTTTGCATCAAATTATGGCTGTCTTTTCAAGTAATCATAAGACAGATTTATCTGAATTTATAAAAAAACAACCTTGCTATTTCACACTCATGGGTAAATGCGAGCCCAAATATTAAAAAAGCTTGCAGATACATTGGCAATAGCCTTCATTGGGCTCCCATATTGTACTATACTGTTGTTCTGAGCAGCTGAATACACAAGAAAACACAGAGTAATTTTATAGCCTCAGTGGCAGTAGTTCCTATGAATCAAATCTAAAATACATGGTCTTTAAATTCAAATAGCCTCCAAGGGACTGCTTGTTTTCTACGAAGGTGGTAGGACTGCAAAGGGATTGACTTGGTGCGACATTTAGTTTTCATAGAATCAGATAATTATAGAATGGTTTGGGTCGGAAGGGACATTTAAAGATCATCTAGTCCAACTCCCCTGCCATAATTAGGAACATCTTAAAATAAATCAAGTTTCTCAGAGCCCTGTCCAACTTGACATTGAGTGTTTCCAGAGATGGGACATCTACCACCTCCCTGGCCAACATGCTCCACCCTCATGACAAAAATTTCTTCCTCATATCTAGTCTGAATCTATTCCCTTTTAGTGTAAAACCCTTACCCCTTGTCCAACTAGAATAGGTACTACTAAAAAGTTTGTCTCCATCTTTCTTAGAGGCTCCCTTTATGTACAGAAAGGCTGCAATAAACAGGTCCATGTCCTTCCTGTGCTGGGACCCCAGAGCTGGATGCAGCACTGCAGGTGGGCTCTCACCAGAGCAGAGCAGAGGGGCAGAATCCCCTCCCTCACCTGCTGCCCACGCTGCTTTGGATGCAGCCCAGGACACATTTGGCTTTCTGGGCTGCAAGGGCACATGGCTGGGTCATGTCCAGCCTCTCATCCACCAACACCCCCAAGTCCTTCCTGCCAGGGCTGCTCTGGATCTGTTCATCCCCCAGGCTCTGGGTTGCCCTGATGCGGGTGCAGCACCTTGCACTTGTCCTTGTTGAACCTCATGAGATTCCCTTGGGCCCAATTCTCAAGCTTGTCCAGGCCCCTCTGGATGGCATTCCATCCTTCAGGTGTCACCGTTCATCTTGGTGTCGTTTCCTAAGGCAATACCATGGTAATCAGAGTTCTTGTCTCCATAACTGAACCTATTATTGAAGTAGCTGTTCTGACTCGGAAGTTGTGTTTGGAAAGTCTTTATGAGTTGGATAATTGTCATTTGGCTGATGCCACTGGTTAAAAGTGATAACATATATAAAGTACATACAATATATGAAGTTACTCGTTACTCGTGTACTCATTTGTAGTCCTTAAATTTTAAATACTTGTTACAGACATAACTGTTTTTCATAGATTTCATTTATAAAGAAATCAAATAAAATCTTACTGTTTAAGTACCTATTAAGCAACTAAACCTGCTAATTGTTAGCAGAGGTAAACTCAACATTTCTGAAGGAACTTCAGCCAGGACTTCCTTCTGGTGCTGTCACAATGAGAAGTATAACCTCTGCCATTGGCAAAATTATTTCAAACAAATATATTTTTAATTTTTAATTTTTCCTACTATGCAAATGGAGGTCCTATGAGGAAAGATCTTAAATATGAACATGAAAATATTAACCCGTTTTAGCACTGTCTTGATTTGGAATACAGGATAGTAACTCTAAGTCCTTTAAGTCATCTAAGTCTAGATGACTGAGAAATGTATAAAATCTTTCTTGGTGGTTAGTAGAATTCAGTTAAATTTCTATCTGCAGGAGTGTTATCTGCTTTTGAAATCAGAATATTAGACATAAGGCCAGTCATTGTCTTAAAGTAAAAAATAACATCCAGTCTAGTCTCCAGATTCATGTAGGACCCTGCATCTGGGGAA
Source organism: Falcunculus frontatus (assembly GCA_013398115.1). Lineage (NCBI taxonomy): Eukaryota > Metazoa > Chordata > Aves > Passeriformes > Falcunculus > Falcunculus frontatus. The sequence continues at coordinate 437,913 of VZRV01008672.1, forward strand.
AGTCACTGCACTAAATGTACTATTGCTCCTATAGACACTAAACAATTTTCTCAAATTGTGTTATCACCTAATATCTGTCAGCATAGAATGTGATTATGCCCTCCTGAAAACATTTTAGATCTTATCAAGGAGTGTGTCTAATCCACTGGCTTTGGAAGTAAATATTGCAAGGTGTTCATACTGAATGCAGTCTAATCCAAAGAATTTGAATGTAAGAAGACTGGAAGCCTGAAAGATGTATGGTTAAATATAATCAGGTTTTATTGCAGATTGCTGTTCCAGTACCTGTTCAGAACTTGTCCATCATATCTTGTCACAGACAATAGCCAGCATTTAATGAGTTTGTTCAGTCCTTTACCTTCTCTTTCATAATGGCTCAAACAACTTCCATTTATCTCAGTAAACTGAAGTCCTATACAAAAGTTCATTAACTTAAATATTGCAGAAAGAAATCGTTTACCTCACTGATTGAGTGTCCCTGTGCTGTCTGTAAGACTACCTCTACTCAAAGAAATAAGGATTAATATATTATACTTCTGAGGAACAGGCACCTTTTTTAGTTACAATATTCCCTAAAGTGATGACAACTTCAGGATGCACTCAGAGTTTCATTTCATTATTACTATCAGTAATCATAGATATATTTTTTTTAAGCCAGCTTGGAAAAACTAAAGATGGAAACTTCACCACAGTTTTGCTAAACAAATGACAGAATGCTCCTACTTTAAAGCACTTTCTTTCCTTTTTTTCCCCCTTGCATTTGATTTTACGGCTGAGTTTGAAACACTGTGCAGAGTAACAGCATGGTGAGAGCACAACAGATCAAAGACACAAGAACTTTGAGATAAAGTTAATTTTACTGAAGTCTTTTGTGAAACCTCTTGGTTACACTGGGCAGTGATGGTAAATAACTTCAGCATTCATATAATCATTCTAGAGTTTCCACTATATTATAAATTATATCACATTGATATTTCTATTAATGAATCCCCACAAAAGAAGAAAAAACTGAAAGGCATAACAACTTTCAGGGGCAAGATGAGAAAAAAGTAACTTATTTCTTCACCCAGACAATTACTGTCACTTTCTGGTTTTATTTGTCCTCTTCAGCTGATTCATCCTTTTCCTGAGAAGAAATTTATGTCTTTTCCCTTTCTTAGAATGTTTTCATCCCTTCGTTTTCGCATGACTTCTCCGTTCCATCTATCTCTTGTAATATCTGAATGTGTTTGGACTGTGAGTCATATAAGGAAAGCAACATTCTGCAGCCTTATCTTTCTACAGCAAAACTAAATGTAGCAGAAGGCTTTCACTTGCTGAGAGAGAAACTGAGTAGAAGGCAAAGAGCTGACCATTCAGCATAAGAAAGTATACTTCTCTTAGGAAAAGTGCAATTGAATTGCATTCTAAACAAAAAAAAATGAAGTACTTGGGAGAAATATATAAATTAACCAGGATGATGAGCTATTTTTGTATAGGATTTTTAAATATTTTTAATTATTTTTATAACCTTTTTGGTAATTAAAAAAAAAAAAACCAAACAAACCAACTTGTCTAGTTAACACTGTTCTTTGAGATTCTGTAGTGTATTTTTCTCAGATTTCTGTGACTGATAGCATACAGTGCTGGCCAGTCCTGAGGACAGAGGAAATCAATTATACATATCATCCTGTAACCACAGTAATTTTGCTAGTTGTTCATTTTAACCTGATTTTTGCTTTTCCCCCTGCATATTTCATAGAGAGAGTTTAAAGGCAGAGATCTTTTGGGAAAAGAAAAATTCAAATACTGCACAAGAAGGACAGGATCTGCTAATGTCTACTTGGCTAATACAGAGAAAGCTGGCAATTAAGTGAAATTATTAGTGGGAGCATCATCAGGTTAGACTAAGCATAAAGAGGATTAAAAAGGAAAGTATGCAAAGACTGGCAGTACCAGAGAGGAATTGACATGTATTTTAAAATATATCTCTTATAACTGTGCTTGATGTGATGTTCACGTTGGGTAGAGACAGACTATGGATATGGAACTAAAGGAAGCCTTTCAGTACAATGATGATTCCATTGACAAACCTCAGTATTGGTAGATGAAACTTTTAACTCCTCATCTAACACTGGCGCTCATGGAACCTATTTTAGGTGACAAAACTTAGATTCCACTATTTTACTATTTTAAGTTTAAAAAAAGCCTGAATTACATATACTATTGCAAAACCACGGCCCATCTCATTCTTTGCTTCTCAACAACAATGCCTCAGTCATCTGACACACACAGAAATAAATTAACATACTCTATGTTCCTTCATTAAATTAAAGAAGTGCTGTGCATCTCCACTTAAAATTAATCAACCCATGAACAATCACTTTTATTAGAGAGAGAAAAATTAAGTCATAAGGTTTATGGAGTTTGAGGAGTGAGGTTCAAAGTATTGACTTATCCTGGTCCCTCAAGTACTATATAACTAGATGTAAGGTCTTAGGTTTCAATGATCAAACATCTAGCTAGTGGCTTTGATGATAACTCAATGAATTATATATTATTTATTTTTAAAGAAATCATTGATAGGAAGACAGAAATTTAAGGAATACGGTGTTTAAAATCTCGGCAAATAATTGCAAAGAACTTATATGCAAATTAGCGTTCTAAGAAAATTGCACTAGGGTAATTATTCTTTGAAAGTGTGTGTGTTTTATTTTAATAGCAGCTTCTTCATCTGTATTCTGTCTTACAGTACTATGAATATGTACAAAAAGCATCTAATGATGCTAAGAATTTAATCAATTTTATGTGAAGGGGTTTCTGCAGTAGGGATCTACATCTAAGCAAGGAAAGCAGTGCTCTGCTCATCCACAGAGATCTCCTTTGTTTAAGTTAGCTTTATATCAACTCAAACTTTATATCATGCTTAGAGAAGTAGTAAACTTCCAGGTAATTTTGGTAGGTAGTTTGGTAGTTACTTTGGTAGTTACTACTAGGTAGCAGTAAACTAGGTAGCTTTGCATTCATTAGCAAAGATAAAGCTATTATGTCGAAAAGCCCTAAAGGTTGTAGAATACCAAGGAATCTTGTACAATTTATTATTGTGCTGCTTCTAACTGGCAAAGAAGAGAGGAAATGTTATTTTCTGCTGTTGCACAGGCGTGTTAAGTGCAAAGATGCACTCTCGATTACGTAGAAGAACAGCCTAGATGGATGCTGGAAATTTAAAGGGAGGGAAGTGAGGAATAACAAGTGCAGTTGTAAAAAGGGAAAATGCATGGAAGAACACAGTAACTGAACACTCACTCATGCTCAGAAGTGGGCTGCACTCCACAAAGTTAGGCAGGAGCAAGTGAGGACTTAGAAAGAACAGAATGGAAAATTTGATATTTACATAAAATGGTAAGGGAAGAAATAAAAAGCAGGGAGGATCACAAAACGCATGATTTTTTTTTTCAGATGAACAGAGAGTCAGATATATATTCAAGGGATTCAAACTCCTGCTTCCCTCTAGAGGTATATAAAACAATTCTTTTTCTTTCACAGGAATCCTTAAAAGAATTCTTTAGACGAGAAACAAAATGTCTTCCATTTAGCTGTCACAAAGCTTTCCAAATACGGTTCAAAGTCTTGAAAAGATATTAGAAAACCACTGTCCTCTCTGTTTAACCCCTAAAGGATCATCTTAGAGGTGTTTTCTAGGATATGCATGGGCAATGATATGAAGTAGTAAAGCTCACCTTAAAAGGAAAATTTTGGAAGAGTGTTTGAATTCCTGGTGTGGCAATACAGAACTCAGAACAGGACAATTCAGCCAGGCTTTTCCTGGGATGGGCTTTGGTAGAAGCTGCCAAGGAGGAAAAATTACCTACAATTTTGCATGTAGGGTCTATCATCCCATAGTACCCTGCTGAATTTAATTACTGTTTGTCATCAGTATAAACCTTACTGCAGTCTTTTTCTCCTCATAAATAAATTGGAAACTTTCATCAGAGCCATGTCAGGCTCATGCAATAATTTTCTCTAGACTCCTTTTCTGAGCTTCTTTCTATGGAGAAGACATAGGGAAGGCCAGATGAAACCAAGGATGCCCCATGGCATAGTTATTGCCAGAGGACCTGAGAATAGATGTGCCAAGTCTGTGCTTTACATAGAGGAGGAAGAGTCATTGTGGGACTTTCTGTTAACTGTTTCAGAGAAAAAAGGTACAGAGGACCTGAATTTAAAACTTAGTGAGACACTCAGTGAAGAAATATTTAACATATTCATGTGTTCAGAAAAATTCTCACTGCATTTTTTACTATTGGTATTCCTGAGACCACACATATTTATCGTATAAAAATAGGAAAAAGTTTGCATTTCTGGGTTATAGTAATATACTTATTATGTATTCTTGAGTAAATTGTGCATAGTTTGCTTTTCATGTTCTCTCATATGAATCACTATCTCTAGCCTTACTTCTAGAGAAAAAGGACAAATTCTCTTTCTGTTACCTCCATATGGTCTTTGTTGTACTAATCCATCTCCTTATTTAGCTGTTTTTCATTATTCCTTTTTATTATTTCTTTCTTGACTACAAGGCTCTGTGGACCATTATCTTAAAATACTAAACTATTTTTTTAAAGTACCTTTTCTACATTCTGTACAACAGTGATCCAAGTATACTTACTTACAATCCCATTAAATTATATCTTGATATGTTGAAAGGCCAGTGTGCGTGTTCATGTATATATCATGCATGTAAGCCAACTCCATAAATATAGCACTCACAGAACACTATTCCTTACAGAGATTCTTTAACTGCTTCCCAAATGCCAAAGAATAAAACCTCTCAATACTTACAGAGGTGATAATTGTTAATAATTTTTAATCGTGGAAGAAATAAAGAAAAGGATGATTTAGGTGAATTGCTAAATTCTGTGGCAAAATTGAGAAAGAAGCGACTGATTAATGCACCTACCTCCTTCCAAGAACACTTTTTTTTTCCTCTTTTTATTCTTATGTTGCCGTTTAAAGGTATTATGCATTATTTTTCCTTGGAATCCTAGCTGACAGCTACACATTTTAGTAATAGGAACAAGTAAGCAAACAAACAAACAAAGATATGCAAAAAATATAATAGAAGTTATTTTGTGAAGAATGGAACTAATGGAATTTATTTCCCTATGGGCTCTTTGTCATTTTGTCACCACAATATCTCAAGTTTCCACCCATCTCCACAATTATATAGTTTGATTTGGACTTTCAGTGGGACGAATATTTCTTGGGCTGTATCCAAGTTAAGAGGAAACCACCTGCCACCATGCTCGAAGGACAGCAGTTGAACTATTACCACCTTTTATCAGAGAGAGCACTCTTGAGATCCCAGAGCTGATGATTTTCATGAAGCTTCTATCCATTCACTTTTTTTTGCATTTAACACTTCACTGAATTTCACTAATATTGACCATGAGGTTACAAATTTTCTATAGAAAGATGGGAAACAAGATGTGAGAAGCAAGTATAGCTGTAAAACCTACTGTCAATTAGAGGCCATACTAGAAAGCAAAATATTTATGCATACATAAAAGAGATGAAATTTCCTCCTGAACAGACCTGTAACATACTTTCAACATGATGCCTCCTAGCCACATGCTCAAGGAATCACAATCAATTTCCAAATGGGTATGATCTTTTTAACTATTTTTATTATTATTTTTGCAGGAGTATCTGAAGACTCCCCAATACGCTTACAGGAGAACATCAATACCTGGGAAATCACAATAAGTAGTTAAACAGATAGTAATGGATTCAGAGTATTAAATATCTGTATCTCACCTACTACTTGGTGCTGTCTGGAAAACCTCTGATTTTAGCTCTTTTTTGGCTTTACATATTCTCCCCTTGTCTCTTTTCCACTATTTGGTTCCCAATTGCCAACTCTTTTCAGCCAAAAATAGTCATAACAGAAAATGATGCAGTGCATCCTCCAGAGCCTGCATAATGCAGACATGGAGAACTAAAATATTTTTGTATGTCCTCTCAAGGGAAAACAGCACAAACAATCAATTTGTGAACAGTTAATTTGTCTGTAATTTTCAACATCTAGATGCATCTGGATCAGGAATATGTTTCTTATTCCAGGGACAAAGCGATAACTTTGCTAAGCCAGCATGGTATGTCACTTTGAATAAATGCATCTGCCATATGGTATTTGAATCATCCATAAGGATTAATTAAATTAATTTGATTTTCCACTGGAAAAAAATTGAGGTACTGAAGAGTCTAATCTCTGCTTTTGATGCATTGTTGATTCTACAAAAAGAGACTTAATTTTACTTACTTATTTTTTTCCCCAATTTTTTTTTCCTTCCCTTTTGGAGAAAAAAAGCCTACTTTTCCCTGAAATTAAACCAACAAAACTCAAAAAAACCAAACCCAACCCTAAAACTCCTTAAAAAGCGACCCTGCACCCTCTCATTCTTCATTCTTCTCCCATCGCTGACTCTGCTACAGATCTGCTGTGACATAAATGCAACTGAATGTTGAATCACGTGCTTGAAACTGTATACAGGAAAGAGAAAAATAGGTCACTGCTTATCTAAGAAAGTATACCTCAATCACAGTTCAATCCTATTTTCATACGAGTAGTCAGGATTCAAACTTTACCATTAAAAAAAAAAAAAGTCCTGTTTGACTTATTGACTGAAAAGAAATTCAAGCTACTAGTGAAAATTTGCACTTGTGAGTTGACTACCCAAGTCCACTCATGCATTGGAATACATATATGCATTTAAGAAAGGATATTTTCTGTTCTAGTGAAAATTATACAGTGCCTTCTCTAAGAAGCTTAAATAAACCTTCTTGTCAGGATCGCAATCTCTTTGTCTAACTATGAACCAGATGATTTGAGCCCCAGGAGTTTCTAGAAGCAATGATAACATGCTGAAGGGAAAGGTGACAGCTCAGTTCCACATAGTTTACTTTACTAAGAGCTGTTCTACTGCTGTAAATAATATACCTAGCAGCAGTGTGAGGCTTGTGTTGAGTTATAATGTTTTGCTCCTGAGGTAAGGGTTTACTGTAGGTTAACCCCAATGGACAACTCAATCCCCCACAGCTGCTTGCTTACTTTCCCCTGGTGGGATGTGGGAGAAAATTGGAAGTGTTAAAGGGGCAAAACCTGTGGTTGAGATAAAGGCAATTTAATAGGTTAAGCAAAATCTGTGTGCACAAGCAAAGCAAAACAAGGAATCCATTTGATGTCTTAGGCTTTAATTCGATATTTTTCAAATCCTGTACCGCCCAGTGTGTAAATCTGAAGTTTCCTGGGACCTGTTAACAACTGTTCTCTCATGCTGGTTAGACATAACAAACCTCTCTAGGTTTGTTCTTCAAGGACACCATGCCCCAAAATGTGTAAAATGAAGTCTAAGGGGGGGGGGGAGGCAAACTTGGGGTAATTATATCATAAACTGAGGTTATAATTGGAGAATTAACCCTGATATGCAAATGGACCAAACTTATAAAAGTGTGAAGAACCCGCGATCCAGTGTCCATCTTGGGCGTTGCCTTTTGACTGCCCAGGGTGTACCTTTGAAGGCCCTTCAAATAAATACCTACTTTTATTCTCTTATTCTTGTCTAGTCTCTATTTTTAGGTGGCCACCTCAAGGCATCACTTTCACCACTTTCCATGGGCAGGCAGGTGTTCATCCACCTCCAGATGAGAGGGGCTTCATCACATAGACTGGTGACTTGGAAAGACAAACACCATCACTCAAAACACTCCCTGCTTTCTTCTTCTTTCTCCAGCTCCTTATGCTGAGCATGACACCATATAGTATGGGACAGTCACTGGGTCAGTTGGGGTCAGTTGTCCTACTTGTGTCCCCTCCAACTCTTATGCACCCCCCACCTGCTCACTGGTGGGGCTGGCAAGGGACAGAAAAACCTTGGCCCTGTATAAGCACTGATTAGCAATCAGTAAAAAACCCCTGTGGTACTGTAGTGGTTTGACCCCTGTGCCCACCAGCCACTCTATCACTTCCCTTCCCAGTGGGACAAGAGAGAGAGAAAAAGATGGAAAACCACTTGAGATAGGTTGAGATAAGGCAGTTTACTAAAGTAAAAAAAAGAAAAGGAAAAGTTTGCATGAGCAAAGGGAAAAATTAATCTCTACTTCCCATCAGCAAGTGGTGTTCTGACACTTCCTGGGACGCAGGGCTTCAGCACATGGAGTGGTTGCTCCAGATGGCAAACATTGTAGGATAACAAACGCCTCCCTTCCTCCCCTCTCCTTTAGCTTTTATATCTGAGCTGACATCATATGGTATGGAATGTCCCTTTGGTTAATTTGAGCCAATTGGACTAATTGTGTCCCCTCCCAGGATCCTGCCCTCTCCCAGCCCCTTGATGAGGGTGGGAGAGAATGTTAGAAGGACAGCGCTGCTCAGTAGTAGCCAAAACACTGATGTGTTATCAACACCCTTCCAGCTGTTATGCAAAGCACAGCACTGTGAGGGCTGCTAAAGAAAAAAGAACTCTATCTCAGTCAGATCCAATACAGGTATCAATGTTGCCTTCATCACAAATCCTAAACTTAGCCCTGTACTAACTGTGAAGAAAATTAACTCTACCCCAGCTAAAACTCGTACACATTTATTGACCGAAGACAGAGCTCATGGCAAAAGTTACTGAAGTAATTTGGCTGAGTATGCTGAAAAAAACTAAAAAAACCAATTTTGGTCAATTCATTTTTTATTTTAGTAAATGTTTAACATTTAACCAAGTACAGACTTCAAGGATGATGTTATGGTAGCTCCATGTTGCAATAAGAAATAATGCAGATGCAAAGGAGAGCTGCTTTATTGCAAAAACCTGGCCTATTTAAGCAGTTAGCCAGTTATCAGTTCATACAGTTTTAACGCACAACAAACATAATTCAACCAACCACCATTCATGGTGTGAACAAGCAATGGTTATAAAACATGTTTTTCTACTCCTAATTTAGCTGTGTCTCTTTCCCACTGTCCTTTTCTACTTAGCTGAAGTAACAGGCCTGAGCCACGATTTTACAAAGGCAACAAGGCCTTCATTTCATAAGTTTTTACCTATATGCAACAGCTCCAAGCAACGCATATGGTAGAAGAAAACCTTATATTGACATCAAAGGGAGTGACCCCGCTGAAGTGAAATAGATACAAACTGATCCAGTGCCATCTGGTCCTGTGAAGTTAAAGAGGAGAAGCTATGACTATGAAAAACTAACAGTGGACCAGAAGGAAAATCTCACAGGATGCACAATACTGGGAATTATCTTTGTTACTGCCTGATGACACAAAGGAAAAACAAGGGACAATACACTAATGTTAATAGTTTCGCAGGTCTGACACTATATTGTAAAGCAGAATTATTTTCCCACATTTTTCATTTAAAATGTTATAATTTGGATGAACTAATAAGAAGTTATATATTTTGAGCAATGCATGTGGGAAGATCTGTCAGAATATTCTGTTCTCCAGCAGCAAACCACAGAAAATTAATGTAATCTGCATTACAATGCTTTCTTCTTGCAGGAATGACCTTCTGCCTTAATGTTTTAGCAAGGACGGCAGAAATTATTTGCGCCATATTTATTTTTTGTGTTCATCAAAGTGTTTCTGTATGGTTGCTCTAACATGATAAACCATGCCCATGTAAACAAACATTTTCACAGAATCATAGAATCGTAGAATAGGTTTAGTTGGAAGAGACCTTAAAGATTATCTAGTTCCAACCCCACTGCCATTGGCAGGGATATTTGTCAGTAGACCAAATTCCTCAGAGCCCCATTGAACTTGGCCTTAAACACTTCTAGGGAATCCACCACTTCTCTGGGCAACCTGTTCCACTGCCTCACCACCCTCACAGTAAAGAACTTCTTCCTAATATCTAATTTAAACCTACTCTCACTTTGAAGCCATTCTTTGCCTTGTTCTGTCACCAAATGCCCTTGTAAATAATTTCTCTCCATGTTTCTTGCAGGGTCACTTCAAGTACTGGAAGGCTGCAGTTAGGTCATCCTGAAGCTTTCTCTTCTCCTGGCTGAACAACCCCAATTCTCTCAGCCTGTCCTCATAGCCCATCCCTCAAATTATCTTGGTGGTCTCCTCTGGACTCACTCCAACAGGTCGATAGCCCTCTGCTTATGGAGACCCCAGAGCTCATGCAGCACTGCAGGTGGGCTCTCACCAGGGTAGAGCAGAGGGGCAGAATCCCCTCCCTCACCTGCTGCCCATGTTGCTTTGGAGGCAGCTCAGGACACATTTGGTTTTCTGGGCTGAAAGGGCACATGGCTGGGTCATGTCCAGCCTCTCATCCATGAGACTCACAAGTCTTTCTTGCCAGGGCTGCTCTGGATCTGTTCATCCCCCAGCCTGGATTGATACCCAGGGCTGCCCTGATTCAGGTGTAGCACCAGCACTTGGTCTTGCTAAACTCATTGCCCGCCTTCTTCAGCTTGTCCAGGTCCCTCTGGATGGCATCCCATCCCTCAGGTGTGTCAACGGCACCACTCAGCTTGGTGCCATCTGCAAGTTTGCTGAGCGTGCACTTGATCCCTTTGTCCATCTCATTAATGAAGATATTAAATGACACTAGTCAGAATATGAACCGAGGGACAACACTTGTCACTGATGTCCTTTGCGACTCTGAGCTATTGACCACTATCCTGTGGATCTGATTGTCCAACCACCTTCTTATCCATATGACAATATAGCCATTGAATACATCTCTATCCAATTTAGAGAGAAGAATGTTGTGGGGGACTGTATTGAAGGCTTTATACAAGCCTGGAAAAATAACCTCTGTAGCCCTTCCCTTGTCAATTCATGTACTCACTCCGTTGTAGAAGGCCAGTGAGTTGGTCAGGCAGGTCTTGCCCTCAGTGATGCTGCACTGGCTGTCCCAAATCACCTCCCTGTCCTCCATGTGCCTTAGCACAGCTTCTCAGAGGATCAGTTCCATGATCTTCCCATGCACAGAAGTGAGGCTAACTGGGTCCACCTTTCTACTCTTTTTAAAGATGGATAAAATGTTTCCCTTTTTCCTGTCACTGTCATGACTTTTCAAGTATCATGGAGAGTGGCTTGGCAACGACATCAGTCAATTTCCTCATTATCCTGGGATGTACAGACTTCATGTACATTCAAGTTCCTCAGGTGGGCATGAACTTTACTCCCCCAGTCCCCATCCTGCTCTCCATCCACTCAAGATGTATGGGAAGAGAGGTTGCCATTGAAGACTAAGGCAAAAAAGTTATTGAGTACCTCAGCCTTCTCCTCTGTTGTTACCCATTTCCAGCACTGCTTATTGGGAAGAGGGAGTACCCCTTCTTTGACCTTTCTTCTCTGGTTAACATAGCTGTAGAAATCCTTCTTTTTATTCTTTGTGTCCCTTGCCAGGTTCAGTTTCAGCTTCAACTTGGACCATTCTTTCTCTTCAGCTAGGACTTCTGAAATAACAGTAAGCAATCAAAAGAGTTAAGTCCTCTTCATTAAGGCTAAAAGAATGAATAAGTGTTATCCCTAAGATATGAATGGAATAGAAGAGGAAAACGCTATGAAAAAATATTTTTTAACCTATTAGGCCTAGTGGTATTTATGCAGACACAGGAAACTGCCAAGACTATATTTGTCCCTTTTTTTTTCTCTACCATGAAAAATACAAATCTAATAAACCATTATGAATGTAATATGTTCTGATCTATCTTAAATAAACAAGACGTGTTCTGAAAGCATAGAAGAAAAAGTCTTTATTGTAGATAAAATCAAATTAAGTTCAAGGCTTATAATTGAAGCTGTTTGTGCCTCAAGAAAAGATTAAGCTATAAAAGAACTAAATTGAAAGGAAAGCAAAGTGTTTGAAGGGCAGATAAGGTCACCATAAAGAAGGGCAACCAGAGTCAGAAAGATGAAAATAGACTAACAGCATGAGCAAATAACTAGTTTATTTGATTTAGTGTAAAAAAAGGAAGGCAATAAAGTAAGGAACCAAACACCTGAAAAAAGAATTTGTCTGAAAAAGGAAGTATACAGTCAAAAAAGGACCAGAATAATGGACTTAAATATTATTACAGAAAGACCATATAATCTTCAGCAGAGAACTCAAATACCCTTCCCAGATATGTGACAAATCCAGAAGGCAGGGAAGAAATACCAAAAATGTAAGAAGACAAAATACTCAGACAAATATCACAATGAAATTGAGTTTTAAGGGTGTTCTTTATTTTTCAATATTCTTTTAATCAGAACATGAGAAATTAATTTCTATATGCTGTACATTTTTAATGTCATGCTGCAGTATGATTGGGTACTACAAATATATCTTTTAAGCATAAAAACCCCTAGTAATGTGGGGGATAAGGAAAAAAAATTTAAAAAACCAGCTAGATTATTTAAAAGGTATATTAGGACTGATTATGACAAAAAAACCCTATCAAGATGAACTTTAAAAAAATTGTTTAATCAACTTCTCAGAGTTTTCAAAGCAAGATCTTTAAAAATCTGATCCTAAAATTGTCCTAAAACCTTCATCAAAAGAAACCTTTATTTTCTTTCTGAAGCCTGTCTACAGTAATGACAGGCCTTAAATCTGCCATTGACAGTAGTTTAAATGGTTCCTTAACAGTGTTGGGGAAAGACATTTCATCATGAATCATAGTCTGAAGCAGCTACAGGGACATTATTAGCTGAGTCAAAGCAGCTGACAGTGAAATGCCATCTAGTATTGCTGAGTATTATTATATTTGCATGTTGATTTAATGGCAGACAGAAACGAAGCAATTGAATAATGTCTATTCTATTTCTTCTTCTGTGTGACATCTACACATGCCTCTGTGATCTATAGCTTTGGGGTATGTCAGCAGCAGAAGAGATAGGGGGGCTGAGCGATCCTAGGCTTCTAGGGCTCTTGTAAAGCTTTCTAGCTAGAAAAATGCTAAAGGCTGGAGTCTTTGGAAATATTTATAACAGAGAACTACACCTTACTGAAAGCCATAAAGAGAAACAAATAAAAGTTTCAATGTTTGTCTTAGTGAGACCATTCTAAGTAAAGGACACTGATAAATTAATTTTTTAAACTTGCAACTAAATTTTAGTCTTTGAAGAGAAAAAATAAGTCCAAGTCTGAAACACTTAGCTATGCAGAAGGAGGTTGTTGTCTATATGTAAGTGTGGGTCTAATTTTCCTGCATGCACTGTGGCTGTTATGTATTAGACATAGGTCCCAATACAGGTCCAAGATCAGCATTCTGGATACTTTCAGAAGCAACTTGGTCAGGGAGTTAGTCACTGTCCCAGAAACCTTCTTGATCATGAGAGAAATGCAAATAACTACAAGGATTCTGTGAAAAACTCAGCACCTTAGGCAAGCTGCAGCACTGTATGGTTTCAGAGGTCAGTGAAATGAAAAATTCATTGTCTTCATTTTTTGGATTCTGCATCCCTGTATATGCTTAAAAACTGTTTTGAAAGCCGAAGAAAATCTCGGAGACTTGCCCATAATTAGCTGGCTCTTGCACTGCTCAGTTAGCATCAGTTTTGAAGTGTAGGGATTTCCTTTATTCTGCAGGGTCCTGTCTGCTGCACAAACTGTTTAGTCCATTCTGGGGCCTATGTTCCCAATTACGCATTTTTCTCTCCTGCAGTTTCCTTTCTTAGTTCACACCACCTAGTTTTTATTTACCTATGCTGCACAATCCTTAAATATCACTGAGGCAGAAAAGTAAGTGAAGAAATAAGTTTTTTCATCTCAACTGTATCAAATCTTACAGTCCAAAGTGTTGTACTTGGCTATCACATTTTGCTAAAGCAAGCAACAATCTGTTCAGAAAATATCCACCAATGACATTTTAGTTTTTAGAGATGTTTCTGCTTTACACCTTCTGTACAAACTGCGGTGGTTGTAAGATATTTGGATGACTCTTGTGGAACTATAGCCTCAAGATATGGAATTGATACTTTCTGGAACAATTCCACTATTTGAAAATCAATAATTGCTGACATTGCAATATTAACTGAGAGCTTACCAAAGCAATCTTACCTCTCTGCTGCATCTCTGTAGCAAACATTCATGAACTCTGCTTCTTTCTTACTACTCTCTCAGTAGTATGTCTGCCACACATATTGGCAAGATGCATGTTCTTAACTTGATAGGAAAATCTTTTGTTGTTGTACACTGGAAAAATTTGTTTGAAGTTGATGACCTGTATTCATACAGACCAGATGGGATTCAATTTCATTATTTCAAGAAATTGAATTCTTTGAAGTGGATAAAAGGAGCTATGTATATGTAATTCCGCAGCTGAACTCTAGCTGAGAATACGTATTTTCCTACTTTCCTTACTATGTTCATACTTTTGCTTATCACATTCAATGACGGATGTCTGGAATCCTCTAAATAAGTACAATAAATACTGTTTCACAGCAGTGATACAATTAAGAAAAGCTCAGTGTTCATAAAGTATTAATGCAGACAAGTAGGTCACATCACAGAATCACAGAATGGTTCAGGTTGAAAAGGAGATCTTGTCAACCCTTCCTCCTCAGTCACGGCTACCTAGAGCTGGTTGTCCAGGACCATGTCCAGATGGCTTTTGAAAACCTTGCAGCATCTCTGGGCAACATATTCCAGTCATCTTCACAGTAAAATATGGTTTCCTGATGTTCAGTTGGAACTTCTTTATGCCCATTGCCTATTTCTCTGCCACTAGGCACCATGTCGCTGGACCGCTGGCCACTCGGAGGCCAAGCAGGCAACTTATAGCGAGGGTCCTGAGTGGCAGGACTGTCAGCTATTTCATAGCCAGGTGGAGGCTCTCTGCAGAGAGCAGCCTGCCCTGTGACTCCTGCGAGGAGCTGGCAGAGGTCTATGAAACAGTTACAGTCGGTGGGAACAAAGGAGTGAGAGGGACTCTTTGTAGCAGCAGTTCCAGGGTTTATTCCCCGACCCGCGGCCAGAAGAACAGGGAGTCCTAAGAGAGTGCCACAAAGAGCACAGGGAAGGGGATGACAGCAGGTTTTAAACAGGGGGTGGAGAAGGGAGGTACAAGGGAATAAACCAATGGGAAAATGATGTGGGGTGACAGGTGACCAATTGAAAGGCTTTTAGGGAGGGACAAAGCCAAACCAACCAATAGGGAATACAAATGAACAGAACTTTCTAGAACTCAATTACATAGGCAATAAGGGAAATGCATAAGCATAAAGGAATGAACCAATGAACAACCAAGTAGAACAGAACTTTCTAGAACGGGGGGAAGTCCATTAACTAGGGAGACACCCAGTGCGCTGTGACCTAAACTTCAGTGCCACCCATGGCACCGCCCTCTGATCCACCCTCGGACCCACTGTCCAAAGGGGGAAAATCTACCCACTGAATGACCTGGTTGATGGACAGCCCGAAGGTGGGCTGGGCCACCGCAACAGCACCACTGAAGAGAACCTAGCTCTGCCTTTATTCTCCCTGCAGCAGGTACTTATACACACGCAAGACATATCCTGGAGGCTCAGTACTCCAGGCTCTCTCAGCCCTGCTTTATGAGAAGTCTTTCAGTCTCTCCCCCAAACTGCTAGCAATCCTTTGCCTAATGCAGCCCAACACACCACTCACCCCTTTTGTAACAGCGGCACACTGATGGCTTATGTTCACCTTGTTCATCAGGACTCCTAGGTCCCTTTCTGCCAAACTACTTTCCAACAGGTTGGTCCTCAGTATGAGATAGTGGAGGGGGTTCTTCCTCCTCAGGTGCAGGACTTTGCACTGCCTTTCATCTATTTTCATGTATTTCCTGTCAGCCATTTTTCCAAGGAGTCCCTTTGGATGTTAGCATGACTCTTTGTCATATCAGCCACTCCTTCCAGTTTGGTGTCATTTGCAAACTTTCTGAGGATACACTCTGCTGAATCATTCAGATTATGAATTATGATTTTGAATAAGATTGGACAAAGTATTGACTTCTGGGATACACTGGTAGTTGCTGGCCTCCAACTAGACTTCATGCCGCTCATCACCATCCTCTGGGACCATACATTCAGCTAGATTTCAATCCACCTCACTGCCTGCACATCCAACCCATACTTCATCAACTTCCCTGTGAGGTTATTACAGGAGTCAGTGTTGATGGCCTTCCTAAAATCAAGGTAGACCAATCCATTCATTTATTTGTGGAAGTTTATCAAGTTCATGAAGCATGACAACTTCTTGGTGTATCCATGCTGACTACTCCTGATGAATTTCTTATTGTTCATGTGCCTGGAAATGTTTTCCAGTATTAAGTGCTCCATTACTATTCTAGGAAATCAAGGGAGGTGAGCAATGCCTGGGTCCTCTTCTTACCCTTTTAGAAGACTGGGGGACTTACATTCCTCCAGTCCTCAGGCACTTTTCCCAATCACCAAAATCATTCAAAGACAATCAAGAATGTAGCCTCACAGTGACACCAACACTGTCTCAGCACATATGGATACATCAGGGCCCATAGACATGCATATGTCTGGTTTACTTTGGTATTCCCTGATCTGATCCTCCAGACTGTCCCCCTGGTATTTGGGGCCTGGTGTTCCTGAAAGCTAGTCTTGCTAGTAGAGAATGAGGCAAACAAGGCGCTCAGTACCTTGGTTCCCTGTCCTGAACAACCAGGTGTTGTGCCTCATTCAGCTCCATTTGCCCTAGTCTTCCTACAGTCACCTTTGTACTTGCAGAAACTGATCTTCTTGCCTTTGACAGCCCTTCCCAGACTCAGCTCTGGGTGTGAGCCAAGGATTTCCTTACCGTGCATGCCTGTGCTGTGTCACTATATTCCTTCCAGATTGCTTGTTCCTGCTTCCACCCTCTTCATGCTTCCTTTTTGCGTTTGGGTTTTGTCAGGAAGTCCTTGTTCATGAGTGTGGGCCCCCTGGCATTTTTGGTTGATTTCCTGTTCATCGAGATGGACAGTTCTTCAGCTCAGAGGAGGTGATCCTTGAATATCTGCAAGATTTCTTTGGCCCCTCTTCCCTCCAGGGTCTTATCCCAAGGGACTCTTCCAATCATATGCCTGCAGACACCAATTCCTGCTCTTCTGAAGTCAGGCTCTATGATCTTGATTTTTGCCATGCTCTCTCAGGATCTTGATACCAATAGCCAATTAATATCTATGGTATTGAGCCATGCAAGTAGGATTATTCTTTGTGACAAAATTGATACCACAATACTAATAGTTTTGTAAACTGGGACACATGACAGTTTGTAAGATTGAGTGTTGTATTTTACCAGCAGTCAGTAAAGCTCCTTTTAACACTCCTCTACAATTAAAAAACTCCCAACCCCTCCCCCCCAAACAAATCAGACCAAAGTCCATGAAAATATATCCATGAAAATAGGAATATTAGGCATCCAATGATTTATAAATTCACCCTTCCTTTGACACTTCTCTATCACAAGGTGTGCTAATAGCAGAGGGCTGCTGAGAAGGGTGCTTTTAACATCATGTAGAAATCACTGTATCTTTTCTGATACGACTTAAATTTTGTATGGAACAGTCTTCATATATTTCACAAATTTACTCAGGTGGTATTCATTATCTTGAAAAAAGTAATTTAGAACTTGTGTTTTTCTTGAAACATTTCTGAGTTAATCTATTCCTTTTCAAATGATTCCCGAAATTTGTTCTTATCTAGAATCCACTTTTAATTTTGTTCCATAATCTCGTAACAAAATCAGTGCCTGCTAATTGCCAGTTTCCCCTCTAAAAGAGATGTTGCCTGGTCTTCCAATTAAAATTGATTTATATTCTGCTTGCCCCTCAATATATTTCTATCCGTTTTCATGTACTCTTCCATACCAATACAAAGATGAATATAAATACATATGGATTTGTCTATATGGATATAGGTTAATACACAGAGTGAAGATGAAGTCAGACCTAACAGTCACATATTTTCACATTCTGTGAAACGTCCAGATTGAAAACTGGACATAAAGGAAACAAAATAGCCACCTAACACATTCCAATTAACTAAATGCCAAAGGTCTATAGTAAGATTTTCAGTCCTACATAATTGAATTACAAGCACTTTGTTTCCCTTAATCTCAGTCCAAGAGATCAATCAAAACTTCATTCCAATTACCTGAAGTTTGTGGATATTGACAGCTTGCAAGAGATTTTGTTTTGAATAATTCATAGGGAAAGATATATCTGACTTTATTTTCATATTGGTAGTATATCTTCATGCAAGGGGCTAGAGTGTAGACACTGGAAGGAGAGGAAAATGATTACACAACTTTTAGAATGATGCAGAGGGACATGCTGGTAATAAACAGGTCTATTTTGGTAAATGAAAGCATTTCATATTTCTGAAAGCTACTACATATTTACCTACATAGTTTCATTTGACAGCAAAATCTTATTTTGGAATCAGGTAGAGAAAATAGTTATTTACTTACAAAAAATGTCCATGTCTCCATGAATAAGCTATGTTTACATTAACATAAGTTTTGAAGATAAGCAATAATAAAACATAGATTTTAGGTATGTCAAAATCCATACTTCTGTTTTAAAAGTTTATTTTCATTTACCATTTCCATTAATAAAAATTTGGGTTTTTTTGATTGAGCTTTTCAACATTTTTAAACATCAGTGATGTTCTATCTGTCTCACTTTACAGTTACTATTTTACAAAAGTAGGGAAGCAAAAACTATCACAAAGAGTTTTACAACACGGTGTGACAGTGCAGCCAAAGTGTAAACGGATTATGTTGTCTGAGTATAAAGAAGAGGGAAGATTATTATTCTTGGATTGGATATTTTGTCAGAAATTGGGTTAGGAGACTGGATAGAGATCAGAACTGTGAGGTCCCAAATCAGGAAAGTTGAAATGAGAATATTGACTGTAACTATGCAAACAAATATTAGAATATAGCATATATTATCTATACATTTATGCTTAGCTGTATTTATCTATTTCATCTTTGGTTTCCTGCTCTTGTGTAGGACCAGCAGCAGCTGAGGGCTTAATATTTGCACTGAATAATTCTGTTCAATACCAGATGTGGTACTACTTACTTTCTAATTCCAGTGAGTGTGCTCTTATTAATGTTTTTTTTTTTTTTCCCTTTTGAGTTGACAAGAGCATTAAATACATGATTTCTGTAAAAATGGAAGAATGTTGTTGTCATAATACCAAGGTCCTTTTGATCATTTTTGTCTTTAAAATTGTTCGTGATTAGGATGATAAATCCATCGGCAACAAAGAATTCCTGCTCAGTCCAAGGACTAGACTTGAACTATAAATGGATGCAAGAACATCGAAGACAGTAGGAATCTTTCGTTAAGAGTATTTTGCTTGGACTTTGGCATGCAGAGTGCGGAGACTAACCACTACCTTCTTTTTCACTGTAATATAGATGGATCAGGAAGGCCTTGATGATGAGCTAATTTATTGCTGATTAAGATCAATAGAACATAATATCCTCTCTATCTAAGACAAAATAAGTGGAAGAATTGTTGTTTAAAGTCCCTATGGTTACTCTGAGATTTGGGCAATTTAGGAACATGCAAAAGTCTTCAGAATCTCTGTGGTTCATCTGTACAATTTAGAGCAGATTTTAAACACTTTTTTCTACAAATAACAATTTCACAACACTTTTCATTGTAACTCTCATCTATTCTTTTAAACTGTAATTCACAAGCCTTTTTCTGCTCTAGTTTCCCTCACATTTGGTAATATGATGTAAAGACTTGAAAGAAGATATTAAATATTTTGTAAATAATGCATTAGTGAAGAACTTTTTAGAAGATAGTAGACATTTAAAATTGCAGAATAGTTTTTGAAATAGTGTTAGAGAAGAACAGCTTTTCTGTTATGTGCTTCTTTACCAGTTTCCAGAAGAGGTGAGTTCTCTCTTAGTGAACATTTTCCAAGATCACATTGTTTTAAGCTCCTATTTCTTTGTTCATGTCCTTTTTGTATTCTTAGACCCAAAGGCCAAAGAAAATAATTCTCTGATCTTATTGGGCAAAGCATTTTCATATTCATTTTATGTTTTACTTGTATGATGATTTTGAGGTTTAGATCTAACTTGAATCAGAGAATCACAGAATGGTTGGGGTTGGAAGGGACATCTGGAGGTCATCTAGTCTAACCTTCCTGCTAAAGCAGATTCACCTAGAGCAGGTTGAATAGGATCTTGCCCAGCTGGGTTTTAAATTTCTCCAGAGAAGGAGACTTCACAGCTTCTCTGGGCAGCCTCTTCCAGAGCTCTCCCACCCTCAAAGTTAAGGAGTACTTCCTCATACTAAGAGTAAATTTGGCAAGGGGAAAAAGAGAGATTTAAGACTATGTCAGTTTTTCTAATTGTATTTGCTTTGTTATCTGACTCAATCTATATACTTATTAATTTATTTTACATATTTCATAGGGGATATTTCTAACCATAAATGCTCATATTTTAAAGTATAGCGGGTGGATAAACAGAATATATATTAATCTACCCACATTTCAATAACTTTTTTTTTATGGTTGTGTAATTTTCTGCATTTAAAATATGTACAGTTATTCTCTATATTTATGAAAATTTATTTTCTGTCTCAAATTGCAAGGTAGATCAGGATATATTCTATAGTCTTTCTATCTAACATTTCAGTCCCTATCTTGTATTCGAACTAGAAATCTGTGTGTGAGCAAAACTGATGAGCCACAAATAAAATGCATAATCTCTGTCTATGTGATGGACTAAGATACAGAAAATGAGAACAAACATCAGCTATAGCATTGTTTCCCAAGCAACCTTAATAACCCTTTTCACTTTTCAGTGTCATTTGAAAGATTTAGAGTTCCTATTGAGAACTTCATCTAAGACTGAATTAAAGTCTCAGGCAATTTTGATACACTCATTTACTCTAAAACAAACACTATCTGTTTTGTTCAGAAGAGTGGCCTGAAAGTGCACCGAGTAAGGAACATCTTTCACAGTTAGTGCCTTGTAATATCAGATTCTCAACCTGTTTGGTTTTTTTTTTTTTTGTTTAATACTCTGGATTTTTCTAGCAGGTATATATGGTTGTTAGTCATCAGCATATAATTATAGCTGCATTTATAACAGTAATCCAGTAAACCAGGTTTAAGCAAACAGTTACCCCAGTTTCTAGAGTTCCAAAGTTACTTACATTTCACACTATTAATATGTAAGACAAACACACCCTCATTACACTTCACAGAGATGCTAAGATTGCTCAGTGTAAGATAATATTGCTAAAATATAGGCCTCTGAGTAAATTTCCTCCTTGAACTTCACTGTACTTCAGAAGTACCTTCCTCTTAGCTGACAGAAAAGTGGCATCATTTGGTAAGTAGAGTTGAACAATAACAAAGGAACAAACAAAGAGAATGCAGAAGTGGAAAGTTCAGACTCACCATGAAAAGTCAGCCCATTCTCAGACACAGATGTCAGTCTGAAAATCTAGGACAAATTGTGCCCGAATTCACATCCAAATTGCATCATTTAGGCCCATCTCTCATAGAAATTAATGTAGATTAAAAATTTGCAGAGGAAAATCTATTTAAATTTACAGCATAGAGTTACTGAGTGCTATCTGATTTATATATTCCCAAATTGTACCATTCATCATGTTCTTCATATTTGGCTGAATGGTCTGCTTTAAATCACAACTCAAGCAAAAATAAATCACAGCCTAATTAGAGATTTGATTTTTTTTCAAAATGTATTTTGCAACATTTAGGCCACATTCATTCTCTTGCTTGAAGTTAAAGTCATGTCAGTATGGAAACTAATAACAAAACTCTCTTTCACTGAGACTGAATTGTTGCCTACTAAGTATAAATTAAATTTTAAAAAAAAGTTCAAATATTTGCATTATCTCTAAAATTAATTTCTCTTCCGTGGAACAATAGGCTTCTTATAATAATAATAATCAACACCTCAATTATAACAATTTGAGTTCTGATTAACATATTCCTCTATTTAGTAATCTGTACTGAGCACTACAATAATACAGAAAGCCATTTTAGAGATACAAGCTGAAGAAATATGAAAATAAAAATTTGTGGAGAAAACTCCACAATATTTTACTGGTGAGTAGAATTTAATAGTTTTCCTCTTTTGGATTCTGATATATTGTCTATGCATTCATATTTGTTTTAGTTATTTTAACATTGATATGTGAGTTGATATTCTTCCAGGAAGAGTTTGAGAAGATAATGAGTCTAAATCAGAGTGCCACAATGCATAAGTCTTATAAAAGTAAGAATAGCATGTGGAAACAAAAGTTTTCACTGCTGAAAAACAGGTTGGACAAGTTTTGTTTTGTCTTTTTTAGATAAAAGTGATTTTGGATGCCATTGATTTCTTATTACTGAAGGAATTTAATAAAGTCTACTGGCACTGATGCTCTAAATGTAAAGTCTACTACCTTCCTCATTCATACCAAATCTTTTTTAATGCTTGCTGATGCTGATGCACGATCCATAACTTTATGCTAATGTTCAATGTGTAGACTCTAAAAGACAACAACCTGTTATTTAAGTAACAGGCTTAAAACACCAAAGTATGCATGTGTGGCATGGATTTTTGAACATATGATGCCAAAGTGTTTTCAATACTGAGGGGAGGAAGGGGCTTCACCTTTAGTTCTGAACTTCTCTGTAGCCTTCAGAGGATGAACACACTTGACCACAAATTTCAAGATTAAAAGAGGAGAAATAACCACAGTAAAGCAATAAGTCTGACATCAATGTTGAATTAAGCTGGACTACCTGAGATTTTAAAGTAACAGGAGGTCTGTGGGAAGGATAGTATTTCTGTGAGTGTGAAACATATTTTCAGGTGAAACAATTAAAAGTGCATGCTTGAGTCCTTCCAAGAGACTGTGTTTGCGTGTCCACAAGCAACGCTTTTAGCCATCGACAGAATAACCAGATGACAGAGATTAGATGATACATGGGTTTCTTTCATATATAGCTGTAGAAGATCAACGTATGCAGGCCTTGTTTGGTGCCTAAAACTGATGTCATACATCAGTGTAATAAGCAAATACAATATATAATTTGATAGATTGACAAAAAAATCTTATTCTATTTTCCAAAATATTGTTTCAGAGGAAAGATTATGTATTGAGCTCATCATAATATATACTTTTTAAATAGAGATAAATTTAAGGTTCTTTGAGTAATGGACACATGAATTATTGCACAGATTACTGTTAAAATAATTCATTATTATTCTGGATTTATCTGCAGTTGACTTCTACAGTTTATCAATCCTCATCTAATTGAGAATGCAGCATAATTAATAAAAGGGCATGAACTTTTAGCCACAAAGTGAGATTCAAAACAAAAACTAGAACATCACTCACATGAGGTTTTAAATTTTTCAGTGTAGCTTCTGATGATAATGAGTGTAACATTCAATCTCTTCATCTGTCTTACTTCACCCTCATGCTTTTTAATTTATTTTTTACATCAATCATTAAACAATTATCTGGGGAGCTGGCTTCAAGTGAAGATAAAGCAAAGCAAGAAAAGCTGAAATTAAAACTGACCTGGACAAAATATGGCAGTTCTTTATGCAAAAAGATCAGCACTTCATTTTGGTATTTTCTAGGATTGATTTTTCCTCCTCTTTTCTCTCCATGTCTTTTATGTGTTTCTATTCCTCATTATCCTTTCTAAAAAAGTTAAAATGCAAGAAGAAGAAAACAATGTGGCAGAGGATGCAAGAGAATACAAATTTGCTGGTTATTTTTCTGGAAAGGTACAGATTAGTACATTTGCTGATTTTTTAGAGTTGCAGTCTATTTGTTTAATATTTACTAAGAAATAAAGAAATCAGCCCCACTTAGTGTGTCTGATAGCCGAGTGACTGGAAGAGTTTAGAATAATAAAGATGGCAGGTGGCTGTGTGAGGCTGAGCTACCGATTGAAGTTAACCCACACCACCAGGATGAAGATTATTTTGAATTTTGTATGACATTGAGAGACAGAGTAAACCTTTCTTTCCTCTCAAGAGATTTTGTGTGTGAAGTCCATTTCAGTAAATACACTGATCTACAGAGGTGTTGTCTGCCTTTGAGCTTGTCACCCTAAATTTTCATGACAATCGGTGGAGAAAAATAGGCATATTGAGAGCAATCATGTACTAACCATACCTATTATTTGTTCTTGACCAGAACAAGAACTTGAAGTGATTGGTTAAAGTGTCAATGTCTATATTTAATCAGATGATTTGCACCCTAGCCATGTACAGTGGTCAACTGAAGCACCAAATAGGTGTGCATCTTTTGCTTTGTAAATAGAAAAAGAAATACCGAATGTTGAACAGATGAAAGAGGAAGGGACAGAGAGAAGTAAACACGCTTGACTTAATATAGACCTCCAAAGGAGATAGTATGCTGCTCATAGGATAGGTTATATTCTGTGCTGGAAAGGAGTGTACACTTTGTATTTAAGGAGTTTTTGTGAGGAGCACAGTCCTGGATGGTCTAGTTTATAATTATATACTTTAAAAGTTGATAAACCAGATAGTCTGTTACAGATGTGCTAGGATATATTTTTAAATTATTTCTTTCTAATCTAAGCCTACAACAAGGAAGCTTGAAGGGAAAACTCTTAAGAGAAAAATCCAATTGAATTTGGTTTTCCACAGCTTCAGAAGGGCAGAGTCTCACTGGAATTATCGGTGAAATTGAAATGAAGCTATGCTCACCAAAGCATAATAAATGCAGCACAACCAACATGCATTTGAATATAGCTTTGCAGCTCTAAAAATATTATTTAAGTTTTAGCTTCCTGACTTGAAACACTGTTATGTGCCAAAGGAAGCACTTGACCTAGTACAATGGATTCTCATTCCAATAAATGGAGAGAGGTAGGTGAGTCCTAAAAGATATCCTATCTGACCAAGTTTTAGCACCTAGGATGTAATCTGCTTTAAGTGTTTACGGACATTGAAGGATAAGTCATTAGCCTAAGCTAATAATCTCGGCTGTTACAGACATTGGAGAGAAACATTCCTGTTCTCTCAGGAACAACTAAACAGACGTAGACAGCACTGACTGTGTGGGTGCCAAGCTGCCCGTTTCTCTTCATTAACTGCAGATGGACCCTGACTCATTGCCATGAGTCTCCTCACTACTGAATAGCTAAAGGTAGGTGAGACATTCCAGCCCTGATGTATCATAGAATCATAGAATGGCTTGGCTTGGGTTGGGATCTTAAAGATTATTTGGTCCCAACCCCTCTGCCGTAGGCAGGGGTCTCACCCGCTATGCACAGTTGCTCAAAGTCCTGTATAACCTGGTCTTGAACAACTCATCCACATCTTCTCTGGGTAACCTGTGCTAGTGACTCATAATCCTCACCGTAAGGAATTTCTTCCTAACATCCAACCCATCTCTCTCCTCTCTTTACACCTTCCTGTGTAAAAACTCTCTCCCTCTTTTTGCTAAGTTCCCTTTAAGCACAGGAAGTCCACAATGACATCACCCCCAAGCCTTCTCTTCTCAAGGCTGAACAACTCTAACTCTTTGCCTGTCTTCATAGGAGAGGTGTTCCAGTCCTCTGATCATCTTTGTGGCCTTTCTCTGGACTTGCTCCAACAGATCCATGTCTTTCTTGTGCTGAGGACCCCAGAGATCAATGCAGAACTTCAGGTGGGGTCTCACCAGAGCAGAGCAGAGCAGAGGGACAGAATCCCCTCCCTCAACCTGCCTATGCTGCTTTGGATGCAGCCCAGGACACAGTCAGCTTTCTGGGTTTCAAACATGCACTCTTGGCTCATGTCCAGCTGTTCACCAACCAGAACCCACAAGTCCTTTCTCACAGGGCTGCTCTCAATGACTTTTTCTCCCAGTCTGTATTCATGCCTGGGACTGCCCTGGACCCAGGTGCAAGATCTTGCACTTGGACTTGTTAAACTTCATGAGTTTCTCATGGGCCCACATCTCAAGTTTGTCCAGGTCCCTTTGGATGACATCACTTCTTTCTGTTGTGTCAACTTCACCACTCAGCTTTGTGTCATCTGCAAACTTGCCAAGGGTCCACTTTACCGCACTGTTTTTGTCATTGATAAAGATATCAAAGAATACCACTTGCAAGACAGAGACTTGAGGGAAAACAATTGACAGTGACCTCCACCTGGACATAGAGCCAGTAACCACGACTCTCTTGCTGCATTCATCCAGCCAATTCCTCATACATCAGTTCCACCTTCCACATCCATGTCTCCAGTTAGGAGATAAGAATGTCTTGTTGGACTATGTGGAAGGCCTTGCAGAAGTTTAGGTAGGTAGAGATGTAGGCAGACATATTCTTCTAATGAATTTTGAAGCTGCCTCTCTTCATTGACTCTTCTTGATTTTAAATACTTATTTTAAAAAATGCTTTCTTGAAGTGCCTGAGATTTCATCCCAGAAATATCTAATTGCATTAGGCAGAATAGATTCCCTTTATCTTTGTTTTGTTTTGTTGAGGGTTTTTTATTCAGCTGTTTTAATTAACATTTGTTTTATCAACCAACACCAATAATATTTATACACAAGAAGTACAGATGAATTCTCAAAACAAGGTCTGTCTCTCACAGATGTATTCATGGCAAGAGTCAGATAGAATGACTGATACCAGCTGGCTCTTTATTCTGTCATAAATTTTGATGTTGGATTATTTTTTTGGGCTTCAGACTTGAGGGTCTTTATTGTAGCAAATTAATTCAACAGTGTGGGGCTTGCACTGCATGTATAATAGTACATATTTTTGTGGCAGCTGTGCGATACATTTTAAGAGTTAAAGTTCTTGATGAGGATGTGATTCAATTGATATATATGCACTTATATAACAGATAATAAAATACAGTAACTAAGTTATTTTTATAAATTAAAATTAATTCAAATTAAGAGAATCTATTTCATATTTTTATAATTTCCTCTCTAGAAATTGGTAGCTATTAATGAAGCTTATACTATTATCTTTCTTCCTGATAAATAACTCAGTAGAGTTATGGATCAGTTTCAGATATCTGCTTTTCATCTTTACCTCAGTAACTGAGAGATCATAGATTCATAGAATGGCTTGGATTGAAAGGGACCTTAAAGATCATCCACTTCCAGTCCCACTGACATGAGCAGGGACACCTTTCACTAGGCCAGGTTGATCAACGCCCCATCCAACCTGGCCATAAACACTGAGAGGGATGGGGCATCCGCAACTTACCTGGGCAACTTGTTCCACTGCCTCAACACCTGCAAGATAGAGAAGTTTTTCTGAGTATCTACTCTAAATCTATTCCCTTTCAGTTTAAAGCCATTGCCCTTTCTCCTATCACTGCATGTCCCTGTAAATAGTCTCCATGTTTCTTGTGGGCTCTCTCTAGGTACTGGAAGACTGCAATTTGGTCGCTCCAAAGCCTTCACTTTTCCAGACTGAACAATACCAAGTCTCTTAGGATTTTCTCATAGGGAGATGCTTCATCCCTAATCACCTTGGTGGCCTTCTCTGGACTCGCTCTAACAATCCATGTCCTGCCTGTGCTGTGCCTTCCCCAGAGCTGGATGCAGCACTCCAGGTGGGGTGTCACCAGAGCACAGTAGAGAGGCAGAATCCCCTTCCTCAACCTGCTGACCATGGATGCTGGAAAAAAACTGTTGCTTAAATGTAGTGTTACTTATAATGTTAGAAAGTTAACTCAAAATTAAGCTAAGCTATTCATACCAAAACCAGAATCCCTAGTTCTTTCTTAGCACCTAAACGTAGATAATAAGGTGAGGGAAAGATTAGAGGCACTGACACTTAAAAGAAGAGAAGCAATGAAGCAAATTTGTATCATTACCGCCTAGAAGTGATCAGCCAAGAAGGGCTGAAACCGTCACAGAGCATTCTTGAAAAAGATTGTTAGATCACTGGCAGCATTCATGATAAAAATAGATGCATGATGGAAACTTTGGAGACAATTCATATATTCATGCATAGTATTTGTTCCTCATCTGTGAGTTTGGTCTTAGTATTTAGCCCTGTCTATATTTTCACTAAAACTCATTTGAAATATTTGTACACTTCTCCTACACTCAGATTTTGTAACAGAAGCCAGACTTCAGGGCTGGCAGAAACATAAAATAATAAAATGACAAAAACACCCAATTGCTTTGAATATTAATCTTGTAGATATTAAAGTAAACTCACATTGACAGAACCCACCTTCTTGAATCAAAAATCGGAAGCAGATGTCTGTAAATGTCATTTAATGCATAATATAATAAATGCCGTATACTTTACATATTGACATTCAAAATTGCTCATAAACATGGGAGTTAGCAGCTGATAAGTAATGAGTAAAATCAACTCCAGTTTCACCCCAAGAAGCAATGTAATTTACATTTATGGGATATTATTTGTATGCATTATTTATAGAGGTTTTTAAATGCTACTGGTTGTCTTATTACTTTTAGAGGCTATTTTTCTGCTTATAAAGAGGATTATTACAGCAGAGCTGTTCATAGCTGGCTTGGTTGCCTTTGCATATAGTCAAAGTTTTCTTTCGGTCTTGGCCAAATCAGCCAGAAGGTGAAAGTCATGACTGGGAAGTTCAAACAGGCTCATTCAGGGCTGGCACACTGCATGTGGGGGCCTGGCCAAGTGGCAAGTGCCTGTCTCTGCTGAAATCAAATGCATCCCAATTGACCACCCAATGGCCTGGGGATGTGTGAGCTTTACTTGGCTGCACCTGAAGCAGTTTAAATTGCCTTTGTAGATGGAGCAGTTGCATGATATTAATCTATCTCTGAAGCCATCCTCTCCCAGTCTTTGGGATGGTAACTAGTTCAGAGGTGGAGATGACCCAAAGGTGAATATATAGTCCATTGCACTAAGAAAGGATATGGCATGTGTGACCATAGGGAATTGCTAAAAAGCGGTGGAAGTTAAGCTCTGATATTTCTGTGTTGGAGTGTTTAGTGTCCCACTCACTCTTCTGAGCTGCTGTTCCCACTATCTTGTGTTTTCTCCTTTTATTTCTTTTCACTTTCTTGCTTTTGGTACGGGGAAAATTTTGCCTACGAGTGAAGAACTAATATCAGATTACCTAGATCCACCTCCCTGCAGTGAGGATCTGCCCCTTTTGCCAATTCTTGCAGCAGAGCTCTGAACATGGTTACTGCCTGAACATCTGAACATCTTACTGCCTGCAGCAGTGGCATAATGAGGAGGGCAGGAAGATCATACCAGATATTCCTTACATACATTCTCACACCCTTTCTTATTTTTCTTCCTTTTCCTTTCAAAAGGAGTAATTCAGTCTGAATTTCCCTGTAGATTGTCACCTTTCATGGAAAGGCTGTATAGTGTCACTGCCTATAGGTGGACAAAATACAGGTATAGTTTTCTCATATAATAACCTCCTTTACTCGCAAAATCATTGCATAAATTCTACTTAAATGACCTCAAACTTTAAAAGATTATGACTATGGAAGAGTCTGCAGTGAAATTTTCTGAAAGCTGAACAGTATTAGCATTTCAAGTGCACTAAAAACTGCCTGCACTGTATCTCTTAGATTTTATTAATAAACAAGAAGACATTAAGAGAGGGAATAGTTAACACAGAAACTAAAATAAGAATTCCACAGACAGATAAGGACATTAACTACAAACTGTCGGAGAAACTATGACTTTGGAACTTTCTGGCATTACTGATTTTTATTTCCAGCTTTGGTGTTACTGGCTGATATTGTTTCATTAACTGTAGAAGTTTTGCATATCATTTCCCTAGGCTGTGTGTTTGGAAGAGAAGAGCAATAATACAGAAAAATATGTATTGCCCAGTTTTTATAAATTCTTTCCTCTGAAGCTAATTGACTTGTAAATTCCATTGTTTACAGTTTACAGTTACACAAACCTAGAACACACTCCAAACCTCAGACTGATGGTGGTACGGAGTAGAAGCGTGTTATCCAAGTGGCACAGCAGCATGAGACTACAATTCCTATAATAAAGTGTCTTTGTTCTTCATTATCTATGCCTCCACATACACCTCTATGATCACAAAACATAACATTATTAAATTCTTTCTTTGTTTTTTGCTCCGGCCATAACTTCTTCATATTTAAAGCAAATGCTTTAAACCATGATTCATCTTTGTTTCCAGAACTTCAGCCTTACTCAGTAACTTCCTACGCATATGACAAAAACAGAGGTAAATTGCAAAAAATGGTAAAATCACTTTGGTGCTTTGCTAAGAAGTAAGGATGAGAGGAATCTGTGGGTACTACACTGCTGTTTAAATCCAAATTTGATTGAAACCTATTGATGGATATATTGGGTTTGCATGGCCAGGTTTTGGTAGCAGGGGGGCTGCAGGGATGGCTTCTGCGAGAAGCTGCCAGAAGCTTCCCCCATGTCCAGCAGTGCCAATGGCTCCAAGGCAGACGTGCCACTGGCCAAGGCTGAGCCAGTCAGAAATGGTGGCAGCACCTCCACAATAACATAACTAAGAAAAAGGAAAAAAAAGTTATTGAGCAGATGTAATTGTGGCCAAAGAGAAGGGTGAGAATATGTGCAAGCAACAACCCTGCAGACACCCAGATCAGTGTAGAAGGAGGGCAGGAGGTGCTCCGGGTTCTGGAGCAGAGACCACCTGCAGCCTGTAGTGCAGCCCATGGTGAAGCAGCTGTGCCTCTGTAGCCCATGAAGGACCATGAGGATGCAGAAATCCACCTGCAGCTCATGAAGGAGAGCCAGGCTGGCACAGGTGGATGCCTGAGAGGAGGATGTGACCCTGTGGGAGGCCTGTGCTGGAGCAGGCTCTGGGCAGGGACCTGAAGACCTGTGGAGAGAGGAGTCCACGCTGGACCAGGTTTTCTGGTAGGACTTGTGAACCGGTGGGGGACTGACCTCGGAGCAGCCTGTCTTTGAAGAACTGCACCGTGTGGAAGAGTGTCCCATGTTGTAGCAGTCTGTGGAGAACTGTTGCTGTGGGATGGACTCACATTGGAGAAGTTCATGGAGAACTGGCTCCTGTGGGAGGGACCCCACACTGGGGCAGGGGAAGGACTCTTCTCCCTGAACAGTGGCAGGACCATCTTGTGATGAACTGACTAAAACCTCCATTCCCATCTCCCTGCATCACACAAGAGTAGGAGGTAGAACTAGGTAGGAGGAAGGAGTGGGGTAAGGTGTTTTTAAGGTATTATTTTACTTCTTATTATCCTGCTCTGATGTTGTTAGTAATATATTCAATTGCTATCTCTAATTTGAGTCTATTTTTCCTCTGATAGTATTCCGTGAGTGGTCTCTCCCAGTCCTTAACTCATGAACCCTTTATTATATTTTCTCTTCCCTGTCTATCTGTGGAGGGGAGGGATAGGGAGACTTTGGTGGCTGGCTGGTATCCAGCCTGGGTCAACTCACAGCTGTCTATTTTGTGCTCTAATGGCAATACTGATGATTTTTAAATTTTACTGGGGTGTTTTGTCTGCGACAAAATGGTCTTCTCACTGTTGAATGGCTGCTTTCTTCAACATACCTTCAATGTACAGTTTCACGCTTTCCTATATATATGTGAGTGTAGATTCAGCATTTATCTCTGCCACTGCTTCATCCTGCCTTTCTTCTGCAAATTTGAACACGCCTGCTCATGTGAGTTGACATTTTGTTTTGTGAGGTTTTCTACCTTCTTTTCCATATTTCCTTCAATGTAGATTTTAACTGAGTTTGTACCAACTGTCAGACAATAAGTTTTGCCACTAATCAAGTTTAGCTCTCAAGTTTATTGGTCCTGCCTTGGCTTGGGGAAGAATGTGTCCCACATAAAATCACATTCTCAGTGATTTTATATGGGATGAGAAAGCTGCAGCCGATAAAAAAAAAAAAAGTGTGTAAATAACTTCACCATCTAGCTCAAGCTGAGGTTCAGCTTGAACTTACAGTACTTTGCTGGCAATGATATAGTTAAAACCCCTGAGCAATACAGCTTAACAACTGAGTTACAAATCCACACATCATTAGTTTCTTATTAATCTTGTTTCCTAATGAAGTGACTTTTGAGAATGGCATTAGGTCACAAGTAACATTTAAAATCTATTACTTAATAACACAAACAATTTGCCTAAATGGCAGAGTTAAGGTTAGGTTAGCATACAGCTTATCCTTGATGGCCCTTCGTATTTGACCCTGTAATGATATTTTAAATACTGTTGTTCTGTGAGACAGTATTATACTAAATTTAATATCTTCTTTGAAAAAATCTCTATTATGTATCTTATTATTTACTTCGATACAGTGGTGCCTCCATCCGCCCACCTGTGGCCAACACCTGTCAATCGTGCCCTGGCCATCACCTGGGCCGACGAATCAAGATCGGAGGGCGCGTCCATAGGTGGGGACATGGTGTAAAGGCCCCACCCAAGTTTCCTGAACCCTCTAGAATCTTCTAAGAGTCTGTTGATTGGTAATTGAGAAGAACCCTCACCCTTTGTCACAGTTTATTGGTTGTAAAGTTATGGACACTCCCCTTTGCCTGTATCCCATTGGCCCTGAACCCTGGATCCTCCCCTTTTGTTCTGCCCTTAAAAGGTCCTGCAGAAGTCTTGGACCCTCCGAGCTCTCCTTGTCCCGGTCCTCGTCAATGAAAGTGTTCTTGCTTCACCCAGAGCTCTCGTTCTCTCTAG
Organism: Falcunculus frontatus; assembly: GCA_013398115.1. Classification (NCBI taxonomy): domain Eukaryota; kingdom Metazoa; phylum Chordata; class Aves; order Passeriformes; genus Falcunculus; species Falcunculus frontatus. Next base: position 470,556 of record VZRV01008672.1, read on the forward strand.
CCTCTTTGCTTCAGGGGAACTTGACAGCTAGCTTGCTAGCAGTCTCATGGCAGGCTATCCTCCGCTTGGGGTGGCTCTGCCAATCGGCACTGCATGGTCCCGAGGAATCCGACCCCCGGCCGCTTGACATCAAGCCCATCCATCGAGCTATCTGTGAGGCAGTCAAGCGGTCACTTCTCAAGATGTTTTTAGTCTGTTCATAGTTAAAAAATAATGAATATAAATTTAGTTTAGTCATCAAGGTACTCCTAATATTTCCCCAGCAAAGCTAAAATGGATGTATTTTCTCCTAAAAATCTGCATATCATTTTTCATACAGAATCTTAAACTCAGAAATTACTTTGAGAGGAACTCCTAAACTGAATGAAGATGTGATTTTCCTAGAATGATTTTGGGCTGATATATGGTCTGTTTAAAATTCACAATCTGTGACCTTGATAAATGAACTAGAGTTTCCAAACTATATGTTTATATATATTAGTGGAAGTTCTCATAAAGTTAGATGAGAATCTTTAAAGGCTGGTTGAGGTTTTTGTTTGTTTTGTTTTTCTTTGCTTCCCCAGTTAAAGAATATTTAATCTGTATCTGGCATGCCTGTTTAGAAGACCACTAATCTTGAGGTCAAGGAATAATAAAAGCGAAGATTTCCTTGCTTATCTCTCCTAAGACAATGTAGGAGCTCCTCTTTAATGACTCTGTCGACAGTTACTGTTCACAGTTCATGCATTTCTCATAACCTCCATAAATGTCAGCATGTTCTCTGATGGGCACTTCTGGAAAACCACTTCAGCCTGCACTGTCTGTGGCCCTGTGCTATTTCTCAGTACTAGGCCATTGGGCTTGATAAAAAGGCCAACCTCATTCCTGTGAGTAAGAGCAGATAAGGATGATGAGGCAGAGCAGCCTGTGTGTGCTGGTAGAGCAGTTTTGTCAGAGTCTCTTTCCCACCTCCCCTAACTCCTTCTTTTGGCACACATCCACGACGAGAGGGAAGCAACATTTCTTCAGAACTGCAAAGCACAGGAGGCAAAATACAATGTTGCCTAGAAAAATGTAGATAGATTCCCTGGGGTTTTGTGATTTTCATTGTGGTCAAAGCAAATGTTTCCAGAATTGGCCAAATGTTTGCAAAGCAGTTCATCATTGATTTTATGAGTTAAATTTGGCTGCTATTTTGTAGCTGAAATTTGTTTAGTGTAAGCAACATAGTGTTCTCCTGACACCATGGACAGGCGCTATTTTACATCTATTTTAGAACTGTTGTCCTCCCTTGAGTCGTTGGTAATAGTCATAGTCCTTCATTAACATTTCCTGCCCGCATTAGAGAACATAGAAAAGACGTGATTTACCTTCAGATAAGATGTATTTGTTTATGTGATAATGACATTCATGTCTTTTAAAAGTTCTTTCTATTTGTGAAAGAGTCAGGTATTAGATCTTCCTCTCACATTTCAGGTAAGCTAAGGCCAGAATTCTCACCGCACTCCTCCAGAAATAAAAAATTCTATGTTTGCTACAGTTTCTGTAGTTGCAATAGACAGTGAACTGGCTCAACGCGAAAGTCACTGGAGATCAACAGTGCACATCACTCTAACAAAATGCAGGCTGTTTAATTAAGGACATTTGCTGTCACTCCCCATTGTGACTTTGTTCTCTACTTGCCATATTCTCGTAGGTACTTTGATGCTACTAGAGGCCTGTAACTTTATTTACATGGCCATGGACAATATATACAGCTATATTGTCAATTTTCCTATTTGAATAATCTAATGCCTTTGCTGTATTTTATAGTAAGTACTGTGAGAAAAACTGGTTTTGAATTTAGCAAACTAATCACTGTGAAGGCTGGTAGGTTTACAAAACCATGACAATATAGAGAGTAAGAAACTGACCCCTTTTCCTCAAAACAGGCGCATTGGTCATTTGCAAAGACTGTGCCGTGTGCCTTCGCCTTGATGAAAACATTGTTTTGTACCCTCTTAGACTACCATGGGAAATGCAAACTGATCTTTAAATATGGGAGCTGGATCACTAACCTTTACTGATTAATGCTTCTCTCTTTACTCAAAGTTATATTTATATCTACCAGTTAAAACTTCTTATGCCTTCATACTTGACATTTATGCTTTTATTCTGTAGAAGTTACATCCTAAAAAGATATTCTAGGCTGAAAGTGATTTTTCTGGGGATTGGAAATTAAAGAGACATTAGGATTTACATTAATTTGGTGGGTTTGAGGACTATAGGTAATTTGTGTTAGGTGTCCATAATCATAACCCAGATTCAGTCAAGATTTGAAATAGCCTCATTTTAACTTAATCTGGAAGTGTGCTGTGCAAACAAAGGATAGTGAGAATCAAAAGGCCCAAATGTCACCTTGCACACACAGAGGGTGCGACACTTCCTAAAATGAGTAAGATTCCTCAGCTTCAATGCATCAGATGAATTTTAATACAGAGATCTGTTTTACCTTGTGTAGATTACAAAAGAAATTCATGACTAAGGTACAAATTCAGTGAAATTAATCCCACTGTGAGCCCCTGATGCTGATCTGGGGAAAAAGGGAAGGAGAGGAAGTACAAGTTCCAGTTCTTCCCTTATTAACATACAAAAAAATGCTTATCATTAACAAGTAAAACACTGCTGATGATAAGAAGAAAAATAATAAAAACATGAGCATTCATAGTGTTGATAAGTTACTAATTAGATGTGTGCTTAAACATTGGTGCTTTTACATTGGTGTTGCAGTGAAGCATGCATGTGCTTGAATGGGAGCTTGTGGATATGCTGACCTAAACCACAAAATGTTTCTGCAGTATTTCATAGCACCCTTAAGGGATTCTGTCTTCCTCCATAAGGATATTTAATTTAATACAAATTAAATATAGTACTGTGTGTAGGTGAATGTATGTCTTCTTCTGAAATCTGGCAGGAAATCTGCATGTGGCATGAGGTCTGACCTAGGATAAACACTGGGTAAGAACTATGAAAGGCAACTTTGGAAATTCAGGAAGAAAAGTTAAAAACTCCACCAATTTGGTCATCTGAAGTTGCTATTTTAAGGTTAATGCAGTGTGAAACAGAATATGGCATAACTGGTTATACAATGTAAGCATTAAAAACCCCCATGTCCCTTCCCCTCCCCCAATTCACATTAATCTAACTTTAAAGGAAAACCACTGTGGTCTCTTCACTCATGCAAATATTCAGCTGAGTGAAAGCTAAGTGGTATTTCTTGACAGGTATCCTCAGGGAATTTTGAGCTGCAACTACTGCACAAAATCAGTAAAACTACATTAAGTGTAGAATACATAATAATGGGGAAACAAAAAGTCATCAACCAATGGCTAGAAAAAATCAACAACTAGTGTATTTATTTTTAATGTACCTGGCCAATAAGTATTTTGTTCAGTATATAATCTTCATTATATACTTCACCTCTGATTCAAAGCCTATATTTAATGAACTATCTGATGTATTAGACTTAATTTTGAACTTGAACTATCAAAATTATATATTTGAACTTCTTGATTCAGATATACATCTTTAAAAGTGTCTGTAAAGGTGTTTTTACCACACCTCCTTCTGTGTCACAATAGACTCATGTAGGTTGACAGTGAAACCATCATCTCTCTGTTTTCTAAATTTAAATGCTGTTTTTAATTATGATCTCTAGTTTTAGAAGCTCCAAAACAGCATTTTAGTGGATTTTCAATGTAAGGTTTGGTTTAGGCTGGCCATGATACTGAAAATGTCTCGTCCTGTCCTTTCCATCATCAGACTGCAGTTTCTTTGGTGGTTACCTGAAGAAATGGGAGCATGCAGGTGGAGATTTATTTTAAGACTAAAAAGCACAGTATGGTCTAGGAAGTCTCCGGAAGATACAAATGCAATGATCTTGTAAGGCAAAAATACAACTGCTCCTGAGGGGAAGAGGAGGGGCAGAAACTGATCTCTTCTCTGTGGTGACCAGGGACAGGACCTGAAGGAATGGCCTGAAGTGGTGTCAGGGTAAGTTTAGGTTGGATATTCTTCACCCAGGGGGCCGTCAGGCATTGGAACAGGCTCCCCAGGGAAGTGGTCACAGCAACAGCCAGAGTTCAAAAAGCATTTGGACAATGGTCTCAGGTAGATGCTGTGACTCATTGGGGTGTTTTGTGCGGGGCAGGAGTTGGACTCGATGATCCTTTTGGGTCCCTTCCAACTCAGTTTATTCTATGATTCTATAAAAAATAGAATGGTATGGATGCTCTTGAATTTTTGCATTGAATTTTTCAGATGTCTTTTTTTCAGAACCAGTTTAGTCTGACACTCACAAACATAATAAACTCTGAGCTGGGATTGTTTTAATCACACACATAAAAACCAATTAACAAACCAACCGAACAAAAACCCCAAAACTCAAACCCAAAACCAAACACAATGCCTCTTCCTCCAGCTAAAACACACTCAGAACCTAATAGCAAAAAATCCCCAAGCGACGTAGAGGAGGCTAAATAATGGCAATCAGTAGAATTTACCCATATATTAGATTATATTTTTTGTGTTCTGACCTCTTAATTCTGACATTTTAAAATAAAGACTAAATAAAGAAATAAAGACAATATTTGAAATTGATCCCTGCTGCTTTAGTTGCAATTCCACTGAAGCCAATAAAATTCTGTCTGCAATGATTTTGGCTTGGAGTGCAGTTATATTCTTTCATCACAGTGTAATTTTTGTCTGTTTATTTGTGTTTACTTTGCTTTAATTTCCTCTTTAGCCTTTATAGATTTTATTTTTAAATAAACTCTACTCTTCATAGGGACATCTGCTTGTTCTTGTTGGCAATGTGTCCCAGTGATGATGATTTTACTCTATCAGTTTCTAGTTCTGGAGTGGAATATTAATATTAGCGAATAGCAGAGTGCATACAAGACAGCATAATGAAGAGGAATGGTGTGAGGACAAGTAGCACATTATAATGAGCCTCAACCATAAAAAACATACACTACTGCTGTAATAATACATGGTAAGTACGGGTGATTCAAGAAGAAATGATCAATTAATAAGTCTTTGTAATAACAGAGTGCACAGAGATGGGAAATCTAGCAAGACTCTTGGGCCTACTTTAAAAAGGAAAGACTTTCTGCACAGAATAAAATACCATATTGTACTTTCTTATGTGGCTCAGAAAACATCCTTAATCTCCAGCTGGTGAAAAGCACATATAGAGAGATATGTATATGCATATATAAAAATATTATACAAATTGTATTGATGATAGTAAAGTTATTAGTATTAATTTTAACCATCCACGTAAAACACCAATAACCCAAATAGCATTTCGATACCTGCAGTTACTGAAATAGATCAGGGTAGAAATGTAATACTTCACTTAAAGAAGGTGATAATGACGTTTCTGGACTTGCACAGGAAATGAGCAATGAGCTACTTCAGACAGCAGCCGTGCCTGCTCATTCCGTGGGGAATGGGCTATGGGAGTTTTATGTGACACGATGGTAGAGCACTTCAGGGGCTGTGTAAAGGGGGAGTGCTAATAAGTAGATGATTTCAAATTATTAGCTCTCTAAATCAGACACGAAAATGGCAGTAAAGAAGCCACAGCAAAAATTACAAGGAAAACTTTTAACTTACCATGCTTTATTTTTGCTTTACCAGAAAAGACCATGTTTGCAGGAGCAAAATTGCAGCTTTAAGTAGAACGAACTTGTTTGCTTTGTTCATTTTTATAATAAAACAATGAATCATGTCACCCCATTACTTTTTAAAAATCATTATTATTTTTAATTTTCCAGCTGCAAGTAATAAGTACAGCTTTAGGCAGTTGAAGAGTTATAAGAAAGTTTCATGCAGTATATCTGGTTGCTGCAGAAAATCCCTATTTGGTAATGCTTGCCACAGAGCATATGCTAGGCTTTTTTTTTTCTGCTCTGGCATTTGAAATAAATAGTATGTTTATTAACTAGTGTAAAATTTAGGGCTTTGGATGAATGTTTGCTCTGCCCATGCTGAAAGCATTCCTAGCCAAAAAAAAGGTTTTAGTCCATTTAATATGTAACATGAATTTATAGATTTGTTTCAGAATCCAGTCCTAGGCTACTGGTATAATGAAGACTTGTGATAGTACCATAATTATTCTACATGTAAATATGTCTCAATTTTCTTTGGAAAATTCAACAGCATCCTACTGATTTTATTAGAATCTACTTTTGGCCACAAAGTTGGTTGATTTAGAGCTTTCTATTCAATCACTAACAAGATATGATGATCCAGTAAAGAAATATAGAAGAGTTTCTGATTTTTTACGTGTATTTAGATAATAAAAAGGGAAGAAATCCAATTGAGACAAAAAAAACCCCAAAAAGTGCTGGGTTCTGCTGCATTTCAAGTACAACACTCTTACTGAAGTGGGCTGGAGTCTGGCATCTGCATATACTGCCTGATGAACCAGGGAGTTGAAGCAGAACACTTTTTGTAGCTTTTGAACAGATATTTCTTCTCCTGTACTTTCCTCTACTTTGTTTCAGGGAGCACTTCAAATGATAAGCTAGCATTCTAAATTGCTGATGTGCTTTTTACTCCGTAATACGAAATAGGAGAAATCAGCCAAAAAGCATTGTGTAAATTTGAAGATCTGTGGAAATAAATCTCTTGGAATGAACTGTTAGATCCTTGTGTTTCTTTCTGCCTTGTAGGCTTTCTCCCCTTCTTGTTTGTCTGCTGAAGGCCAAACAGAGCCTTCTTATAAGGGCATGAATGCATGAAAATGGCAAGATAGGCTGCCTTGGAATTTGGTATGCAGAACAAGCAGATAGTATTGTCCTGGTTTCCTCTTCTACTTTCGTTGTCTGTCTGCTTCTCTAATTTGATAAAACAATTAATTGATTGAGAAATATATTCTATGCCTAGTGAATTTTATGGAAAATACTTTTTTTATTGCAGAAAAAAAGTCTGTACTTGCTGAAATTAAATAAAAGCCAGCAAATATTCTCATCAGTTTCATCTCTATATGGATGCAATTTAGGTTATCTTTAATATTACAAATGTATTTATTTAAAATATGTTGTACAATCATTTGTGAAACAAAGAGGAAACAAGCTATAAGCCCTAGATGTATCACTGATAAAATGTGATTTCAAAGTGCCCAGGTTATTCTCAATGGATACAAGATTATGAATATCAGATGGCATAAGTGAAATACCCAAACATCAAATAATCTTTTTTCAAAGAAGTTTAGCAAGCTACCTCTCATTCTTTAAAATAATTCCTTGTGCGATGTACAGTATAGTGGCACTGATAACATTTGAATTTGTTTGAGTTATGGTTCCAGGCCACAATTCTGACACAGTGCAATCAGAGCTAACTTTTTAAATTATTATTATTTTATATGTGTGGTCTTTTCTTCTTAAAGGGAATTATTTGACTGACTTATTTGCTGGGGTTTTTGGTGTTTTGTTTTTGGATTTTTTGTTTTGGGTTTTGTTGTTGTTGTTGTACTGCCTGTTAAACCATCCTTAGTATTTCTTTGAACTTGTGGAACAGTTTCAGTCACATTTAACAAAATATGAAGTGATCTTAAAGAGAACAAATTCCTTATGGTTAGAGAAATAAAGACCTGAATGAGTGCTACTGGGAAGCAGAGGTTGCTGCTTTCACTTAGGAGAATACTAGACATTTAAGTACCTAGAACAGAGACTGACATGAAATGAGACTCTTCAGTTTTGTTTTAATCTTTGGAGTTTAATTGCAATAAAGTCATGTGCCTGCCTGTGCTATAAACTCCTCTCCCTTACCAACAAAAAACATACATAAGTTTTAAAGACGTTTTCTCTTCCCAGTATGATTATCTAACTAAAAATAACATCTTGCTGAAATTTCCATCTTAATGACAATAGAATTTGAGGTTAATTAAGGTTTATGGAATGCTAACTATATTCTTACGTGTCTGTAGAAACTCAAAACATCAATGTGCCTCTTTTATTGCACATGCTAAGGAGTTAAGTAACATGAGAGGACTGAATTCACGCTAGAACTGTAGAGTCAGGTCTACGCTAGATGGCACTTGAGGCTCCATTTATTCAGAATGTGTTGAATTGCAGCAGCTGGAGCTCTGGTTCTTAACATTTTTGTGCCTGTTTGACATGAGTCATTAGTAATTCTAAAATGAGATTTAATAATTCTCACACAAGTAGTAAGCAGGGAATAAATATTTCGTATTGTAACACATATTAAAAACATTTTGGCATCCTACATGTGCCTCTGGAGTAACTCTGTGGCATCCTTATGGAAGTCCTTCAGTGTATTTTAGAAAAACTCTTGCTTAAATAGCATTCATAATTGCCCTCAGGCAATTTTCACACACTTCCCAGATTAGTCTCATATCACCTCTTGTTAGCTGGAGGTGATTTAAACAAACAGCCTTGGAGTGCGTGCACACAGCGCATCTGGGGCAGTGATAACGTCTGTCAGAATGAAAGCTTGGCTCACACTAATAGCATCTTGGAAGTACACGTTTTAACAAAGAAGGTTGCTTTGATGGAACCTGAAACTATGCGAATTTCAAATACTATCTTTTTTTTTTTTTTCCTTTTTTTGATTGCAGGGCTTTTTTCTGTTTTTTTCTGTAGCCATATTTTCAGTGGTGGTGCTGCGCAAGTTGCGGTGACTGCTTATGTTGGAGTGAGAGGACAGAAGGTTTTCTCCAGGTTTGCTCTCCAGTACTGTTCAGCTTGCCCTTTTGACACAACACATGAACAGAGCTCTTTATATTTCTAATGCATTACTACAAGATGCTGTACATGCAATTGCTGAGTGTGCAGAGGAAAAATGTGCTTAAGAGTAAATGAGGAAACAGTTTTTGTCCAGTGAGGGTAGAATGCTGTGGATAACCCTGTGAAAGGACAAGTCTGGTATTCTGCAGACTGAGGGATGGTGGTGGAGCAAACCTTCTCTTTTTTTCGGAGATTGTGACTGTGCTTTTTCTGTAGGTGCTTGTTACCTCTTTTATGTTTTCACCAAACCTGTAATCTTTTATACATGTGGGCTATACATTCTTAATAAAATCTTAGACTAGGGTAGGATAGAGCTTATGAATCTCTGTGGGCTGTACCCCTTCAGTGCCCAGTGGCTGATGGAGGGTGGTCAGTGTGCGTGGCTGGGGCTCCGGCGTTGCCCTGCCACGCTCTCTGCTCGTGCCCTGTGTGAAACCTGTCACGTGGAGTTATTGCACCCACCTTCACACCGAGACACACCTGCCCCTGTTTTCTTCTTCATAAGCCTGCTGTGGGTCTCCCTGTGCTTTAATTATGCACAGGTTTAATGGCAGAAGAGATTAGTTCTCCACAGAGCTGGCTCTTAGAAGTGCTGAGCACAATTCCAAGGGAAGTTAATGACAGTGTTAAGCACTTAGCGGTTCTAAAATATCACATCCCACATATGATGAGCAGTTGTGCAAAGGCAGTTATGCTTAGTAAGAGGAGTAAACAGCCTTCAAGGTGAACTGTACTTTGTAGATAACTCTTAAGGCAAAATTTCTAATGGTGAGTTAGATCAAGCTTTTTGTGGAGCATTAAATCTCCTTTATTAATAAAGAAATCAATTATCACACTCCAGCAATTTACCATTAACATTCATGCTGCATCACTTGAAATGTTGAACAGCCATAATCATAAACAAAGAATTGAAACAAAGAAAAGCTGTCCCCTAATTCCCCAAATAATGTTTTAATTAAATTTCCCACAAAAGGATAGCATTCACATAACAAAAAAGGTAACATAAATCTCAGGATCCTTAGCTGTTGTCTTAGACATTAGCATTTTACTAGTTATTGTTGACATAGCTTCAATTTGTCAGGCACATGTTTTAAAAATGCACATTTTGTCCTACTCTAGACGAGGATTTAGTCAGTAGAATATTATCCCAAGATGTGCCCCGTAGCCTCTGCCAGGGTGGAAGGGAATCTGCATGCTGTGCTTTAATCTACAAAGCATACTTCAGCTGGTTAGTATTCCTGAAGATGAGCATGTTAATATAGCATTCTTCAGAAACATTATACATCTCACTGAGACGTCACATCATGCTTTCAAATTGGGAAGGGTCAGGATTCTTGTGAAGCAATGAGACAAAAGGGTAAAGTGTGCATATGTGCCAGTGCATGTCCTATGTCAGAGTCACAAGGCAGGAATAAATGTTTAGAATTGAATATGAGAGGTTTTACCTATTAATTCTTTAAAGTATGCTTTATCCATCCATGTCAGAAGGGCAAATCATGTTTTAATGCCCATTAATTAATAACAGAGAACTGTAAGATCCTTTCAGACTTTTTATGCTAAGCAAGCTCAAGGTTTTGCCAGTAAGAAAATTTTGCAAATGTTCAGTCTAAGTTTGCACTGGTGCTTTCAGACCATTAGTCTTGCAAAATACTGCCTTATGCTTCCTTGACAATTCTTCTCTCATTTTGGTATCCACATGTCCTTTTTGTTAAACACTTGTGAAACCTTATTCAATGCTGACTTTTCTATGCATGGTTTGATTAGACCAAGGTCATACAAAGCTGTCACTTTCTTAAGCATTTTACCAAAACAAAGTTTGCATCAATGACATTTTCTTGCTTCATTTTAAATAAATAGTGACAAGACTCTCTCTAGCTGGCCTGCTGCTCAGGGTTAGCAGATACTCTTTGTTGCACAGTTCTGTTTCCCAGTGTGGGTGGGACAGCAGGATGTGTGGGTGTACTCTGGGTTCACTTTGCTGTCCTTGGTTCTGGAACAGACCATCACAAACATGTTTCAGGACTCTTACCCCCTATTCCATGACACATTCCCAGAAAGTACAGGGATCTCAAATTGTGTGTAAATAAATTAAAATAAAGTATGAATCTTCCTTCTGTGTGTCACAGCTTCCACTTTCACTGGCACAACCATGACAAATAACATCTTCCACTATGCGTTGCCAAGGATGAACTTTTGCTTGGGATGCAGGGATAAAATCCTTGGAAGCTTTTATAGGACAGCACCAGTGGGAGACTGTTAACTTGCTGTTAATTGGTATATTTGGAGAAACAAGTTTTGAGTGGCTTTAGAGGAAAATTATACAAAGCACATAGGAACATTCAGTCTTGCTCTTAACAGGAACATTTCTATAGAAAACAGTGAATAACAGTAGCACAAGGTTTGACTCAGTGTTTTGGACTTTAAGCTTCAACTTCAGTGTTGTGTTTTTCATTCAGTAATATGCAAGCCCCTAATTGCTGCATAAGTCTCTGGCCCCCAAAGGGATCTTAAACTAATACAATCTTAAACTTAAACAATCTAAGAAACAAACAAAAATACCTGTTGCAAAACTTGAATTAACATTAATATGCTCTAAAGACACTTCCTGTTTTTGACAGAAGCAACACTGTACTGAATTGAATAATCATATAGGAATTCTAAAGAGATTTGCTCTTCCTATGCCAGAGGATTTGATGCAATAAAGCTCTGTACTGAGAGAATATGATAATTAACGTGTTGTGAATTGTGGGGCAGGACAGCTATGGTTTAGTACTATATTTTTGTATTTTAATTCTTCCAAATTATATGTGTGATTCATGCACTTGTATAAAAGAAGAGTGAAAAGAAACTGAGCAAAAACAGTCAAGCTTCTTTGTCTTGTGCTGGCATCATGAGATGCCTAAGGTGGGAGCATAGCCCCTGTAACTCGCTTGCACAGTAGGTAGAGAGAGTGAGAGAGAAGCTTTTGCCAAGGGTGACTCAGAGGTTAAGTGAACAGAGCTGCAGTCTGGACCTGACCCTCTCTGTTCCATAGTGGAGGATTCTGGGGTAGTCTACTCCTGATTTCAAAGGTTGGATATGATGATGGCTTCAAAAGGAAGCGCATCTGGACCTTGCAAGATGTGGTTGTTTTTTGGGTTTTTTTTGTTGGTTTGATTTTTGATAATTTCCTGTGGCAAACTTTCTTTTGTTAACTAAATTATGGGAAGCAATTCTCAGAATCATAACATGAAAATTTGTTTGTCCATTATACAGAGTAGGAAAAAGCTTTCAGTATGAGAAAAAGGCTCTGGATCTGAATTTAGTTCTTTCTCAATCTCATTCATGTTTATCTTGTCAGCTCTTGTGACTCCTATTATGATCACTTGCTCCTATAAATTACACAGAATTGTAACTCACTATGGGAAAAGGAAGAATAAAGGTTGCTATTACCAAAAGTTTTTGGTCGATCAGTTCATTGCAACTGACCTCATCCCTCTTATTATCAGATGGACCTTCTGACATTTGCAAATATGTAACAGTTGAATGAGGTTTTAAATGTTTGTATTTATTGTATTTAAATGTTTGTACACTTGTTTTATCACCTTATTTATACTTCTAATTTATTCTCAGACTAGAAAATATTTTTTTTAACAAAATGAAAATTCAAATAAGTAATTATAAAATGTTATTTTTAAACATGTATGTATGTAGGCTCAGGGAAGTGTTTGTTCCACTGTATTTGGCTCTGATGAGGGCACACCTCGAGTGCTGTGTCCAGCTTGGGCCCCTCACTCCAAGAAAAGCGTTGAAGGGCTGCAGCATGTCCAGAGAAGGGCAGCAGAGCTGGGGAAGTGTCTAGAGGGTGTCATAGGAGGAGTGGCTGAAGGAGCTGGGGGTGTTTGGCCTGGAAAAAAAGGAGGTTCAGGGGCAACTTTATCACACTCTGCAACCACCTGAAAGGAGGCTGTAGCCAGGTCGGGATCTGCATCTTCTCACAGGCAGCCAGTGACAGGGCAAGAGGACACAGTCTCAAGTTGCACCAGAAAAGGTTTAAATTGGATGCTAGGAAAACTTTCTTTACTGAACAGAGAGTGTCAAGCATTGGGATGGATTACCCAGGGAAATGATGCAGTCACCATCCCTGGAGGTGTTCAAGAAATGACTGGGTGTGGCACTCAGCGCTGTGGTTTAATTGACAAGGTGTTGTTCATTCAGAGGTTGAACTCTTCGAGGTCTTTTCCCACTTTAATGATACTATTATTCTATGATGGAAATTAATGCCACTTTTTCTCTTAGTCTGTGTTCTAACAAGGACTCAGGGTTTTTTTTAATTCATGTCTACTCACTGATTTCAGATAACATAAGTTTCTAAGTTGTGAAGGGAAAGTGTTACAAAACCAAATAAAATCTTTGATCCTTTCATGTTATTCTCACGGAAAGGATACTTTTGATATCTTAAATGTCTTCTGCCATCAGACTCTTAAATATTTGGAGAAAAATATATAAGAAGTGATACAGTTAGAATGTAATTGTAAGTAAATCAATAGTGGGCTTAGTGAAATATTTCACATGAACAAGATATAAACAAGCATCCCAGGGTTACTAAATTAGACTGTCACAATCAATTTTATCACAGTGGAATCTGTCTAAAGTGCAGTGAAAAACTGCTTATGAACATTGAAATCTGTATTTACTTTGGCCGATGGTTAAATTTGCTTTCCCAGAGGACGGTAGTGATGCTTGATAATGCATTTTCCCCCTGAAATTCAGCATAGCTAGATAAAGCCAAGATGTAGTATTGGCACTAGACTGGCATACTTTAGGACACTCGTCATGTATACGTAGACAAAAATAAAGGATTAAGAAGATTACATCTTTAGAAGATTAGATCTGCGTTCTACCTAAATTCAAGGAAGATGCAGTTGAAAGAATCTTAGAAATCTCTGAAAGAGCAACCTTTAAAAACTCTTCAGCTCTAGGTCCATATTCTTTCTGGTAAAGGAAGGCTTAATCCATCAAGACAGAGAAAACATTAGCCCCTACTAGTGTTTCTTTAGTGTACAGAATTCAATAGCTAACAGCTATTTCTTTCAGTCTGGGTTGACAGGCTGCCTCATTGAGGAGTAGGAGATCCTCTGTGAATTCTGTGGGATTTATTTCATTCCAAATATGCCTTGCCATATGTCTTTTAGGATGAAAAAGAGTCAAATGCTTGGTGAAATTAAGGGATAGAGGATTGTTTTTCGGTGGGTGGGTTTTTGTCTTTTACTTTTCTATGAAGGCTTTAATCCTAGAGGAGTGTGTTGAGGGAGTTGATATATTGGCCACTATTGTTAAAGACTATAAATCATGGACTGGGAAAGACTAATAATCTTGAGGAAGCAGAAATAAATGTTTTGAAAGAAAGCTTTACTATTTTCTCTGTACAAGGTCAACAATAAAAGAAAATGGTGAGCAGACATTCTCTCTTGGATGCTATTCCGGGAGCACACTGATATTGCTAATTTGATACTGCCTGTCAGTAATTGTTTTGGGGAAAATTCCATAAAAATTCCTAACAAAAAACTTACATTTCTTCAATAAAAAAAAGTCCGAGTCAGAGGCTTGGACTCCAAAAGGCTCCTGAATATCATAATACATCAAATAATTAACTATCAGTTCTCTGGGTGTGATCCCTATATTGTAAATGGGTTTAGTTTAATTATTATTTCTAAGTTCAGAAAGTATATTGGACAGCAATCTTAGAGACTTCTGCAGGCAGTTGTTGGAAGAATTTGTCAAAATGATCTTATGAAATGGAGCCCTTGAAGTCATTATGCCAAAGCAACTTAGCAGAAGATCTCCCTCTGGTTTCCACTTTGTTGCTTCTGGATCTATGTTTTCAGTTTCTTGAAAAATCAATGATTTGCATTCTTGCAGCTGTAGCACAAAAAGGTGCTGTTCTGTGAGCACAACTTGTGCTGCCTCATTTTCTCTTGCTTTCAGCTATGAGCTTGTCTTCCTCCCCTTCAATGTATAAAGCTCATGTAGGGGACAACACCAGATTTCTGTTATCCAGCTCTCAATTTTTAGAATTGCAGTAAATAAGGAAAGGGATTTAAAGGTTAGTTCCACCCAATAACTTTACAATATATTGATAAGTAGCAGTCAGATTTTAGTGTGGCAAACAAATTAACCAACTAAACTATGCCCTAAGTCTGGTTTTCCCTGAAAAGAAAAACCAGTCAGGAAAACAGAAAATAGCATGGAGACCTCATAGCAGCCTTCCAGCATCTGAAAGGGGCATCCAAGGAAGCTGGAGAGGGACTCTTCATCAGGAACTGTAGTGACAGGATAAGGAGTGATGGGTTCACACTGAAAGAAGGGAAATTTATGTTAGATACATGGAAGAAATTCTTTACTGTGGAAGTGGAGAGGCACTGAAACAGGTTGCCCAGAGAAGCTGTGGATGCCTTATCTCTGGAAGTGTTCAAAGCGAGGTTGGATGGGATATTGAGTAATCTGGTCTAGTGGAAGGTGTCCCTGCCCTTGGCAGGGGATTTGGAACTGGGTGATTTTTAAGGTCCCTTCCAACTCAGGCCATTCTGTGGTTTTATGATCCTATGATTCTATGGTTGAGATTCTATGATTCCATGATATAGGTAATTTAAAATAATGGAACTACTATGAGAATAGAGAAAGATGGAAGGAATTATATAATGTTTTATTATTTCTTTCATTCCAGGGCCTGGTTTAGGTATTTCAAGATTAATTTATGAAGATATTTTAGACTTCTTTTTTGGTTGAAATATCATCTGAATTTCCTCTTTTGATGAGTTTTATTTTCTTTTCCTAGTGGTTCCTTAAAGAAAAATCTAAAGAAATTGTATCAATTTTTTATTCAATGTGTAACAGTTACATTTTACGAGACATTTACATGGCTCTATGTGGACTAGCATTTTTGAATTTCCCTACACATGCTGCAGTGAGTTTATGTATTATGAAATATACAGAGATTGCCAAATCCCTCAAAATATTTATTGATTTCCTGCTGACATAAACTGTTTCAGGCCATTAACCAACTAGACTTCGAGGAATTCAAATAAGATGATCAGATTAATGAGTGATGTTCTGGTTTCCAGCCATTCTAGAAGAGACAGATGACAGAGGTCTAAGGTAGGGTTCAGCGGTCCCTTTGGTCTTCAGAAATGAACTGTGACTCTGGTGGATCCTGGTGTAAGGGTGGAGGAAGGAACACTTCTTTATTTTTTCCTCAATATACGATTAAAGGATGAGTTTTTTCTTTCCTCCTGTGCTCCTTCCAAACAAAATCAATCACTACTGTAAATAGGCCCTAAAGTTAGGAAATTGTTCTTGGTTAATAACTACCTGTTAGCTACCCCTGCTCTCCACTGCTAACGAAACAGCTTAAGGGATCTGAACAATATAAATCAGAATCTTATAATTAATTTTAGTTATGTCTTTGGATTTGCATGTATTGTATTAACAAATCCATGCTACTGAGCTCCATTTAGTTAACTGAGGATTGTTCACATCCAAAAAAAAAAAAAGAAGAAGAATTGTTTCTGAGATTGTTTTGCTGGTTTTATAAAACCAAGTTTTCATCTTTGGACACTCTCTCAGCAGAGTTCTTAATATCTAAGGAAAAATATGAACTAAATGATTATTGACAATAAAAAAGAATTTACATCGGGAGATCAAAATAAGGTATTATCAGAAAGTTGATCAAAATGTTATAATTAAAAGGCAATAGTAGTAATAGCAATAAATGATGATAGGTATTCTGATTTATGAGAGAAAATTATATAGAATCATAGAATTGTTTAGGTTGGAAAAGACCTATACAATAATTGAGTCCATCCATTATTTCAGCACCCTAAACCATGTCCCTAAGTGTAACATCTGCACATCTCTGAAATACCTCCAGGGATAGTTACTTAACCATTACCCTGGGCAGCCTCTTCCAGTGTGCCAATAAGTCCACTAAATGCTTAAAAAAAAAGAAGTAATGAAGATTATTTATGCCAGGAAAGCATCTGGTGGTAGCAGCAGGGAAGAACGATCTCTGAGGGACTGTCATGCAGGGCAGTACAACTTTGTCTCTGACTGTTAGGGAAGGATTAGCTTGTCAGCTGGAATGGGGGATATGCAGGCACTGGATATGGAAATCTGCAAATGGGCCAGAAGGACAGAAAGAGATGGGGCTGTGTGGGAAGTTAGTAGATTGAGAAGCAGATGTGGATAATTCAGAGCTGTAGAGCTGCTTGCCTCTATTCATGCTGTTTTTGGGGAAATAGAACTTTGTGAATTTTGTTTAAATAAATAAAATTACATGAAAAGGTATCTTTGACTGATGTCTGCAATTTTCTTATTCCAATTGAACTAACCTTCCAAGGCCCCAAATTACAACCTGTGGGCTTAGGTCAGAGGAGCAATGGCTTTTTTTTTTTATCATTGCATTTGCATTTCATATAATGTACCAGTTTTGAAAGGAATGGGCTTTATTTCTTTCAACATGAAATTATATGAGCTTATATAAGTTTTTTCCTATTGAAGCTACCTGTACAAACTTACGGTAATAAAGCTGCACAAGTGTGCTAAAGTACTTCTTTAGGGATTAAAACCTCTCTCTTCTTACCTCTGCAGGATGAAAAATCATCAAAACTGCTAGAGGTTTGACCTGCTGCTTCTCTTACTTTTTCAACTTTGAAATGTGTGCTTGCCAAGTGAATTGAAGCAGTGGACACATTTTGTAAGCTGTCATTCCGTATAGAGATTTACGGCTTTCCATTTCTATTTAGAATTAAAGAATAATGGTGTAGCCCTTTCCTGAAAAGCCCAATAAAACCGAAGTGATGCACCCAGTATATAATGAGAACTAAATGGAGCTTTCAAAATCACTGGTAGCTATGCATCTCTGTCAAGCTGTCATTTATCACACAATCAAGCCTCAAGCAGAAGCCAAGCCTCAAAGTGGCGTTACAAAAACATGTTCTTGAAGCCTTGCTGAAACCTTTTCAGAGGAACATTGTCAGAAATGCTTTATTTCATTTACTTCTTGAAACTGCATTTGTACTATCTAGTGGGCAACATTTCTTGGACAAGTATCAAAAATTACAGCTTCTACTCTATGTATGAATTTTAATAAATGTTTAAATTATATTTTCCAATCATTATAGTATTCTAATACATATAGTTCAACGTCAGTAATCAAAGAGCTTTTTAAAGCTATTATAATGTATCTCTTCCTATACAACAGTAAAAAATCTGGTTTTACATAATCATGTTGGTTAAATAGGACCTCTGCAAGTCATCTACTCTAGCTTTCCTCTTGAAATAGAACTCCCACGAACACTAGGTCAGCCATGACTTCATTTAGGTGCATCTTGGAAATCTGCAGGGATATAGATCCTGTTTCTTCTAAGTCAAAGTGCCACACCATACTCCTGGTGAAGATGTTTTTCCTGAAATCCAATCTGAATATCATAAACAGCGGCGTATGGCTTTGGTCTTTGCTGTTGCATCTGCAACATCACCTTCATCATCTTCTGTCATTCCTTTCAAGCAGCTGTAGGTTGTTATTAGGAGGACCTTAGTCCCTCTTGTCATCAAGCTTCCTCAACCTCTTCCTTTTTGGTCTAAATCCCTTACAGAGTCACTTCCAGTGGACCTTCTCCAGTTTCTCCACACTCATCCTTTATTGGAGAAGAAATGGAAGGATGATAACTTCTTTCAGTCTGCTTGCTACCCTTTTTCTAGTGCAGTTCAGTAGTAAGTTTGTGTTATGGAACGAGGATGCACTTTTGTTGCTTTGTGTTCAACATAGTGTCCACAGCAGTGTCAGCAGGATGTGCCCTCAGTCTATGCTGTTGTGTGGAGTTATCCCATCCCAAATGCAAAACTGGGAGCACCTCCTTGTTGAACCTCAAAAGGTTCCTGTTGGCCCTGTCTCCATGTCCGTCCATGTCATACAGAGCGGAAGTTCAGACGTGTGGTTGAATCACTTTCACCTCATTTAGTAAATCCTCTCTGAAAGTTGTCATGTCTGTTATTATCCAAGCCACTGATGACAAAATCAAAGAGTGCAGGAGTCAGTGTTTGTCTCTGTGGTACCCTGCACATCCCCAGCCACCAGCAACCAGTTGTCATTGGCTCTATGAGGGATAACACTGCAGTGAACACTCAGTGCTCTCTGGTTCTTTTGAGATTCAGAGGGCTTAACAGGAAACTTCCTTTCAGCTTAAAAGAATATTTTAAAAACCTTCCTAAAGGACACAAGTGGCACAACCCCAGTAGCTAAAAAAGCATTTCAGGATTTGGTAGAAAACTTGTTCCAAATAATAATATTAATACATTTTAGGCTGCCAAAATATTCTAAAGACACAAGAAAAGCACCAGGAGTTTTAAAACTTTTCAGGTAAACCACTTTTTTTTTTGTTTGTTTTTATTTTATTCTTTCAGGGGCAGCCGTTGCCAATCCTGCTCACAATTATTTCTGCCTGCAGTTTAACTGATTTAGTCATCTTGCCTTAAGATTTGTCAGACATCTAAAAATAACCCTAATTGCAAGAACAAAATTGTTTCCACAAAATTAGAACCCACACAAGAAAAGAGCAAATCAAGATCATCTTGCCCTTTTAATTCCAAAAGGTACTCTTCAATTTATTGCTATTAAATAATTTCTTTTTTAAATAATGTGTAAGAATCTTTGCATGCATTTACAGTCTGAGTGTTCAAAGGTAAGTACAAACAGCTTAAAGAGAGTAGGACAGTAAAATTCAATGCAACAGGTTTATGGGGATTTCTATGGTGGGGACAGTAATATAAAAATATTTTATAAAGCAGGTTGAAAAACAGGAAGTAAGTTTTGTTTTCATCAGTTTTTCAAAGTCATTTCTTTTCTGACACTCCAAATGCTGTCAAATTCCACATCTAGAAATCCATTTTGACTGCTTTGGAAAACTTTCATTAACCTCACAGAGGAAGAGAGTCCAAGTGATGACTCTTAGAGGAGCTGAATGGTTTACTGTGATGTCTCTAGGCAATTCTGTCCTCTCTTGTTTGGACCCCTACTTAAAAAAGAATATAGAACTATTATATGCAAATGTGGCCTTCTGTAGAAATAGTCCTGCAGCATATTCATTATCACCTCTTGACTGTCTATATCTCTGTTCTGCAATTTTTTAGTAAAGATAATTGATATCTGAATACTGCTTGGAATCCTGAATAATTTATTCACCTGTATAAAGGTACTGCTTAGTCCTCAAACTTGCATCAGAGTGCAAATATGTCACCTAAACATCTGAAAATAGCAACACAACTTGAATGAATTTGGCTTAGATCTTCTCTTTTCACTGAAGAGAACGATGTCCCTGGAAGCTGGAACAAACACTGCAATTCAGCAAGGCCTTTAATGTGATCTGTGCTACTTAAGATCCCTGTGCTATTGGCAAAGCTATTAATGCGAATAAGCTTTCAAGTTCTCTGCCACCTGGACTTGCATCTGGCATCTCTGAAGGTAATGATACGGAGGGCTCTGTGTGTTTTCAAACAACGGGCACTGCTTCTACATATAGCACATAACTATTCCTCCTTTTAACAGCTGAACCTCCATTGACCAACTTCAGCTGTTATTTGCTTACCTTTAAAGGTGATAGAGTGCTATTAAAGGCATAAAGATACTATGTTGGCTACAAAAAAAGTAATGGAAAGAGAAAGCAAAGGAACACTTCTGAAGGGGTCCAAATTTCTTTTGTTTCCTCTCTCACTTATTCCTGATAGGAAAAAATAAACTTTTAGAAGGAAAATCATGCATCTCTTTCTTTTTTTACTTTTTTTAGTATAAACCATCAAATTGTGTGACTAGATAACAGTTGACTAAGCTCTTGACAAAGTGATATAATCTTTCTAAAATAAACACTGGCAATATACCAGCTGCAAACATTGTTCAGCTCAAAGATAGGAAATGCAAGCATAGACAGCTAAAACTGGGTCCAAATATTGCTTCATTTTTCACTCGTTTAAAAGAAAATTTAAGGATCTCTATTCTTTCTGCTGCATCCAAGACAAATCCAAATCTGCAGGAAGACCCACTTCCATATAAGAAATTGAAGTAGATGTTAACCTTGTTCAATTTTTGATTTTTTCCTCACTGCTGCCTTTTCCAATGCCTAACCAATGCGCTGCCCTGAGGCAGCACAAACATTTTACTCATGGCCTTGACAGATGCTTTTCTTCCTAGAAGGATGAGAAATCCAGTAGCCAGGTGGTGATGTGAGTTCTCCTACCCGTCTCTTATACTTTTTATGTCAGAATGTCATTTACTTACACTTTAGTGTCTTCACTCTTATGTATTCTAGGAATAGCAGTGGTAATTTTTAAATTATTATTTTCTAGGCCTTTGGTTTTGCCCGTTTCTCTGTTCTGTGGAGATCTTTGCATGTTCTCTCCTACCTTACTCATGTGAATCTCATTTGAATTATAAAATTCTTGTTTGAATTATAAAATTCTCATTTGAGTTTTGTTTGAATATAGAAAACTTTTGATTGTGAGTGAAGGAATATGAACCACACTTTTTACAACATACTTGTGTATTTGCATGTCTTATCTGCCTAATCTGAGGAAAGCATAGTAAACTGTACTATTAGCCACAAAAGTATCTCCTGTGTCAGCAGCCTATGTGGAGAGATGGCTGGTGCTGCCCAGAAGAATAGTAAAAGCATTTTTAGTCCAAAATATGATATGTGTGTGCAATAGACAGCTTTTTGAAAACAATTAGCAAGGAAAAAAGTACTCCTATATGTGGACAAAATATAAAAATGACTGACTAGTGTTAAAAAGAGCAAATAATTCAGCATAAATTAATAGTGAGATCCTGAACAAGAATGTGCAATGTCAGCAATTTCTGCAAAATCTGCTGACACAGGACAAAGCAGAGAAAAGTTGTATCTGTGTGTAAAGCACAAGGGGAATATACACAAAGATAATTCATAGAGAAGCACAAAGAAATCATGGTGATAAAGGGGGCAAGACATCAAAATCTGTGCAGAAGAAAATTTAAAAGTATAAAGTTGTGATGACAGTAAGCAAATGCAAAATGTGAAGGTATGGAGAAAACCATGATGGAAAATGCCCTACCTCTGGGTTAATTATAGCCTAAAGACCGTTATGTCAGAGGAGACAGACAAGAAAAGGGAAGAAAAGCAATTCATAACATTGAGGACACAAGCAATTAGTTAAAGGATGAGATTTTGCATAAATGCAAGTAGTGCAGAAAAATAAAAGGTTTGTAGAGTGTCCAATAGCACAAAGTATTCGGACAAGTTAGCAGAATAAAAACAAACAGGTAATTGGAGGCCAGATAGGGAATGGTGTATGGATGATTGCTCTAGCCTGAAACAGCTTTCTCAGTTCTATTCAAGAAGCGCATTGCAAATAAGCAGAGACAAATTATAGTTTAACTAAGAACATATTCACCACAGAAGGATTTACATAAGAGGTAGCAGAGCAAGGAAAATGCACAGCCTGAAATTTCAGGTGCTGCAGAAAGTGAAGGAGCTGTCCCTTTCAAATAAAATGAGTGAACTCATGAAACACTGACACTAAACTTAGGACAAATGATTCTCCTGATAGACAACTGAGGTAGAACAAAAGCATTCAGAGCAGCCAGTGTGCTGCAGTAGCCTGCCAGCAGAACTCCTGCAGAATTTGTTTGTGACTGGGACACCCTCCACCCACATTATATCCAGAGAAGGATGCAATTCTTCCGTAAAAACAGCACCTTTTCTGGTGAGCTCAGAGAACTACAGGGGGGAAAAAAAAAAAAAAAAGGACCTCAAAAAGCAAGTAATGAAGCACACTGGTAACAAAAAGAACATTGTTCAAGTCAGAGTCCTCACTGTGGTGAACAGCAAGATAATCTAGAAACCAGTGCATCTATGTTTTCTTAAAATTAGGCAACTTGCATGTTAAGAAGTGTCCACTATGAATTACTTACAATGAAAAAAAAATATTAACTCAAAAAGCAAACACATTTACTCTTTCCCAGCTGAAAACAGGAAAATAATTATTTCCAAATAATTTACTTTCAAAGGTCATATTGACAAATAACACTATATATAGCAAGCAATTTCCTGATAGGTGTCTTTGAATGTATCTATTTACAAATGTTGAGAATACTATTTCCAGTCTATTAAGATAACTGATCTCTAAATATATCAGAAACCCCAAAAATATGTTGTAAATCAATATTCAACAGATGTTTCAAAAATAAAATATGTATAGCACTACTCTGGAGTGTTGCTGCTATAACAGGTAGTGATGAAATATCCCTTAACTTATGGAAATATTATGATGTAAACAAAGGATAATTCATGTATTACAGTGCTGTGAAATGGGCCTTGGGCCCTTCCTCCTTCAAAGACTTCTTGGCAGCTTCTTGATGAGACTCTGTATTAGCAGAAAAAAGAAAAATGCAAATTAGAAAGCTCTGGCTATGCTGTTTCCTTGAAAAAAGCTTTAAAACAAAGATGTTCATCAAAAAACCCATGCTCCTATAGAAAAATTCCACTTCAGAGTTTTATGACCAATTTCTACCCTGCCCCAATGTGGAAAAATCTGTAGATGCCAAAACCCACTGCACATGGCAAGAGAATGAGCTGCCAGCAGGTATTAAGTGGGCAGGTATTAGCATCCTCAGGAGGTTCCTTAAGAAAAAAATTGTACTTTTCAGATTAGCCTTATGAAGTATATCCTCATTCAGAAAACGTTGCAATGGATAAAGTTGACCACAAAACAGAATATTAGTACCCTTACATACAACCAAGCCATGGAAATTTGTGTAATCAATTATTCTGCTGAACGTACTTTTGGGACAACATCAGCCATGGGTCATAAAAATCCCAGACACGAGATCTGAAGAATCTGGCTGGGCAACAAGGCACATGCAGTGAATATACAGCAGGAAAGGTAAATAGTGTAAGCTAAAGGAGAAATAAAGCTTCAATTAGAGATAGTTTCTGTTTTTTCTGTGGTCAAACAAGCCAGCTCTTTATAGGGTTCTGTGCACAAAGCTGGGTAAGTAGATAACAGAGCATATCTTTATCTTCCTGTCTGGCTGCACATCCTGTTCACCTCCAAAATGTATTCTACAGCAGTTGGCATCTATAAGAATGTGAAATTTCTCCTTGACAAGACTGTTCTTCCAGAAATGACAAGGCATTTTTCTAGGTTCTCCACATAATTTTAAATAAATAATTCCTAAGATGCCTTGCACGAAGATTAATATGCGTCCCAGAATTTTTGAAAGACTCAGTTGCCCATCTCTCTTTTTAATAGCCATAAATTATGAGGGAATCTGTGAAGTTAAGGATAAAAAAGACGTAGTAGGTGGTACAGACTTTTTCTTCATCAAAGAAGGATTATCTTTCTAAGTACACTGTGCAGAACTTTGTGCAGCTTCCTACCAAATATTGTGTCACAGCAGCCAATGATTTATTGGGCACTATTTTTAGCAGCATTTTATTAAAGGTTAGGTTTTCTGTTTGTCTGTCAGATTCCAGCTGAGACCCAAAAGACAGGAAAAGCAGATTAATACTGAAGGAAAAGAGTAGCTAGAAAGTCACAGGAACTTTATAATTTATTTCAAAGGAAGTTCCTCCACTCTACCTCTTCAGAGGGAGAGAAACAAATCCTGAATGTGTAATGGCATGACTCCAGCAGAGTTAGAGTAGATGCAATCACTTTCTCTGGCTGACGGGTCTGACCAAGTAGGTGTCTGCAAAGCAAATCTCTCATAAAGAAGACCTAAAATTTTTTCTGCAAGGCTTTAAACACATATCCAATGAGTGAAGATTTGCCTTTCTGTGAAGGGGAAACAAAAAAAAAAAGCGGTGATATAGGTTTACTAAAAATAAATACAAAGATCTTGTGAAGACACCATGGAGGTTACTGGGAAGTTTTCTCAACAAAAAAAAAATTCATACACATTATCATGGTTTTAGGTTTGCTGATACTTGTAAGAGTCCTAAGTGGGAAATAAGTAAGTGTTCATCAAAGGCAAAATATCTTTTCCTGTTTCCTTGTTTCGTTCTGAAGTTAAAAATACAAGGTCATACTCAGCTAGCAACTACTTTCTGTGTTCAGAGCTGTGAATATGCATCCTTGAGAGAAGCTGTCTTCCACACTTTTATTATTTTTCTATTTTTTCATGACTTAAATGCTGTCACACTTCAAAGCTTTATATCAGCCTTGTAAGAAATGTAAAAGGTGAGGTCACCAAAATCTGTTTATGCATGGATAAAGCAGGTGAAATTTAGTACACTTTCCAGTGAGAGTTTCTGCTTATAACACTTTATAATGTTTTAATTTAAATTAATGATAGTCAGTCTATCCAACCGTTCCATCATGATCAAAGTTTTTGCTGATTCTTTTTTATTTTTTATTAGCCCATCCTTCCCTTTAAGGTTGATAGGGCTTTCTGCACTAAAAACTCCTCTTAACAGTATTTTGAAAGAGTTTGTTGTCTCTTTTTATTTTGCTCCTCATGTTTTAAAAGTGGCTAATGTCAGCTAAGAGATGATGAAACTTGTTCCTTCCCTTTTCTCTCATAAAAGAGAGTTTGACAGGACTTTTGGTGAATCATCCAGTTTACTCCCTACTGCAAGACAGGATCATCCTTAGCAAATACTCTTCCAGTTTCTTTTAAAAACCTGTGATGACAAAAGCCACACAGCATTTTCAGATAGGTCATGTGAGACCTTCTCTGTTTGGTTATTACCATTAGACAATTGTGCTAAATTCTAATGTAAATCTTCTTCTTTGTTATTTAAGCTTTCTACTACAATCATAGATAGGAGGTTATAATTTCCTGTTTGAAGTTGCTTTTAATAGACTATAGCTTAAGGGAGTCTGTCAAGCATTGAATTAATTGATATTTTGGAATGGATTTTTTCCACTGAACATTGACATTTTCCAATGCAAATTAGTTTAATAAATAAAATCACAGTTGGGTGAAATTATTTAATACATTATACAGTTCTTTAGCTCACAGCCTATAGGTTCATATGCTGTAGATAGACCCATTGCGAAAATTGCAACAATACTAAACCAGAATAATAATAGAAAAAACCTTGGCCTTAAATTCATGTTATATCATGTTCTATGTAAAATTCACTTTAACGCCAGGCTCCAAGGTATGGAAAGTATTATATTAAAAAAAAAAAAAAATTATGAGAATAAATTAAAGGAATAAACGTGTTCATAACTGGGTAGTAAAGATAGATTGAGCGGGACACTAGGCATCAGTGATTTCCAAATGTCAGTCCCATCTCTGAACTGGAAATAGAATAGCCTGGCCTTCCTAGTCCAATGATTTGGTTTTTTTCCATTTCCCTCCTAGCGTATTTGTGTTGTTATTGTTGTAATGTATTTTTTTGTTGTTATTGTAATGTATTCATTCACAGCTATCAGTTGATTCTTAATTTCTCAAGATGTGCAATACTGTGAAATAGATCTGCAATGCACATATTACTCTCACCAATTATTATTAAGTACATTTTTGTTTATTAACTGTACATCATGCTGACATGTTTCCCCTTATATAAGATATATATTGTTAATTAGAGAGCTCTACTGGGATGCAAAATGACAATTTGAAAATTCATATTATTTATTTGAAATTCTTTGTTTAACTGACAATTCATGGACTGACAATCATTGCTGATTATAGAAGCTCTAGTAAAATGAATTAAAATGGTGAGATAATAAAAAAGAAGGAAGATTTAGTTTAAGATTTTCTCGCTTTTTGTCCTTTGAGTTATTTAGGTTATTGTGCATGTTTCTGACACAGTCCGTGATGTGTTTACTCTTAATAATTTTACTAGAAGCAGAAGCAGGAATTCTTACAGTAGTACAATCTTAGTTCATTAAAACTTCACGGCAACTCATTGACATTCACCATTGTCATTTCCCAAACAAAAGTCAAACATATATTTAATTGAAAGCATGCTGATATTTATTATTTGAAGGGCCAGTGTTGCAGGAAGCTTTCCTTTAGTTTTTTCGCCAGGTGGAGTTGGTGGAGTGATCAAGGGAGAAGCTTTTGGCTTGCTCACACTGAGTAGGAAGTGTTTGGAATGATGGTTGGCAAAAAATGGCAGCGTGATAAAAAAAATAACCCCACTGTCTAATGTACTTTCATGGGTTTATTAATGTAGTATGAGAAGAGAAAGGGAACAAATTGCACAGTTTGGTACACACTAATAAGTTTTGACACTTCTTTTCATTAGGTATCCAGAAAGATTTGACTTTGAGCACTCCTGGCCACCTGTACTACCTGTGAAGTCTCCACTTGCTATTCCTCAGATAAAACATAGTGAGTTGTGAAAAAAATATCCTATTCCCCGGTATTCTGAAAATACATTTGTGCTGGATATTGGCACCTGTGTGAAAGACATTTTTTGGGGTCAGCTGGACAGGCAAAGGTGGTTGTCTCCCTTCTTTGGCCGAGCAGCGCAGCCAGCTATATCATCCCCATTTCAAAGACTTCAGGTCAAAATCTGCTGGAGCTGGACTCAGGTTTATTCTCTGTAATTTGTGTGGCACTGTGAATATGTGTGATGAAAATAGTCACGGTGAGGCTTGCAGTATGGAGTATTCTCTCTTCACCTTTTCAGTGCCAGGTACAACTTCTCTTAAGACCGCTTATTGATAGACAGAGTGGAGTTAGTGAAGTAGAGTCTACATTTATCTCCTCATTCCCCAAAAGGAAGGTTTACATTGATTTTAGCGTAACATAGCTGATGTTCACAGAAGAGCACACTGACTTTCCACAGTGCTATGCATGGGTTGTTTTACACAGGCTTCAGTGTAAGTCCAGGTGCATCAATTTAGGCAGATCTGGAAAGAACAACTGGTATCAGTCACACCACATTTCATTTATTAGCTTGGAACTCATCTGGAGATTGGTTTCATAGTGGTGTAGATTAGGAAGATTAGCTGTGTCTCCTGTTGTGGGACTTTTTAAAGCTTTGCAGGTACGAGCCTGTGCCTTTAACTGTGAGCTGCACATTGACAAATACTTCACTGTATTTCATGGAAAATTGACTGTACTTGTTCAATGAACATCCCTTTCCATGAACTTTCACATCCTACTTCATGTCACTTTAGTGTTTGGATACATTTCTAAAATAAGTAGTTCCTGCTGAAGGACAGTGTGTAGCCTAAATAACTTCTGGGTTTTTTTATTTTCCAATAAGTTCTTAGTACCACATCTTAATGTTGCCACCGTGCATGTCATGTGTGTACTTCTCACACGGAGTCTGAAATGTGTTTTTTTGCTCAGTGGTCACATCATTTAGGGCTGAATAACAGGCTCAGCATACTGTACTGGTCTTCTGCCAAAGATGAGGTGCATACGGGTAAAATTGATACAGATCAAAAATATTTAATAAACGTACAAAAATAAATATACTAAAGCAGTTAGTAAAGAAACTAAAAGCTTACTGTATTTTCATGTGTAGCTTGCAGCTTCTCTTTTAAAGTGTAACAAATCATGTCAACATTCGATGTCATTACTGCTTCATCTATTTGGATGATAAATTGTGAGATTACCCAGAGCCCGTGCCACTGTGCACATCCTGTCTCTGATCCCGCTGAAATCTACTGCCCCTTAGACTTTTACCCTGTATGTAATTATATCAAGGCTTTTGCAAAAGTGAGTCAAAGAGTTTTGTTTTTAAAAATAAACACCTTTTTAACCTGGAGTTTTGTAGTGTTATGGAAAGAAGGGATGTTTTACACCATTACTCTTCTCTTTCTGCATCTCTTTGCCAAATAGAGGGCACAAGCACTGGAAATACTTTTTTTTCCTAAAAATTGGTCCTTTCTGAGTCAGTATTTTTACTGAGCAAACCAGTCAGTAGTAAGGACAAGAAAGGTAGCATGCATTGTTCATCTGGAAACTCAGATGGATTGTGTTGTACTGACAGACTTATCCAAAGGGAGGACAGGGAGAAATTTTCATGGTAGAGCTTTATTTTCTGCATGTTCATTTGTCTCCTATACTCAGTCACAGAGAAACCCTGTCTTAAAGGCTGTCAGAAAATGAGATTCACATTGCCTAATTGTAGCCATACCACTGTTGTCACAGATACCCGTCAGATGTATCTTCAGCATACATTTTAGGATGAAATCAAATAAGACACACTCTTTCTCTACAGCAGAATTAGAAAGAAAAACTCAAAAACTAATGGATAACACTAACCTAAGTAAGTGGCTACTGCGAACTGAATTCCACTGTAAGAGGACAAAGCAAGCAAAGAAAGCTAACTCACTGAGATTTCCAAGTACATAAAATAATACTGAGCAGAATATATTTCAAACTTAAATAACAATTTAATAACAGAATTAATTCTGGTTCAAAAGCAGAAATAGGAGTTTTTCCAAGAACATTGTTCTTTGGTGCACTTTTGTAACTCATTCTTTTCTTGGTATCTAGCATGAAACTTATCCATTACACTATATGGAAAAAAACCCTTGCACTTAAAATCAGTTTGCTGCCTCTGTGGAAAATTAAGTAGTTTTCCACCCCTCTATGTATATTTTTTATAAATGGATAGGAACAGAATACCTTTTGTATTTTTGTAAAATATTTGACATTGGATTGTTGTATTTCTCATATTTAAAATTGCAACTGGAGGAGAGCAAGGTGTCAGGTTATTTTGTCTATTTTTAATTCTGGTATAAATTTGTCTTTAATTCATCCTTGTGCTATAAACATTTATGACAAGTAAATATATTTCAGAACCCATTAATTGCTGCACCTGGAGAGCTTCCACTGGCTTCTAAACAATTTTATGTTCAGTTTAATTGCTAACTGTAACAGCATAATTACTTTAATTTCAAGAAACAATATATAATGAGAAGTGTGTTTTATATAAATCCTCTTTGTGCTTTTTAATATGCTGTTTGTAGGCTTTGTTAGGATGTTCAGTTTAGCAGAACATACTTTTTTTTTGCATTTTTTCTCTTGAAGTCCTTGTAGAGACAAGTTCTACTAGATTGTCTAAAACAAATATTTTAAAATTGCTAACATATACAGCAGCATGTACCACATGAAATCACATAAATCTTGGGTTTTGAAAGATTCAGTATAATACAGGAAGACAAGGTACAATAATGGCTATGGCAGAATAATATTAAACAGTGTAGGAGGCTTTCACGTTGTGACACCTTCACTGTTTTTAGTGTTGTAGCTGGAAAGAAATTCATTTCTAGCAAACAAAAAGATCTTTAAATATTTATAAGCAACATCCCACACACACATAACTTGGGGCCTAACTGAATGGTCATAGAGGTAATATTAACAAAAAATAAAAGGACTAAAGAAGAGAGTTGAACAAGAACAAGATACAAATATCCAAGTACTCGAAAATCAATCTAATTTCTTTGTCACAAGTAATGGCAACATATGAGGCTCGATTTTCTGTCCCAGGTTCATCTGGCACTCTCTATGCACAATACCTTCCTCCCAGAACTGACAATTTTTTTTTTCCCCATGTTCCATCAGTATGAAAATACCAGATCAGATCAAACATCAGTGACTGTGAGCTACCTGATCTAGTGAAAGATGTTTCTGCCCACAGCAGGGATAGGAACAAGTCCCTTCCAACCCAAAGCATATTATGATTCTATGCCTTGAAGAATCAGTGCTCACTTATAACTGACTGAAGGATGATGGGAGGAGGGGGTTAACCCTGGTGGGTACTGCAGGGTGGGTGGGAAATTCTGGGAAACATTGCAAGGCACAACATGACACTGTCTTTTTTTCTCACTTTTAATCACCTGGGTACAATTAAGTGCATTTGAGCAGCATCTGCAAAGGCCCATTGGGTCCCCCAGGCTTTGCAACACCATCTTAGCTTCAGGAAGATGAAGCAGACTAAGAGAATGAGATGCCTAAAAAAGCTCCTGAAAGTCTGGTGCTCAAGAAACCTGCAAGCTAAGTGTATATCAATGGGTAAAAGGAACAAATTATAGGAACATCTGAGCTCTTAGTGCTTGCTATTTTCACTGTTTCAGAGCATCACGTAATTCTTTCTGCTGCACACTAGGGCAATTACTGAGAAGAGATACAGGTCATACATTTTGCTTGACCTGAGGGAATTCAAACAAATTCTTTGGGATTATGCTGCAGCTGCAAGGCTAGGCAAGTAGAAGGTATCTTCCATGTGGTCTGTTGGAGTTGCAACAGAATTCATGGGGTTAACAAGATTATGGAGGCTAGAAGGAAAGCAAGCAAAAAGAAGCCTGATAATGTGGCTTATGTGTTTTGAGGTCAGCTCAGAGTTCTGATTTATGCTCCATAGTTTCTGTTGCATTGAAAACCCTGTAAAGTCCAACTCAAAAAGCAGTCCTAGGGCCAAACTTACAGGTCGCCCTTTTCAGAGGCATGTCCTGAATCACTCTTCTGCTCACAGCCACTTGCTCACTGCCCTCTGGGTCCAGATGTCAGCTATTCCCTCTCTCACAGTGGCAAGAATGACAAGCATTAATTGCTAAGGTAGAAGGGACCTGATGTGAGTCCCAACATGTCTCATCTCTAGTTCTTGTAATTTTCTTGTGGGCAGGCAGAGAAAGTCCTCCTTGTGCTAAACAAAATGCATTAAATCATAGAACATACCATTGAGATTTGATAACATAAATCATTCCTGGAGATGAGTGAGGAACTGCTTTGAAAGATTAATATACCTGGTATCTTATCCATAATCTGAAAAGTTAAAAATGAAAGATGCTTCTTTTTCATCATCTTGTTCTCTCTTGTACTATTTGTCTATTTATGTAATGCTTCTCATATTTCCATTCCACAAATATTCATGTCAAATGCAAGCCTGTTGATTCTTGCTAAAACAAATATTTTACCATACATTAAAAGTCTTAGAAGTTGGAGTGATTTGGACTTCATGAAATTAAAATGTACTGAAATGCATGATATTTACAATAAACATAATTATCTTAATATATTTTTCCACATGTGATGTAAAACAAGCTTCTTTCCTATGGGGATAATAAAAGCAGATTTTTTAATTAATTTTTTCCTTGTTTCTCTTTTAGTGGAAGTGTTTCTTTGTAAAAGAATAAATACAAATATGCTTTTCCCCATGTACTGGTTGTGCATATATTTAGTTAATACTTTACATTTTCAGGCAAGTTTACCTAAGAATCTCACAGAATTAATTGTTGAAGTAAATTTTTTCTTAGCTTTTTCTCCATTCATTAACCTTGTGTTCCCATTTGGCTTGACATCCCTACTGTTTGTCATGTAATTTCTGCATAAAGAAATTCTTATTACAGCAAAGGATCACTGAAGTGCACAGGCACCTTTGAACTCTCTGTCATAGGATGTCTTTAAGAATAAGTCCAGCAAACATCTGTTGTGTACTGATTCTGCCATGGTGCTAAAGGAATAATCATATAATCTCTTGAGGCAGCTTCCAGGCAATGAGTCTATTTTATATGTGATTAGGAGCAGTTTATGAATGAATTGTGTCAAAACTGTCAACACTACCTGAATTATATCTGAATAGGAATATAATGTGTGCATGGAGAATTTAGGTAATGGATAAAAAAATTATGTCTCGATCTTTTTCTTTCTGTTTAGAAAGGAATCCTGCAATTGTGCTGCATGGGAAACTCATTCCAAAGGTTTGGGGAATTCTGCAGTTTTTCAGTATCTGATGGTGGTCATGCTTGCCCCATCTGTCTCTGATTTCTAAGGATGAAAGAAATGTTCAGTAATAATTCATTTGTTTCTCTGTGTTATACATGTTGTGTTAGGGTGGCTGATTTAGAACAAGACATTTTCAGGGTAAATTTCGTGAAAAGTATTCCTAAATATTTTGCAGCAATTATTTATAATTTTGACAATGAATATTTCTTTCATGTTGTTGTCTGTGTACCTCTGTGCTCTGCTGTCAGTGGTAAATAGCTAGAACACATCAGTCAACCAACTGACACCAACTGGCACATGGCTGTAATAAGGGTCTTGTGACAGAAGATTATTAATATTGTAGTAATACCTTTTCCATCTGTAAATCTCAACACATGATTGCACGACAACATCTGCAGTTTGTATACAGAGAAACCAAAGATTAGAGTGAAGTAATTTGCTTAAAGTCACCAAGTAACGTTTCAGGAGAATTGGAAATACGACCAGATTTCCCAAAGCTCCACTTCAATATCTGATTTACTCAGCTATGCTCCTTTCCTCGATTTCCCCTCCTGTCCCTGTCTCCACTCCCACCCCACCCCATCTCATTTTCATGGTCCGTCTCTAAATTGCCGCCAAATACGCAATTCTCACTTTCTTAGGTTTATGCCAGAAAAACTAGGCCATAACACAGTAACTTGGCTTCTGCTTCACTTTTCCCCAAAGAAATAAGCTTGTATTAAAGCAAAGAGCATGCAAAAGAAGAAGAAATAAACACTTTACTGGTACATATATTTCACTGATATTTTAAAGTATCTTGAATTAATTTACAACTATATCTTCTTATTTGCTAGATATGACTGCCCATAACTGCCTGAAAATAAAATAATTTTCTTAATGTTTTTGGAGTTGCATATTTCTTTCTTGTCTTTAAAATGTCCTTTAGTTAGTTAATATGGGCAGAAAAATGAATCAGAAAGATAGAAAGATTTCTACTAGAAAATTAGATTTTTAGACTGCCCAAATTGTTATCCATGTACAAATATTATAGTAAAAACCTTGTTTTTGACTATATTATAGACTGCAGTCCTTCTGCTTATCTTCAGCAGAAAAATATAGTTTCAAGGTACATATATATCCTTTTGTAAATGTTATTTCAGATTGAAAATTTTTTATTATCTGGTGTGAGATGGAAAATGATAATTTTATTTTAAGTCCTTGTTCAATTTATACAAAAGGGTTCTGTCAAGCCTGATAAATGTTTCTTTATTTTAATTTCTTAAAAGAAAACTATACCTGTATATTTTCTTTCCTTTCTGTGGGATTTCCTTTGTTTTCTTTGCCTAAGATTTATAGAAGATCAATTATGTCAACAGATTTTATTAATGTGGGATATTGGGAAAAACTGTTGAAATGTATAGCAATATTGAAATTTTGGTATACCTTTTTCAATATTAGCTTTTTAATATTTTTTTATTGTGCCATACTTTTTTAAATGAATTTATCCCTGTAATATACAATGAGGTTACACAATTTCAATTAATTAGCCCTGTTCTACCAAATGAAAATTAATGAAAATTAAGTATAAGGCAGGTACCTGTATTTTTCAAAATAAATTGAGAGATATACCCCAGAAAATCATAAAACTCTCATTCTAGTGCAGAGTGTCAGGATTTTCTTATATGTAATACTCAGAACCATGTGTTCTCCTACCCACTGATTGGAAGAGATTCTCTTCTCCCATTTGTGTGTGTGCGGGTGATACATTTAGGAAAACCAGTAAGGAAACTTAAAACAGACTTGAGTTGCATGACTTCAAGAGAAACTCTGTTAGTGAGGTCAGCCTAAGAGGTGGAATACTCACCAGATGAAAGCAGGGGAAACTCTCCTGCCTGAATGTCTCAAACTTGGGCTAGACAAATCCCTTGAAAAATAGCTGAAATGGGATGAATAAGTGCCTTTGAGATCCCATGCTTTTGAGAAGTTGCATGAGGAGAGTGAAACTTTTTTGGCCCGAGAAGTTAGAAGATGCTGGCTTTGAACTGCTAAGTCAGAATGGTTAAATGGGGTCAATAAGGACAAGGCCTGGAATGGAAAGCTTTCAACATATGTGAACTACTGTTCTTCCAGCAGAGCAGTACAATGTGTACACACACATGCACAGCTTTGAGGCTCTGTAAGTGGCAGTCCAATGGTTAGTGGATTACTAATCCAATTGAAAAGAAAAAAAATGTTTAGATCCCTGAAAATGCAAATCAGGAACCCTCAAGAAACACAAAAATAGAATAAGATACAGTTCAACTATATTGTTGCTGCAGTCAACATGGACAATTATGTGTTACTCTTCTAGATCTATATGCAAAAGAAATTGCTGTGGAGCTTTAGTGATGCTTTCAGTCTTGATTAGTTGGCACAGGGTGGAGCTAGGTGAAAACCAGGCTGCCTTGTTACTTTAGTACTGCTTTGGAATAAGGAAACCTGCTAAAGGAACTGGATGTAATGGTTCTCCGTCTTCTCACAATTTCACCCTTGGCCAGGAAAAAGATGCAAGCCCTTCATTTACTACCATCAACACTTGGAATGGTCTAGAAAAAAACTTCATGGGCATTCTTCAGCAGTGTGTACATTTCCACAGATTCTATAATTCTCACTCAGCAATGTAGGGTATTTTTTAGGATAGTCAAACTGGATGCTTCTTTTGGCTAGATCTCCAAAAATACCACCTGCTCTAAGGATTTTACATGTTATCATATCCAAAGCCACTCTGTTGGAATGCCCAACAGCTGAGATTGGAAAGCACCTAGCTTCCTCTAGTCTAATCCTTCTGCTGAAAGCAGGATCAGCTAAAACATGCTGCCCAGTACTGTGTTCAGTTGAATTTTGAATAATCCCAAGGATAAAGACTCCACAAATTCCCTGGCCAGCCTGTGCCAACAACCCTTAAGTAAGAAACACTTTTTCTCTCATGTTTACAGAAAATTTCCTGTATTTCAGTGATGCATTGTTTCTTTTCCTGTTAGTGGACACCATTGAACACAATTATTTTCATAAACATATTTTCTATTCAGATGTTAATAGCATGAGAGAAAAATGTAGAGAGAAACTTGAAGCCCTAAACCATGATGAGTGAAACACTTGCTCTTCTATCTAGCCCAACCTACTCATGTCATTTGTACAGACATTACAGGGAGCAAACTCATCCTGTTTAAGCAGAAAGGCTCTACTCTGAAAAGTGGGAGTTTTTAAAGGCAGCATGACATTTTTTTTATCAAACTAAAAACTTTTTCAAAATGTATTGTTGCATATTAAGACTTTATTCCTTCAAGCACTTTACTGAAAATGCAGCTTCTTCCTAGCACAGAGAAGTAGAACTTTCTAGAGATTATTTTTCTGCATTTTCAGATACCTCCATACATTTTTCTGTCATTTGCCTAAGATGTGCACTTTAAACTTCTCTTTGTTTTCCACCTACAATACGTATTTTTTGGTATGTAATATTTTTATCGAATTTCATTTTCAGCTTCATTTTTCACATTTTATGGGAATTTTAGAGGTGCCTTGTTAAATGTACTTGGCATGATTTGCATAGGAGAGTATCTTCTAGTTTTGACAACATTTTTTTACCTCTTCCTTTTTTTTTTTACCTTTTCATTTAAGTGGAGCACCTTTCTACAAAATCCTATGTAAAGATTCTTCCAGAATTCAGTATAACTGTGTAAAATTATAATGGGGTTGTGTGAGGAGTTGAAGAATTGAGACATGAGTTGCATGTCTCAAGAAGGAAGTTCCCATAACATGAGCCACCACAACAGGAACTTGAGATAAGTATAGATGGCAAAACAGGAAGGCATTAATTCCAGGCCTGAAGAAGGTGAAGATTTGGAATTAGCACATTGGACAAAATTCCACTGTGCAGCCTGAGGGAATTTAAAATAAGACTTATCCAGACAAAAAATTCTCACAGTAGTAAAGTGTGGGAAAGGATACACAAGCCAGTCCAAGTTGTGGGAATGGCAACTTCATCCCATGGATATCTGGGACTTGGACTGTATAGAAGTGGTGCATCCAGAAGAACAACACTGGGACCCCCCTCACCAAAGACCGGGGTGAAGAAGGACCAGTGGGACACTGCAGGGATCCATGTGAAGGTGATATCTTTGTACTTAATCTCTCTCTCTCGCTCTCTTTCTCTTCTCCCATCCCCCCTCTCCTCATATTTCTATCTATCTACCTCACATTTACTATTAAATAAAATGTGTACTATGTCTCTGGTATATGGTCTTGTTTGCACCTTAATTCAGACAGGGGCACCTCTTGTAATTGGATCGTACCATGCTATCATGAAAGTCCCTTTCATACCTAGCTTCATCATTCACAATCTTTAATTGGAATTCACTACATAAGCATTTGATCTGCAGCATTTTTGAGCATTGCGGAAAAGAAAATGCAATATGTAAACATAACTTTCAATTCTCATACTCATAAGGTTATTGCTAAAATATTTCCTCTCTTGTCTCTCCAACATAAAACATGATGTTTCTGTGTCACCCCTTGTAGTCTAAAGTCATAGATATCAAGAAATTTTGACAGCAATCCAGGAAAGATGGTTAACTTTGCCAAGCCATTGGAAAGGCTGAAGAAATTATTGCTCATCTCTCCATGTGGGAAGATTTCGAAGGTTATGTGTAACACATGGAAGGCAAACCTTGATGCATGTCTTTTATCAACAAGCTTCCATGGAAAGCATAAAACTGAAACTTATGTTTAAAAAGACTTATAACCCTCATTGTCAGGAGTTAGAGGAAAAGGCGCTGACTTTTATTAGCCTGTGCTTTAATATAACCATTATTTTCTGCGGTTTAGCACACATATTACTAAATGCAAAGCTTATAATATTATACAGTACTGATTTGCAGAAATCGCTTTTCCGTCACTGAAATGTGTTTTCATTAGGTATTTGAAGGATAAGAGTGGTTTGCCTTTAATCTATAGTGGTGCTGTCTTTACACAGTGAAATGACATTGGGGGGTTATATTTTCACTTTCAGGGAAATAAATCTTTTATTCAACACTCTGCATGAGAACTTTGCCATTGAATCAAAGGGAGTTATAATTTCACCTTCATTTTTAACTTCTTCTTACCTCAGGTAACCACTCTGTCTCCAGGTTTTTGCCTGAATCTGGTTTTAATGGCTGGACTAAAAGTTAAAACAGAACTTTTGCAGTTTCTGATGAAAAACAGACAATAAATTTAAGGTAATAATTTTAAATGGATAAATAAATGAACAACAAAGACTGCTGCAGCTGATTCTACAAAGTGAAAAAGTATCTTTGAGAAGGAAACCGGTAAATTTAATTCTGGTTCCCTGTAATATGCTTTCAAACTTTTGTCAGTACTTGTGAGTAGGCATATACAGTGAGCATACTCTTACAGGTGATTGAGAAGATGAAGGAAAAATAAAGTTAATTAGTTAGGGTTGAATAATCTATAAGAAATGAAAAGGTGAAGGTTCTAATTTTTTATAGTTATCATAATACTCCATCTTTGGAATTAATGTTGTGTTAACCAAAATCTTTTGACAAGATATTAGTCTTCTTCTCTATACTCATCTCAAATACTCCTTAAAATTAAGATGACAGAATTATTCATTACTTCTTATTCTAAAATGCTGCAAGTTGCTTCTAGGACGGTTAAGCACCTACTCAACAGAGGGATAATATATTTCAGTGATATATGAAGATGTATCTGCATTCGATTTGAAATAGGCATGCTGTTTTAAGAAAGGTGTATTTATATGACATTGTGATACAATTTAATTTTCCTCCTGCAATAAAAATTACAAGGAAGTGATCTAACTTGAAAAATCTCATTTTCTTTTTCGGAAAAATTAACATTAAAAATACCGTTGATAAAGAAAACACTCCTGTGTTGGTTTGACCCTGACTGGAGGAGAGGTGCCCACAAAAGCTACTCTATCACTGTCCTCCTCAGATGGGCAGGGGAGAGAAAATATAACTAAAAGCCCATGGGTTTTTAGGTCGAGTTAAGGGCAGGGAGAGATCATTCACGACTGACTGTCATGGGCCAAACAGACTCCATTTGTGGAATTGAATTTATTGACAATCAATTCAGAGTATAATAACAAGAAGTAAACCCAAATATTAAACTCACTCGCCTCTCACTTCCTCCTTCCTTGGTCTCAGCTTCAGTCCCAATTTCTCTCCCTGCCTCCCAGTGGTACAGGAGGACAGGGAATGGGGGTTGCCGTCAGTTCATCACACATTGTTGCTTCTGCTCCTTTTTCCTCAAGGGAGAGCTCCTCATGCTCTTCCCCTGCTCTGGTGTGGGTCCCTCCTATGGGGTGCAGTCCTTGAGGAACAGGCTGCTCCAGTGTGGCTCCTCTGCAGAGCCACAAGTCCTGCTGGCAAACCTGTGCCATTGTGGGTTCCTCTCTCCACGTGGGCACAGCATTCCTGCTGTACATGAAACCACAGACTAAGTGATGTCGTTCATAAGTCTTTCCCTACTATCTTTCAGAACTTCTTGAAGCTATTAGCCATTACTATTAACAGTGTTGTGGGAGTATCTCAAGTTCTCAAAGGTATTGTAAAATCCCCCTAAACGGACAAGCTTAATAGATCTGACAGTAGAAACGAAGGAACAGAGAGGGGATAAATTGCCTTTCTATGATCATACTGAAAGACTATGACAAAGAAAATCACAAATCTCAAGCCAGCGCATGACCCACTGAGGTATCAAACCCATGTGTGAATACTTCCAGCTGTGAGGGGTAGAATCTCCGCTAGTAGTTACCATATTATTATACAGGCATACCTAATGAAGTATTTGTAGGTCTTAAAGTCAGCCAACACATACAGATTTTTCATATTGCATATTTTCTAAACTATTGAATTACTATTTAAGTAAGGGATATCATGTTCTAAATGGGTAAAAAAGGGATAACTGAGAAGTGCTACTTCCAAGCGGTCAGGTGTTTAATGTACATGAGGTATTTTCATTACACTTACATAAGCAAATTATCTAGTCACGTATAAAGCAAATTTTATCCAAAAACATTATACTAAGCACTGCACTAAGTAGCAGAAAGGACCATGGAGTATCTTTTATTTATCATTAATCTCTTTAATAATGACTCAGAGGATGTACAAGTGAAATTGAAAAATAAATGACTGAAGGCCAATGAAGTGGAACAAGATTCAGAAAAAATGTATTCTATCTTGCAAAATACATCTATCTTTTAGGGCTTATGTTTTTCTCCATTGATGCAAAAATAGCTTTAGAAGATATTTTTTCTTGTAATAAAGTTTTGAAAACAACACATGCATTTTTTTTTCCTTGCAAAAGATAGTAAAGCAAAACAAAACAAAACAAAATGTTATCCCATAGCATATTATTGTGGCATATGAACTCTATACAGATTGAATATAGATTTCAGAGGAAGTATAAGATGTAGTGAAAATTACTCTGTTGTGTAGATGAATAAAACAGCCATTGAGATACCTTGAGAAACATCTCATCTCACAAAAGCTTTCTTGTTGTTATTGACTTTTAAATTTTGAAGACTTTTTCAAGGTTTACAGGCGACAACCTATCCAGTGAAAATTGGTATAAGACTGCTTACATTGCATCTTGCAGTTGAAATGTATTCCAATACGGTAATTGAACTAAAATTATCCTCCAGCTAGATGCTTTCAGAAAATATCCCTAGTTTCAACTGGTAATGAGTAGAATGATTTCTGGTGTTCACAAGAATGGTACTTCATGACCGACAAGGAAAGATTCAGTGTAAATGTGAAAGGTCAAAATGAATGACATAGAAATAGAAAATTAAAAAGATTCTCTTCTGGTTATACCATTTTAATTCAAAAATTACTTATTCTGAAATGTACTGGGAAATATCTTACTTTTAAGATATAAAGGTCTTGTTAAAATTATTCTGAAATCTTCAAAACTAGGAAAAGTCATTCATTAATTTGAACTAGCATGTTCAAAGACTGTAGTTCTTAAAAGATAATTTTCACAACAAAATGTATTTACATCAAAGGAAGACAAAAGTACTTCCTTAAGTCCATTTACACTATTTTATTTTATAGAACTTCAGAATCATCCAATTAATATTCCATAATCTTTCTTAATAAGCAGACTTTATATAGAGAGAGGGAAATGAGAAAATTATTTCTTTTGTTTAACTTATTTCGGTATACGATGGATCTGCAAAGTAATAGAAAAATTGAGACTATTAAAGAGAGGTTTCCCATTATGGGAAAAAATACTCAGCTTAGAATTTGTATATTGACTATAATTTATTTTTTTATTCACCTAGTCTTGAACAGAAGATATGAAGCAACATGTAAATAATTTGGAATCTTGGACAAAGCTGACTTTCCAAGAATAATTTTAAGCTACTAATGGCAGAAAACCCCCTTATTTTCTTTGTCTAAAAGCCAGTTGTTCTTCGAGGACTCTGTAGGCACAACAGCGTCAGTTTAACAATTCCCATCCTCACAATATGTAGTTTTCAAAGACCAAGGATTCAAGGATGTGTCTGACTGGGTTCATTGTAGAGTCGTGAGACTGACAGTTGGCACCAACCCTGCTAAACAAGGATCCTGAGCTTAGCCAGGAGAGAGAAAGTTCAGTCCTACATGACCTTTCTTGGAGTGTATATATATATATATATATATATATATATATATATATATTTTTAATTTGTTATCAAAGGGTGACCCAACTCAGATAATTTCAATGTAACTGAAGATTTTCATGTGCCCCATGTGCAGTTCATTAGTGAAGGAAATGTCTTATGTCAGGGACTGGATTAGGTGGAACACCTCTCTTCTGTCTGTTCTTATTCATTGTATTTCTCACTTCACTTGTCTTTGTTTTTTTCTGACCCATAGCTGTGTCTGTACTAGTCAATTAAATGTCTAGGGCATGGATCTGAGCACTGGAGCATGGTTTGCTTGCCCATGGTATCTCATGCCAGACCAGACACCACACTCAGTTGACAACCGGGAGCAGCCTGGGGTCCGCAGATACAGTCTGGATGTGGCTGCTTCATCTGGTGTGAAAGAGCAGTTGTATGCACACCCACCTGCCCCCACCAGCTGCCTGCCTGTTTTATGCCCAGATAAAGTGTCTACTGGCATAGTGTTCGGGAGTAGGTTGCTATTTTGGGAGAACATGGTGGTGGCACAAGAAAACTTTCAGTTAATGTTTTATGATGTAAAAATGAAGTTTCATTACTATTGAAGTCTTGCATGTTTTATGCTGATTCTAGGTTTTAAGCAGAGACAAACCAGCCAGCCACCTTGGAAAAGAGCCAAACTATGCTACCCCAAAGCGTGATCACATTTGCTGGAGCTTTGTAAATGTGATTATGCTGTAATTTTCCACCAAATCCTTCTAAATTAAATATTCTTTCTTTCAAGAGCATGCTTTCAAAAATATGGTTTCATATTTTCCCCTTGAAAAAAATCCCAGTTTTTGTCACTATACCCTTGTTTTCTAAAAGCTTATAAAATGATAGTGTGACTTGTTTTGTGTAAGAGAATATATTTCCCCACTACTGACTGAGGTTTTACAAGAAAATGTAAAAATATTTGGAGTCAAAATTACTCACAGCTATGGGAAATTGGCATTTTTGATGTTTTAAGTCACATCAAAATGACAGTTAAAATTTATATGTGGTTCATACTAGCAGACAGATATACAGAGCAAGATTATCTGTGAAAAGAGCATTATCTGTGCACTATGAAATTCCTGATTCTCTGGTCACCATATAGCTGAATTCAATTTCCACATCTAAAAATAATCTCATCAACTAGAAATTACTAGACTA
Organism: Falcunculus frontatus; assembly: GCA_013398115.1. Taxonomy (NCBI): domain Eukaryota; kingdom Metazoa; phylum Chordata; class Aves; order Passeriformes; genus Falcunculus; species Falcunculus frontatus. The sequence continues at coordinate 512,881 of VZRV01008672.1, forward strand.
CATGATGGTCTGCATCTTTCTGACACCAGTTGAAAACAGCTCTGATGCAGCTTCAATGCCCCATTGAGACACAATCACCTAGAGTTTCTGTTCTGGTAAGTTTGATTAGGCTGAAATATTTCCTGAAACCTGAGTCCTAGATATACCATTTAGCTTTGAGTCACTACAGGCTTGAAAAAGCTTTGCATCAGTTCAACATTCAGCTCTATTCTCCTTTTGTGGGATTTTTCCCAATTGAGTTGATGTCCAGGAACTGGATGTTTATATTCACCTCCACATCAAGATCCTGAAGCCAGAAAACAAATAAATAAAAAAAGGTGTTTTGCCTTCCAAATATAATATTTTATGTAAGATCAAAATTTTTAGATGTAAAAGAATCACTGCAAGTATTGCCATTACAATAAACCTGTATGCTGTTGGTTTTGGATAGTTCATTATTTTTCCTAAATAACCAATAAAATCTCAGTGAAAATAAACAAACAGTTTAACATGTATTTTATGTTTGTAAAATGTATGAGGGGTTTTTATATGTATTTGAATTACTGTAAAAATGGTTATTAAAAAAATGTTCTTATTTAGTCTTACTCTTTTCAAATAAATATTACTAGGCAGAATGTAGGACTACAGTTTACTAGACAGATTTTAAGGATGCTGAGATTGTGTCTGTGGACATTTTCCAGCACTGTTTATTTGTTACCGCTCCCAAGACACATCATAGTATGACTGAGTTTCTTTGAAACATTCTCCAGAAGCTATGTTTTTCAGCAGCTGAAATTTCACTGGCTCATAAAGTTTTAGAGCTGCTTAATCACATTATCACTGTGCTGTTGCTCACTTGGAACACATTGACGAAGGCCAATAAAACAGGAGTTAGGAGCACCCTAAAGGAGAAACAGACAAACAAATTTGTGTGTACTGTTTCCAAGAAGGACTTCAATCCACTCTGTGACTGAAGTCTGTTTTAGAGCTTGTCTGATATAATTTGCTGTCTTTCAAATGTTATTGGACTTTGAACTCCCTTTTTACTTGAGATAAGTTAATTTTGTTCTTAATCAAAGCAAACTACATTGAAATAAGAAGCTCCGATTCAACCATCTTGGGAGCATTTGTTTAAGTTATCATCTTTAATTATGCTCAGTAGGCAATGATCTTTCCATGAGAGGAAACCTATCTTGTTTTTCAGGTTTGCTGTATTTTATTCTTTGAAAAAGCTTGAAAGTGCCACCTTGGACTTAGATACAGTAGGAGGAATCTTGGCAGCTGTGTCCTCTGAAGAGAGAAAGTTCATTGTGTAAATGTTTTTGAAAGATCAAATGCAAAGCTGATGATTTGCTATGTCTGCATGTTTGCAGTAATTTGAAGCATATGAACACTTAATATATCAGCTAGAGTAGACACTGGCTGAAAGACATAAACAGTCATCAATGTGGGAAATTTTACGTTAGGTAAACACTGAATGAAATAAAATTGAAACAATATTTTTACCTGTTCTTTCACACAAGATGGCATATATTCAGAAGTATTGAATCATTAGATATGTGCCAGACACACCTATTTCAGTGACTCCATAGGTCTTGAAGGTACAGTGCCACATTCCTGCCAGCTGGAGAAGTTCACTTACCCTCACTTAGAATTACTTATGCCTGGGATAGAGTTACATGGATATGGCATACAGATTGTAGCTTGCTCTGCTCTCCTGTCAAGACGACCAGGTGAGAAGCCATTCTGATCAGGAAGCTAGCAAGTTTCATTAACCTGCTATTTTTCCATTATTTTCCTTCTTGGAAACATTTGCCAACTTGAGTATATCTTCAGGAAAAAAGGGCTGCATCTATCTGATAGTAAATCAACATTAGTGCAGAAGGATGTTAGGGCATGTTCTCTGCTGGCTTAGTCTTTTTGCCTCCAAACACGATTTTTTCATCCAAATTGCCTTTGGAAAGTTATTCCCTACTCCTTTGAATGCTCCAAGTGCATTTGGGAACAGTCTGGAAGAGCAAGAATTGGCCAAGAACAAAGCTGAATCAGAATAGAGTGTTCTACTGACAAAGTTTTGACTGCTTTACTGATATAGATACCTCTGTAGGTGAGTTACAGCATGGAGATTAATTCCAACTAACAGTTAGATTGAGCCTTAATTGCTCTTCAATGGTGCAAAACATGAACAAATCACCATTCCCAGCTCCTAACTGCATCCTTAAGTGACTACATTACTTTGCAACTCTAGTTCTGAATTTCCAAGGTCATAAATGCAATGTTTACTAGAACAAAGAAAATAATACATTTTCCCAAGCCACACTTAGCAGCTTAGTCAATGAAACATCATTTTTCCCATTAACCTAAGAGGACTTGACTCAGAAACTCAGATCTATTTAATTAGTTTCAAATTACAAACTAAAAATCAATAGTTATTTTCAGAAGATAAATATCGTTCTGAAATATGCCAAGACACTTTTCTCAGTAAGTTTCCTCGAACAGGAAAAAGCAGTCAGGCAAATACCTCTTCAATTTCATGCAGCAGTATTCTTTTTCTACCAGTTATTAGATATTTCAGACAAGGAGGCTGAGTATCTGCATGTTTGTAGGTGATTTAGTACTTCCCAAGGAAAAGGCTAAGCACCACCAACAGTGTGACCTCTCAAAATCAGGTAAAACAAAATTGTTTCTACTTGACTACTTGAGTAGATTAAAAAAGGCCACGACTAAAAGCAGACATGAAAATAAAGCAAATGCACATCTATAGTGAAAAAAAAATCTACTTACCATAAATTTATTATTTTTTTCTTCCTATGGTTCAAATTTAATTAAAATCCACTATCATACAAAATCCAATTATGCTCCGTGTATTCATTGCATCTCAAATTACAGCCACACTGTATAGGTTATCTAATGATAATAATGTGGATATTACTCTAGATTACAGCTGAGGTTAGTAGCTGTGGGTTATAAATGCAAGAAGAGAACCCTAAAATTGACAAAAGGTGGAGGGAAGAAAAACAGTGTAAACACTGCCTGTCTCAACAGCATTATGAATGTCATGCGTGATTTCTGTCAAGAACAAGCAGTGAGCTAAGTAAGACAGAGGAACATTAGTTATATCTAACAATAAATTACTTAAAAGTTGTTGCAACAGACTCAGTAATTCTGAAAACTGCAATAAGCTTATTACAATTAATAAGATGGTGCTAGTAAGGAAAGCAAAACAACATCCACTAGGAAAGCCCTCAAGGAATGGAAATTCCTTTTTTACTGAATGGCTCATGGGACACAGGGCTTGGCAGTGAACCTAGGCAGAACTAGGATGTAAGGGTTTGATGCTGAAGGAAGTGGGACACATTCACTAGGCATTACTGAATATGAATATTTAGGTTTCTTTCCTAAAAGAATATCCAAAGTGGAGAAACAGCTGAAGAGGAAAAAATGAAATTAAAACAAATCAGATTCATATTTTACTAGTTTATTCTTCTGGTTTATAACTTTTCTTTTAATTTTATTATCTTTTTAGTGTTTAAAATGAATTCAGAAGAATGTGAAGTAGCTTTAGTTACCATCAAACATTCACCCATATTCCATGTGGAAATATTTTAATTTGTATTAATTTAACTTCTCAAAATCTTTACTCTTCCTACAGTCTTACTATAAATCACCAATATACTCTTTGTACATTATTATAAGTCACCAAAATATTGTTATTCTGAGGCCTGGACGATTCCTTCTCAACATGGTAAAAATCCAATTTACATATATAATCTTGAAGTGTCTAATTGCATATCTTAATGATATCTCTGGTCTCTAAGAGAATTCACATGCATGATCCCATAGTTTATTAGGATACTGATGGGGGATAAAGAAAGTATAATCCAGTGTATATTGACTAGAAATTAATTCTAATTGTGATCCAAGATGAATGTTAAGAAATTAAATTAAGAAATTTAAGGAGGAAAAAACATTATTCAGGAGGATAAGGAAAAATAAAGGTGGGGAAAATAATAAAAAATAAAATAAGGAAGAGGGAATACCTGAAAGAGAAGTAAATGAGAATATGGACAACTGAAGTTTTGTTTCTGAAAAACACAACAGTCTGGCAGTAACCGCTTTACATCATTCCACCACACCCTACTGGCAGTAACACCAGCAATCCTCATGCCTAGAGGATGAGAAAAAATGCTTAAAAATATTACCCTTAGGAATGGTACAATACATATAAAAGAAGGTATTTGTACACTTTTATAAAGAATAAGCCTTAAAACTTGCAGTGAGTGATTTCTATATGTTAACAGGTTTTGTCAGTTTACAGGAACAAATATGGTCTTCTAATAGATCTATGTGTTTTCTAACTTACTTCAGTTTCAATTTAAGGAACTGTGATGGTTGAAAACCATCACTGAGAAACTGACTTTTGGAGTAAGTAGAGGTTTTATCTCTAGACCTCTTAAAAAGTGAAAGACATATTTGAATTCATAATTACAACTATGGCAGATGGCTATCAACAGGATTAAAAAAAACCATAATGAGAACATTGTCAGAGGTATATTAGAGGCAGACTTAGAAAATTGAATCGCTACTTGAAAGAAATAGATTTTCAATTGGTTACAGGACCCCAGAGATTTGCGAGAGAAGTGAAGAAAGACATGCCAAGGAAAAGTGATGTTTGACATGAGAACTAGAAAGAGAAGAATAGGCTGATAGAAACAGGAACTGCTTGTATTGACATTATATTTGAAGGGAAAAAGAGTAGTGTTAAGCTGTGAGCCACAGCCATCAAGGTAGATAAGAAAATGTTATTTGTTTGGGCAGGCTCTAATTAGAGAAAGCATCTGAACTTCTTTGGATTTGTAATTTCTCAGAATGTTACAAGGAGGAGATAATCTATATATATATGCTAGTAAAACAGATACCAGGCACAAGGGGAAAGAAAGGGGCTATGTGGATATTGCAGCTATTGAAGGCAGCCATCCTCCTGTGACCATTCAGATGGATGGGACATGAAATGGGTGGTAGAGTATACTTTAGAACTTATGATAGCTTCAAACTCTACATACGTAAGATTTTATCTGTTTCCCTGAGATTCAGCTTTCCTAGTCTCAGAGAGTGCATTTGTGCAGTTACCTTGCTCATTAAAATGGCTGTGAGGTAAGGGAGAATGAATATCATAATCGAGGTCATACAGCAAATTCTGCCTCAATTTGCAACTTGTTTCTGCTGTGTGCATGTTATTATGGCTGTTATTATGAGAAAGACCAAAAATCAATGGGTAATTCTTGTGAACCAAGGACTCAGGCTGCACTGTACTTATCTCAGGCACTCTGAAAAAGCAAAGTATTTAAGAACATAGTTAACTTGGGATGAGTGGCTTGACTGACTCCAGTGTTGTACCTTCTCATGTGAAAAACTTGCCCAAGTGAAATAAAGAGAAAACACCTTCTGACTTCAATGAAAATTCCTTTTCCCATTTCTTGTCACAAGATATTAATAATATATAAATCAGCCTAACATTGCTCAGAATATTTTTTTGAGGAATGATTAACATTAACGATCTACTGCATCCACTTCTAAATGCTGTCACAGAAAGGTTAATTAAAATAATCACAGGGGTTTTTGTTTGCCACACAAAATAAAGTGCTTAACAATATATGGACATATTTTAAAGAGCTAATTTTACTTCTCAGAAGCTTATTAAACTATTACACTAGCTGCATTAGCCACATCTGTTGTTAAATGCATTGGAAAGGTTTCTCTTAGGATGTACAAATCTTTCTGGAAAATCACAGGATTTCAGTACAAAGATAGTTGCTTACCTCTGTAAATCAACTTTCTGTTTCTGTTCCCTTTCAGTAGCATGATGTGGCCTTTGTAGCACACATTCACACAAAGGGCTGGCTCCTTCAAGCACAGAAATGCTCATCACTTCTGAAAACTAGGCCCCGAAAGTGCTAAACAATACCTGAGAAATGACTGCAGTCCTTTTTTTGACTAGTGATTATTTATTTGACAGGTTGACAGTAAGCTACAATGACACATTTTGAGGCGAATAGAGCTAGCTATCCAATGCTCTCAATTTTTTTGTATCAGAAGAATAAAATAAATGTAGTAAGAAAAGTCTATTTACATGACTGAAAAACAGGGTTAACATCCGAACCACAAAAATTTAGCATCAGGCTTTCTTAGAAAATGATGGTTGGAATTTCACTACGACATTATTAATATTGCAACTGTGAAAACTAGTAAAAAAATACTAGGAAACTGTAGATAGCTTTGGTTATGGCCAGCAAAAGAGCCTTGTAAAAACAGTTTGCATTGTTTCTCATTTTCATCTGTTGCAGGTGTTTATTTTTTACCTCCTCCTCACAAAACGAGCTGGAAATCATAGAACACTCAACAGCTTTTGAATTGTGGTGTCAGAGCCGCAAAAAGAATAAAGAAGAAAAAAGCTGTGAAGACTTAGTAGAATGGTCTTTGATTCTCCGTTAATGGTACTGTAGATTTCTGCAGTAATTGTAGGACTACCTTTCTAAAAGTGCAGCATATGGCATCTTTTGGGATAGAGAGGTTGAGCCACCATCAGACAGAGATAACAGCTGCCCCTTAGACAGATGGTTTTTGTTTCCTGCTCCCACACCTCCTGTGATGTGAAGAACTGGATTGACTGGCAGGGTACCAACCCAGAAAATATTTAGAGTGAGATTCATTAGAGTAGATGTAGTTCTCTTTATCTGAACTAGTTGACTGATGTTGTTTTGTAAGTAATGGAGAGAAATAGGTTGTCTTGGAACATGATTCATCTGGCTTATTTTAGAAATTTTTTTAGTGTGAAGTGAATCACAAGCAAAGAGTGTTTATTTCTTTCCATTGACATTATCGAAAGTCTAGACAACTAGCTAAGACATCAATGTCTATATTTATCTTGATGAATCCTGTCTATAGAGGCGAAATAATCCCTGCATTGTTGTATTCAGGGAAAGAAATAGAGTGAGAAAGCTGTGAAGGTTCCAGAAAGACCCTGCTCTGTATGGGTATTCTTGAATGCTGGGAAGAAATTTTATCCAATTTAGCTTGGATTGAAGTATAGACTTAAGAAAGACTAAATGTATCCGGAGGCTTTTAGCTGGGTGATTGCTATTTATCAATATTTTATAGTGGAATTTTATCACTGATGCTAAATAAAGTATTTTTCAAAGACTTTTCATGAAGTTCACTTGTCTTTACTCCTGAAAACACGTGTATCTGCCTGCAATCCAGGAACAAGGTGACTTTTAGGCACCATTCCGGCTTGATATAAAAAAATTCAAAATATTTCATTTCAAGATAAGCAAGAACTAAAAACTAAACTGGCCACTGGGAAGAACTTCTGAAAGGCTAATGCAAAGTGCGGAGAATTTAACTAGCTTCAAAGTAGTAACAGAAGATGAATGGGTAGGTTAGAAGACAACACCGCTGAATCAAATTCTGATTGCAACTGTTTCTATTCCTTTCAGACTCCTGAAATAATTATGTTGTGTTTCGACTTACTATAGCCTAACCTGGAATCATTTTGGTTAATCCAGACATCTGAAAGCTGCTGTAGTGATCTGAGCAGGTAAAAGGCTTTACTGTTTCCTTTGAGCTGCGGGTATGTGTGTACGACTGAGACAAATTATCTTGTGTCTTATTGGCTACATTTACAGAGAAGAAGTCAAAAGGATGAGAGAGCAAGGCTGAGCACTGCCACATGACTGACTAGATCATTAATTTCTCAGCAGGATTCCTGTTGAAGTTTTGTCTTGGGCAAGGTAACATGAATATAGATTAAGAGTTTATCATGAGCCAGGGATTTCCATCCCATACTTTGGATGACACCATCCTGTTATGAGAGGTAAAAGAAAGTAACTGCTTTTAATGCAATGCAATTTATGCTATTCCACTTAATCTCAAGGCTAGAGATGAAAAAATCAGTTGTTTCCTACATAATTATCATCATCATGGTCATGTTCATTTCTCCTGACTAGTGGTCTTGTGGTGTAGGTCTTTATTTCCATTTGAGCATTATGGGCTGGGGCTGTAAATTGTCTAAAGAATATGCACTAAGTTTCCCAGGATACTGAGTTTGGGCTGCTTGCAAAGCATAGTCATGTATCTTCTTACCTGAGAGGCCTAAAGGAACATGAAATGAGCAACCGGGCTTGCTGTGCCTAACACTGATTAATGCAGTGTCTGCCTGTGTCTGCCTCGCGTCAGTAAATGTGTCAAGGATTAAATCTGGGTAATCAGAAATAGTTAGGCTTTAGACATAAATCTGAATTGCTGCGTGGGCCTGAAATGACAGTGACATTTTAAAAGGTGTTTTATTAAAAGTTTATGGTATTATTTCATCTATTATTTTTCCAGTGGCACTTCTCCACAAATAATTACATTTATGGTATTTTGACTACTGTATAACTGTGCAACCATATCTAAATTCTATAATACATTAATATCACAGGGACAGACTTTCTGAAATTGGGAGCCTTGTAAGAAACCACGTGCCTTTTATGCATTTGGATCAAAAACTTATGAGACAGATCTGAAAACCTAAATATGATATCCCAGTGGGTTAGGATTTGAGTCACTAGAACACCCAATTTGCTTCCAGCGTGAAAATACAGCAATTTAAATGGAAAGGTAAAAATTAGATGCCATGTTTTCATACGGGCAATTTTTTACCTAAAATGAAGTTTTAAAAATAATTATGTTAGTTTTAATTTTCTAGTATTTTAGTAATGTAGTAGTTCTAATAGCTTTGAAAAGTGGTAAGACAAAATGTAACCTAGGTTCTAATTAGTCACAACCTGTTTGCAAAACTGTAATTTTCCTTTCAGCTCAAATATATTGATAGAGAATTACAGTTGATAATGTACATCTGTACTTCAGTATATATAAAGCTATAAAGTGATTGTAACAGTCTCCAGAACATGTTTTATTCATTCAAAACACAAGCACCAGAAGCTCTGGGTTAAAGTTAAAAGCAAAAACCATCAAGTACTTGCAAATGAAACTGGCTATTCCCTATCTTGATGAATATTCTTATGATTTGGATGTATTGTTTTTCCTGGTCTAGATTTTAATAGCAGCATCTTTTTTTAATTGTTATTATTTTTATTTACTTTACTGTTGATGTAATTTCCAGACAAAATTTATGTATAAATTAGACAAATTTTAACAAAATTTATGTTCACGCCTGAGCTTGCACTGTGCCAGCAGCAGTTACAAACCTTGAGATGCAGTTCTTTGTGCTCGTATTTTTGGGTTGATACTACAATTTTTGTGCGCTTGTACAGCACTTCAATCCATTATGCCATGATACCGACTAATATCTTTTGTTCTATCTTGAAACAAAGGTGGAATAAAACCCTTTTCGTTTTGATAATACCTCTAAACTCTATAATACAACTCAAGCAATGCATATTTTGGGGTCAGGAACAGATCAAACTCAATCAAGAGGTTTTGCTTTGAAACAAACTAAAATCTTAGCTTATAAAACAGAGTGTTTCATACATAAATGGCATTCATTCCATACGAATAAATTTCCTGCCTAAAGTATATAATTATTTTTATTTTTCCCCTGTTGGTATATCATGCAGTTTAATAAAACATCATGCAACATTTCTATTCCTTTGTTTATTTTAATAATCCTCTTATAGAAAAAAAGTTTACCTTCTAGCAAGCCAAGGACTCAGTAATCCTTATTCTCTTCTGAGGGTCAATGCTAGATAAAAAACAGAGGTTAGAGGAAAGCATTACAAAACAAACACTAGTAAAAACTGGATGCTTGCAACTTAGTCCTTATTATTTTTCTCCAAGAGTTATTAAGGCTGACTTTTAATATTCCTACATGCTTTAGACATGTATCTGAAAAATGTCATCTGGCTAAGCAGAAACCAATCAAGTGTTCTTCAGTGTTTTTGTCAGTGTATGAAAAATATAGCCCAGCTCCTGAAAAAAAAATTGTTTTGCAAATTTGTTTCTTCTTTTTTTTTAAGAATTAATACTGAAAGATTAAATTCTTTACTGCGTTAAGATGACTTTCATATTTTGTAAAAACATAAAAGGAATTATCAAGAAACCCTATGCCTCGCATCATGATAGATAAACTTCTTCATATAGAAGTAGGTAAGAATGCTCCCTTTGGAACTTCCAACCGCCATAAATGTTTAAATGCTTTGGTAACATGAGACAGAGTTTACACTGAAATGTAAAAATTTGCTTCAGATGAAGAAAAAAACAGAAAAGGAATATTTTTGGAGGTGAGATCAATTCATAGGATCTGAATTTATCGCAGTCTTGAAAAGAAGGCCTAAATATCACCTTTTTTTTTAACTCAAATTTCCTCTTTTCCTTTACTTTAGTAGATTCTCCTTTCTTCCCATCACATCTCCCAGTCTCTCAGCTTGCCACAGTTAGTCAATATTTTTATTACCTGTTGTCACTCACTTTCTCCTCCTTATTTCCACTTAGTGCCTAACAACCCTGTCATAAGCTCAGAAAAAAATATAGAGTAGGAAAGAGAAAATATATCCTTCTCACACTCCATGTTTTCTGCCGGTGCTGCCATCTCAGCCTCAGGAGGCTGACCATTCATGGTGAGGTGGTCCTCAAGGTGATCAGCACCCAGAAGACTCAGCAGAGCAGGACTCTGAGAAAATTCCTGTGGAAAGGCTTCCTGATGAACAAGGTGACAATGCTGTTATGTAGAAGCTTTGCAGCTGAACCTAAGAAATACCTTCATGCTACAGCAGTGAATGGAGCAATAGCAAATTGTGCAAGTATTTATACTTCTTATTTATGCTTCTTCGAGTGTTGAGTTACAGCCAAGGTGTCTGTAGGAGCTCATGCTGTTGCTTGTTGTGGTCAGGCACTTACCTGTGTGTATATAACTTAATTAACTCAACAGTTATCTATTTATATTTAAGTTACAGTTAAAAGTACTAATCATTGAAGAGGGCTCCAGTAGATATTAATTTGCAAGTGGTTTAGACAAATAGGAGTGTATTTACAGAGAGATCAGTTGATGCTGTGATCTCAGTGACTTCTCTGCACATATTTTAGGAGGTGCTTGATTCAGACTAATTCTATGCCATTCATGTGGGCCAAATGCCCATGAGTTCAGTTCTTTGTGATTTCATCCAGCTTATGGCACTCAAGAGACATTGTGTGATGTAAACTGAAGCATAGGAGGTGACCAGTGGTGACCAGATCCACTTCAAAGGTATTCTACACTGAAACACAAAAGGGTCTTTCACCACTGTGCACCACAAATACAAAGCACATTCACATGGCACAAATCATGTATTATAGTCATGTTTTTGCCATAAGTATATTACAGGTCTTCATACTGAAACATCAGATGTTGGCAGTAAAGGGAAAGGAAAATGAAAAAAGTAAGATAATTTTTTTAAAACAAACTTGGAGAATGTTGAGTACAAGGAGAAATGGATGTTGAGATATAAATGTGGCGGTGCTTTGTTTTTCAAAAGAGGAGGTGCTTAAAGAAAGATGTATCAAACAAGATAGCTCATACAGGGTTATATTTATATCTAAGTTTTCATGGAGAATGTCCTATTGTATTATTACATGTACCTTTTCTAGAATGTATTTGTTTCCTTAAACTTGCATTACGTACCAGATTTTACATTCTTAACCCAGTGTAATGGCCATAAACTACTTTATATACCAATGGTAGCTTAAATTCATAAAAATAGCGTTAAATCCTGAAGTCTTCAAGCCATTGGGAAGGAAATGCTACAGTTTTCAAATAATAGCTTTGGAATTTTAACCCATGCTTTCTATAAATAAATAAAAAATAATTTCATGAAAAAAATACACTTTTCTGAAACATTTAAGTAGTGTGCTTCACATTCACTGCAAGTCAGTGGAATCATAGTTGTTAAGAGTTGGAGAAGTTATTATCCACCTATCTGTAAAAAATTAATGTACAATATCAAAGAGTTTATAGAAAATAAAGTAGTTCAATAAGTGTGTTTAAGTTTATTCAATTAATTCTACTCTTCTAGGATATCATAATAAATGAGTATGAAATGTTTTGGAGATCATCATTTGAGCTTTTCACAAATAAACATACTTTACAGTTTATGATATGGTGTAATATGTAGAAATATAATATTATTTTATTATTGGTATTATTTATTATTGATATCTTATTTTAATATTGATATTATTATTCTCAATTAAGGATGACTGAGTTAATTTCTCATATATGCACTCATATATCCAGATTACAGGCTTTAATAAGACTATAAAGGTAGTCTATTGTAGGGTTAATTTAGCTTTCTTTTGTCTCCTAAATATTGCAGAGCAGAACTCGTTTCTGTCAACATCAAGATTGATTATGATGCCATGACAGAATTTCCTTAGAAGATTAGACATAGCAGTATAAATAAACACTCGGGCCCTAGTAGAAAATTATAGTACATCATGCAGATTGCATTGGTAATTATTCAGAATGCCTTTACGTGTTGAGGAACCAAACCAACCAATCCTAAAATAAAATATATGCATGGGATAATTTGCGCTAGTTATAGACTATTTACCCAGGGAACACTTTGTTCAATTGTAATTATCTTATGGTGCACTTTATGAAAGTGGCTTCATCAAAAGCATAATGAAGCTAAATTCTAGGACTACCTTTCATTAGGAGAATGAGAAATTTAAAATTACCATATTGTCAATTGGCAGTGATGTGCAAAAGTACTGCTTTGAAACCTAAGCATAAACATTTGCTTTAAAAGTGTTGCCCTGACTTCAGAGTGACCAGGAGATACTTCATGTTTCCAAATGGGTTATTCTGCTGCTGAGAGAGCAGCAGGACATTGGCTGAACACAAGTCCTTTCTCCTTTTCTTTAGGGCACACTTGCCATTCCTTTTACTGCTTCTGAAAAGAGGAGTTTGCAGGCATTTAAACCCATTCAAAGGTTCGAGTAAAGCCCAGATGGGTTTTACAATTTCCGCTTAAGGTAACCAGTCTTGGTGATGTCTCTCTTAACATGACTTTACAACACCTCTTATTGTTATATGTGAATCAGTACGCAGGACTTGGAGTAAAGACGGCTATAATACAATGTGTGAATCAGGCCAGTTAGTTAACTAGAAATTATACTGTTAGCAAAGAAACCATATCTGTTATTTTGTTACTTCTGGACAGGAGGAAAGGAGGATGAATTAAAAAAAGAAACTGTCTTTCAAACAAGGAATGAAGTTGTAATGAGAATTATCATCCAAATTCTCAATTTGATGGTCTTAAACAGAAAATCTATCAAGTACATCTGTAATGATACATTTTAGTTACCTAAGTAACTGAAATTAGTATTTTCACAGCTTAGGCACTCCATCATTAAATAGTATCAAATGCTCTGAGCTACTACTTTAATCTATTCAATTTTTTGTGTTCATTCATTCTCTGACTATAGGAACTATAAAAACTACTTCTCCCCTTCAAAAGAGAGTAACATGATCGAAGGACACATTTTGCATCCAAATGCTCTCGGACAAATGCATTACACAGAAGGGAATAAGAATTCACTATTCTGATACATAGTTCAGAAAGGTAGGCAGAGTTGTCATCATGAAATTGGGGTGTCTATGCCAGATATAATTCAATCTTCAAACTCTGTTTTTGTTAAATATTGCCAGTTCAAACTAGGTTGTAATTACTGTCTCATAGTGCAAAGACCACTTAGAAGGATATTGTACACCAACCCTGAAATTCCTTTCAAAAATGTTGGGCTTTATCTTCCAACAACTTTATGAATGTCTTGTTTCCTTTACACAGTCTATTAGCAGAATGGATGCTCCTGTGACTCCTAGAATATATTTTTAAAAATCTGATTAAATGCCTGCTATATGAATGCATGCACTTGCACGTAGCAATGTTTGCAAGCATGTGTAAGCAACCCCTAAACTCATTTAAGATAATGTCACCAGGCAACTGATAAGTAAATGAAGTGGAAATGCAAATCCAAGTGTCCACATACTAAAGCCTTACGGAGATACTAAGGAAGTTCTAAACGTTTGTAGGGACTGCAGAGAGAGTGGACCTAAATATATGCAATAATCACAGGCACCAGAAAGTGTCGTGTCCTTGAGAAGTACTGATACCTCTTTTGATGAGAGTGAGACTTGCCATACCAAGTTTGTTGTAGTACAGTTTGTTTCAGTTTTGGTCATGGGGGAGCTCTTTCTCTTCCTAAGGAGCTCTAGAAAAAACAGTATCACTCTAACTGCTGAAAAAAGGGTGCATTTCCTCCCTCATTAGTTTTGTCCTCTCCTGAAATATGTCTTGGCTCTCATAATCTGACCAAAACAAGTAAATACAGATAGGGAAAGTTCTCTGCTTAATGGTCTTAAAATGCCCGGCATGAATAGCAGGGATAGAATATCTTGGCATCAGGGAAAACTGAGGAGTCCACTACATACTTTACAAATATATATTCTTCAATTTTATTAATTTATTTTTTTATGTTGACATGTGTACATATTTTTCAGCTGTTGGCAACTTTGACACTCTGAGTTTGGGTGCCAGGCTCTCTGTGATGGGAGACAAGGATGTCTTCCAAGGCAGATTTAATCAGATCCATGGAGACTTAGTGGGCCTTTTGCTAGTCTACTGTGGAGAACCAGGAAGGTCTAGTTCTCTCCAGTAAAGAGGACCAGAAAAGCACATATGTCTTGAATTAAACTGGAGAGGAAATTAGGTCTGCAGACTCACCTCACTAAACTGGTCATGAAACTAGAAGACTAGGCATAAGATTGTTTAATGAGTAACTTATTTAGGCATTTCAGCATTCAGCACAGAACCTCTGAACATGATAGACTTAAATGGTTCTGAATTCAGCCCTTTTGCTTATCTTGCAAATGAGCAATCTAGTTTATGTGCAATAATGCTTGTTGAAGTGACTTGTTAGTCATTTCACCCTTTTGGAAATGGGTCATCCAGGTTCCGATTTACCATGGGGAAAAACTTCTCAAGTCTTGTGTTTGAAATCAAATTAGCCTCAAAATGATTTATTGATCTATTAATGGCAGACACTTAGCAAGCAGAAGCTAGGTCATACATTCACAATCAATAACAATAATACAATATTAGATGTTTAAAAACTTTACAGTTATGAATCATCACACAGACACAAACTGTGTAGGGTAGAAGAGCACACACCCTCTTTCCTCTTGCCTACTTACACAACTTCTCATAGCAGAGGTGGGCACTTCCAGCCATGTGAACACACAGTACTCTGCTGTTTAGTTTATATCAGTCCAACTTCCATCCAGATGCACCTTTTGCATTGGAACCAGCTAGAGACTCAAAGTATCCATGAAGCACCATGCCTAAATGGGGCTTATTGGCTTCTGTGTAGAAACCAAAATAGTCCTTAGCTGTAGTTTTCCATAACTCTGCTGCACCAAGAAGTCACAAGAAGTCAAAATTTCTGGTACTGCAGTTCAGTGCATGCAATAGGCATTTCTTTGTGTATATAAAATTCATTAGGTTGTGGTGCTCACCATACCCAAATATTAGCCACCAGAGTGCAGAGCTAAACTCCCTCTGCAGAGCTTGTTTAGCTGAGCTGCAGCAACCACAGAGGGTCAGGGCTCGACTGTACCCGTGCCTTGTGTGACAGGCAGGGCAGCAAACTCCTCATCCTCAGCCCTCTACTTGGCACCTTCATTCCTTTCAGACATAACTAATCTTGTGTGCAGAGCTTGACAGTAGCTTTTATTATATCTGGAGCATTATAGATTTTAATTCGAGCACATAAGTTCTTTTTTCTTTCAAAAGTTTTGTACATAATGGCATTATTTGTCATATATAATAAGGTTTAATTGCACTCTTTAAAACCCCACCATTCTTGAGAAGTCAATGGATTTCAAAACAAATTGCACTTGGAAATTTTAATGCCAGCATCTCTTTCATTTAATATTATAAATGATGTTTTATTTGAAAGTGTTTTCTGTTTACCAAAATTATTATGCAAATTAAGCGTTCTAACACATATGCAGAAGACATTTAAATGATATTTGTAAAGCAGAGACTCAATTTGGAAAACTGCATGCCACTTATAACTAAGAATACGGACTGGAAAAATCATACACAGTACAATTCTGATTGCATTCTGAAGGGTGGAAAAACAATATTTGGATCCTTATCTCCAATCTGGATCTAAAAGCAAACACCAGTAATAAAGAAAGAAAAAAAGTTTCACTTCCCATTTCCAAAGTTATGACCATATCCAATCTCTTGTTTCAAGGTCATTTAAAGTCTTTTCTACATATTCCATTCGTAAATCTCTGGCCAGATATTCTGGCATGTAGCAAAACGTGCTACTGTCTCCATAGGGGATGGTGTGGATATAGTGATAATAGGAGAAAATCCAATATGCAGGTACATAGACAAGATTTTTTTTTCAGTGAGTGGCTTTGTTTCTCCTATAAACTTCCCTTTTCCTTATTTTGAGAGAAAAGAAATTATATTTCCCAGGGCTTTGACACATCTTGAGAGTTAGCAAAACTCCTGACACTTTGGTATGGTTCTGGAGTGTGAAACCTATACACTACTTCACATAGACAAAATGAACACTGATGATTTTAGTCCTGGATTCAAATCTGTGTTAATATATCATCATAGCCCCTATATAAAATCAGAATTATTCTTTAACTGAATTTACTAAATGCTCTTACTCTGACCAATAATCAAGCAATGAAAATATATAGGTCTTTACAAAAAACAACTGCAGACAGTGGTAAAACAGATTACGTGCTTTGTTTACCGAAGATATATTGAAGCATAGAGTGACAACCTTTGGTGGATAAATGAGGGATGGCATTTGAAATAATACTGTAAGAGTTTTGAAAATATCCTTTCCCACTCAGCTAAGTTTTTGTTACTTTCAAAATTACATGTTTATTTCCAAAAACTTTTTCTTGGATACTCAAGGGAGTGTCAATTTAGCATTAAATTCTGAAATAGTAGTTCAAAAACCACCAGTAGGTCAGAGATTATAAGAAAACTGTTTTCAGACTTCTGAAAATGCCTCAAATGGTATTAGAACTGTGGAAAAGTCAGCAGTTCCACTTTCCAGGAGATTTCAACCTTTTCATGGCCCTGGGGGTTTTATTCAGCTATCTCTATGCACTTTTCCACTCTCTTTTCCACTTCTGCTGTTTTGAGCTCCGCTCATAAATCCTGTGCTCCAGACTCCTTGACGTCTCTAAGTTTATCAACATCTTTCTTCTAGTCAAGGGACCAAAACCTGGGACATTGTTCCAGGTGTGGTTTGGTGAGTGCTGAGTAGAGCTAGGGATGGTTCCCTGCCTTAGTCTCCTCTCTGGGCTCGTGGTTGCAGTCAGCCCATTGTGCTGTCTGGGTTTTATGTTCCACCTTATGCCCAGTGAGGGCCTTTTTGGCAGACCTGTGGTCCCACCAGAGAGTGCCCAGCCTGTGTCACGGCAGGATAATGAGTCATACGTAAATGTACGTGTACACGTAAGTGTAATACATGAATATATGTGTTTATGTATCTGTAATACCAATTTGTATGTGATTTGTATTTCTATAGAGAGTTACAGATCTATAAAATTGTGCTACCTTTTCCATTGTTGGAAGTGTACTGGTAACAAGAAAAAAACCCAAAAAATTGCTTTTCGTAAACACGTCTTTTCTAGAACTGGCAGACAAGAGAAAAAATCAATTCTGAAGAAATATTCGACTTCATGTGCAATTGTGCTGTTAATCATGACAATCACAGGATCACTGAAGATGAGTTACTACATTTCCAATAGGCTTATCATGATACATACAATGATATATGTTACAGATAATGTCACAGGAAGTCCTCACAAATCTTTAAATGCAGTTGCCAGAATTGATGAAAAATGAAATTAGTTGCCTCTCTAGGTGGTGAGGCTCATTACTACAGGAAGTAATTTAGGTTCTCACAAAAAACCAAATGGGTTTGAATATTCATTTGAATTAACAAGAATTGTTACAGTGAAAAATATCATAAATATTGAAATACGAAATCTTATTCTTTAAATGGAATACCAGTGTAAAACCATAAGCGATCAAAGAAAATGTGAAATCACTTTCATACCATTGGTCTGAACCAATATAAAAATTTCCCAAGGAAAAGAGTCGTTATTCATTGTCTGGTTTCATCAATGATTAAAGAATTATAGGTCACTGATGAAGTGTTCCAACATTTTAAAGGTAATATAGGTAGGTATACAGGTAGGGATAAGCAGTAGCAATTTTTCAGATAGAAATGGTGATGAGGATGCTCTATAGAATTTTCTCAGGTACTTGAAAGAAAAAATTGCAAGAAAGTAAAAAAAAAAAAAAAAAATCATTCTCACATATTTCTACAAAACCCAAAGCATAGAGGGAGAGGAAAATAAAGAGTAACATCTATCAAGGAACCTCATCGTACACAGCAGGTAAATGGCTTTCTTATTAAACAAAAGACAATATTAATAAAATATAAGGGGCTGCAGACACTCATTTATACTGAGCCTCAAGCCATCCAGAGTTGGTGGCAACAGTGATTATATCAATGAAATCTATCATAATGTTCCCTTCAGTGCCCTCTGCTGACTAGTTGACTTTAATAATCATAAACTGCAGGACACTATTTGTAAAATAACTATTACCATTGAACTTTATCTCTAAGTAAATAAGTATTGAATAAAAAACTCCTCTGGGGCAGGAGTGTAGAAATATCACTGCTCTTGCCTATCTTGTAAAGAGATTTCTCTTTGATGGATGGTATCGTGAAAATTCATACACTCTCTTTGCATTTGATGCATTTGTTTTCAATTGTGGAGTCAAATAAATATCATCACTATTATTATGTCATTAACAGAACAGTGATATATCTGTAAAAAACCACAAATAGAAACTTGCTTGACTTTAATTATAAACCTACCTCTCTATGAAGAGGCCTCAAGCGAGGCTGTAAATAGATTATTTTGCTTGGTGACTAGGTCGATATTTTGGATTGGTTTGGGCCTTGACAATCAGAAACCAGGAGCTGGAATATTTCTAAGTATTAGAAAGTTCAGCTGCAGATTAGGATGCCAAAGGGCTCAAATGAAAACAATCCACTTGTGTTCTGCGTGCTGTGAATATAGAATGCAATCAGACTTTCTGAAGAAATTTGACTTGAGGAAGGGAACATGAGTAAAAGCAAACCTTTGCAACGAGGACTTACTCAAAAGTATCTTTCCCCTCCCACTTCATGAATTATAAGAATATTTGGATGATCTGGAAATCTACATCTCAAAACTTTGAACTAAGTCTCTTCTGCTAATGCAGGTGGCTCAGCAAATCCAGCTACCTTGTGTCCCAACTGAGAAGTCTCTCTTCTTTCCCCAGGAACATTGTTGTCTCATAGAAGACACTTGTAGAGTGAATAAAGAAAGAGTTATCTGATATCAGCCTTATCTTTTGCCTCTTCCCTGGACCAGCCCCCCTGCGAGGGCATTTTCATGAGGCTTTATCTGAAATCCAAGTGTCACAGCTGCATGTGCCTCCAGATTGAAACAAAATTTAATATCACTGCTTGTGAATTCATTTCCTGTAGCTTCATGTTGCTCTAATTTTCAGCTACCTAAATTTCTGGTGGGATGGATAAAAGGGACAATGTGGGTGGCAAATACAAGCTAGTCCCTCGTGCTGTGAAAGCTAAGAAAGGTCAGGTGGAATGTGTGAATACATCTAGCAGCAGTGGAAAGCATTAAGCTCCACAAAACAAGGTCTCACATTCAATTTATATTTTATGTTCTTGAGCAATGAGCTGCATAGTCTTCCTGGAAAGTTGCCAAAATTTGAATTACATTATCTGTACTGATTTACAGGACATAGCTGGGATTGTCAGTGTGGAAATGTTCTGTATTGGGAAGTCTAAAAATTTTATTGTTTGGGAATGTAAAGCATCATTGCTGCCTCTCTGAGCTTACAAACTGTGCACCATAGATTTTTCATTCAAAGTCATCATTAATTATAATTTTAAGAACACATTGCCAAACTCTGCAGTGCTTACTCACTCTGCCTGTCTCTGGACACAATGAACAGAGCAGCAGGTATACTCATTTTTTCTACCTTTTCCTCTTTGATAAGGTCTGCATGAGATAAATGATACCTGTCATATGCCAAAGAATAGTTTTTGCTGACACAATTAATTCAAACCATCTCAAAACAGAAAGGAATTTATTAGCATCCAGCAGACTTCACGTAATTTATCCTTTAGCATGCTTTAGCCATTCCTACTGCAGTAATAGTCAGGGAACTTCCAGAAGCTGTTCAGTGTCTTCAACTTCACAGTTCAAGTGTCTTCAACTTTTTCATGGCTGTATAAGCCTGCGTTTACTGGAGATTATAAAGGGGATAGAACACCCCTTGTCCTTTCAGCCCCCTTTCTCTCCTCATTCATCCTGTTTGCTCAAGAGGTCCAACAACGCAGTAAAAGTTGGGAGGTTGCATCATTGTGGCACTGCAATTTCATCACGTGGAGTAAGGCCCAGATCTACAAGGCACTGAGCCTTGTCTTACAAAAACATTAGGATGGAGTGCTTAATTCATAAGGCTTTTGAGGCCTTTCTTCAGTGCATAGTGATGGGAGACAGTGGCTCAGAAAATTGCCTTTTAAGGATTTTTTTTTCTTAGTTTCTTTCTCCTTCTCTGCCTACAGCAAGAACAACCACAACAACTTTATGGTAATTTTGATATGGAAATTTTCAGGATAGTTATGACCGTGAAACTCCTGCAGAGTTCAGAAATAAGGATATTAGGAGTTTCTTCACAGACTTGATTCCCATCATATTGCCATGCATCGATGCGCGCAGTATCTCTGTAAGGTCATGAAACATTATTGATTATCACTCCTGTTCTATTTTTCAGAAACTGAGAGGGAAATTAGTTTATCTGAGGTTGCAGGGCAGAACACAGTCTTGCCTCCTTGTCTTTTTTTGTTGGAGCTTGTCCTTTACCACATGTTAATCAAATCTTTTTCTTAGTAAGGCATTCATATGGTTTATAAAGGACAAAATCCCTTTAAGATGGGGGATGTAGGTCACATTCTGGGCCACTGCTGTGAGGAAAAGCTACAGCAGGTTTAGTTTTTTTCACAGAGGATCATGCACATTTGTTCTGGACGGAGTGAGCCTGTGTGGGGAAAGGTGCACCCTGGATTCAGTTCTCCCTCACTCACGTGAGTTGCTCCTGGGTTCACTTCCGGTGATGTGGAGGCTGAGGACTGCTCCTGACTTTATTTTTTCTTCCTGTTGTGGTCATAAGCTGTAAGGTGTATGAGAGAGTTTGTAGTTGCCTGAAGTATCAGTAACTCCTGCAAGCCTTTTCCTCCAAGCTTTGTCTACTCAATTATGTCTATTCACTCAAAGAAAATATTTTAAATGGATGTATTTCTCCTATGAGTGCATCTTGAAGTCAGTTTATAAAACATGAAAATTCTCATGTTTAAATAAAAGCTACATTTTCCTCAGTGTAGACACTATTATTTAATATACTTATTCTCTACTGTCATCATGTTTAGGCCTAAGCATAGAAAAAACCCCCAAAACCCAAAATCCCATGTTTCAGATTACTCAATGTAGCTGTCAGTACCAGTTCCTACAGTTCACCAAGAGTCTGCTTGGAAAGAACAACAGATTATTTAAAAAAAAAAAAATATATATATCTTTATTTTTGCTTCAGTACATAATTGTAT
Organism: Falcunculus frontatus; assembly: GCA_013398115.1. Lineage (NCBI taxonomy): Eukaryota > Metazoa > Chordata > Aves > Passeriformes > Falcunculus > Falcunculus frontatus. Next base: position 534,628 of record VZRV01008672.1, read on the forward strand.
ATCCTTATAGAAGGATATTTGATTGTGCTTCTATTTGTGGTGCTGTTGACTAAAGGTAAGTAGGAAGACAGATTGCATTCATGTGTAACAGATAAACCTCATGGTATAAAGGTAACAAATTGCTTATATTTCTCAAATATAAGCTGACCAGTGTTCTTCTCCTCAATGCTGATAATTTGAGTCCTAAAATTCCATGTGTTGTATAGCATTCCATGTTTGATAGTGTCTTTATGATATGGCTCTTGTGGTTTGCTTTAATTATGAGACTCTTCTAAATTCAATCAAATCCTTGGTTGTAGCTCTATTCCAGATTGCAGCACCACCTCAGTGTCCCAGCTCCTGGAAGCACTAAGCAGTGAGCTGGCCCTCTGCCAGATGTAGTCCTCTCTATCTCATTTTCTGTCAGGGGAGATAAGGACCCGTATTAACATTTCAGAGTTTTGATCCAGCTTTGTGTTTTATTTTTCATATGTTCATTTTCTTTTACATCTAGGCCAGTGAAAGTAACTTCAGGGAAGTATAGGTTGCAGCTGAAGTGAAAAGTGAGAAGCTTCAAGTCTTGTGGGAGTCATATGAATAATTTCATTGGGGTGATCTCCAAGAAACCAAAGGTCCTTAACAGGTAATTCAGTTCTAAGAAGATGCTCCAAGAAATAGAATTAAAGTATTTTTTTCCTTAATCTGAAACTCTGGTGCCTTAATTTACAAAAAGCCAAAACTCAAGTACTGTAGTGGGAATTGAGAGACAATTGACAGAAAAAGGATAGACAAGACCAAGTCTAGACATACTAAAATAAGAGGTCTTCCAAAAATTATAAACAATAACAACAACAACAACAACAACAACAAAAAAAGAAACTTCCTAAATATTGTTGGGTAAAAATAATTATCTGTAGCAGATCTAAGAAGATAAATTAATTGCCTTATGAATGTGCTTTCCTATGTTCCAGACAAGAATAATTATTTTTTTATTGAATTTTCACTTAATGACACTGCTATGTTTTAAGGTTTATATTAATAAGAGACTAAATTCAAATTTCATCTAGGGAAATTAAATTTTGTTTTTTCTTGTGTATTTCATGCCTTTATCAATAGCTTGAAAGAACTAGGTTATAGAATTGAATTCAGTATGATGACTAAGCCTAGCTCTTCACCTTGTCTTATTTTTCCAAATCCTCATCAAGGACTACTGTGATGTCGACTTCTATTTCTAATATGAAGCATAGTGGGCCAAATAATCTTTCTAAAACTTTGTCCACACGAACTCTGGACAGTAAATTTAATTATTTTTATTATTTTTCTTGAAAAGAAAACAATTTTTCTGAGAATTCTACTTACAGCTGGTAATAGTCATACACTTGCTTCCTCTACTTACTGAGGAATAATGTTGGTTGTTTTATTTTCAGATTATGATTACCCTTTAACTCTGAGCATTTCATTCTCATTGCTGCAGTGTGAGGTCTGCAGAATGTCAGGTGTTGAGGAAAAATACTGGGAACTTTACTGTGGTGACTCCTGCAGAGTATTCTAAGAAACTTACCACATTCTTAGTCCTAGAAATTCTAGCCAAGATGTCTAATAACAGCAAGCAGAGCAGATTGCTCGGGCATGTAGGTAGATATTCAAAATGAAAGGGATGTCTAAAACTACCCTGTTTTGCAGAACAGACCACAGAGTCTGACCTAAATTTCAACTAAAAATCTGAAAACCTGGAAGTATTTCCAAGCAGATTTTTGATCAAAAAATTTCAGGGTTGAGAGTGTACTTATGTGATTTATAACAAAATAATCTACAATCTCTGTCATGAGACATGGCCTCTATGTGCTTTCCCTACAAAACCTAATGAAAGTCTGAAAAAACAAGGAGGTTTTAGTTTTAAACAATGAGTCTTAGTTCCTTTTTTTTATCAGCAGTCATAACTGACATGTTTTCAGAAAGGTGCCCAGACAATTCTCAGAATTCTGCCACTCGATTCATCAGTCTGAATGAAGATGCATCCACATGAAATTCTAATTTTTACTTGGATTCTTATTATTACAGGATAGCAGAAACCATTCTCTGTGACTTTAACAGTTATTGTAATGCTGTACCTGTTGCCTTATTCATAATTTCTAATTTCTGCAGTGCTATTAAATTCACAATACAGTATACTTTCTTAATCATACCTGAAATTCTGCATTTGATCCAAACATCTTTGACTTTTAAGATATATTTTCCTGTTTATATAAAGTTCTAGAGTAATAAAACTAATTTTCTGGTGTTGCAGGTACAGAAAGTTTCTTTCAATTGCCCAGACCAAAGGCAATGCTGGCCGTTAATTTCACCTTAGCTATTTGAATTTATCTTTCTAGAACTGTAGTAGAGGTTAGTTTCTCTTTCAGCTTTGCACAATGGTTGCTTTTTTCTCTTACATTTCAGTAAGCTTCTCACTACCAATGATCAGGTTTCATCTAATGAGTTTAAGAGGAACTTTAAATGCCATTTAAGATGTCCTAGACTATTCTTTCTGCTTAGAGAGGGGACAAATGTTTCTGTATTTCTTATGTCATATCTACCAGCTCTGTGCATACATCTTAGATGTTCTGGGCATGAGTCTAATAGCACCAGAAAATTGTGCGTAGAAAACTGAACTGAGACCAGGGGCACTCCATAATGTGTGATTCATCATATCCTACTTTACCCTGCTAATTACTCTCAAAGTAGGAGTTAAGAGCCTACTGTAGTTCATGAAGTGAGAACCATACCTCTACAGGGAATTCAGTCCAGTCCAATAGGGGGCACAAATCCTTGCCTAACTGTAAGTATTCAGTGACCCTTGTGATATCCTGTAATAATTTACCAAGACTCCAGTTCCACAAAAGCCTGAGTCTGCTTTAAGTCCTTTGTCACAACTCCAGGTCCATGTGCGTACCTTGGGTTCTTTAGGGCATAAACACTTGTATATAAGCAACTGAGTCCCATTGCTGGTGACTGATTGTTGACCTGTATTCTAGGGTGAACTGCTCGTCTTGATCCAGCTGTAAAGTCCTACTGACTCACCTAAATTTAGGCATATAATGTCATCTGAGAGGCCATAGAGAATCAGAAATCTATGTGATAGCTGACACGTATGACAGCCTGACACTAGACTACAGGACATCTGTATCCTTCTGGATCAGAATGCAGAAGCCAAGTGAGATACTGTGGGTCTTCTCAGACAATCATAGATATCTGAAAACATTGAATAAAGTATTGTGGCAGTAGCGATAATCCAGATCCTTGTGTGCCTGCTTACAACCATCCAAATATCTAAACGTCCCAAACTGAATTGTACTACCAAAACTGATTTGTCTTTCTCCTCAAATACTTGAGAGTAAAAGAAATCATCTTTGATTCCCCATTCTTCTCTTGGTTTTGAAATCAATCATTTCTTTGTAATCTTAGGACAAAACTCGTAAAAGATCCCTCAGCAATATACCTGAATGAAACCTGATCGTTGGTAGTGAGCATCTCATTGAAATGAAAGAGCAAAAAGCAATCATTTTGCAAGTCTGCAACAGAAACTAACCTGTATTACAATTCCAAAAATAGAAATTCATACAGCTAAGGTGAAGCGTTGCACGTATTGGTGCACTCTTTTTAATGCTGAAGGACTATACAAATCAAATATAAATTAAACATCAGAATGTAGTAAATAACGCAGTTCTTCCCTTGAATTTATTAGTTTTAGGAAAGCAAAGCAAACATTGTGAGCCACAATGACAGAAACATAATATAACTCTCTTTCTCTAAATCTTTTAGGCAACAAAAAACCCCAACAAAATATTATAAATTCTGTAGGGCACCTGTTTCAGACAAAGAATATCTCCTGTATGCAGATCAACAAAATTACATGATGGTGGCTACTAAGATTAACAAAATAGTTTAAAGTTCGGAGAAGTAAGGTAGGGCAAAGAGTACATAAAGGCAAATTACTAACACAGGGGAAGAAAGAGCTGAAAAATTCCTTAGTCTGAGTTTGTAGTGACTCATGGGGTAGTGCACAGCTACTGGAGTGGCAGAGTTGAGAGATTTTCTATGGCTGTGAGCAAGATGAAATGAATTAGTGATGAAGTCTAGGAAATCCCCTTCTCTTCTTTAGGAAGAATGGCTGACTACATTTTTGACTTGGCATATCATTGGAACAATATTGCTGTGTGGTGTCCCCAACATTATTCATATTCAGGAAGAATTCATCAAGAAACACACCAATATTTCTCATAGCAGCTGTAGTTTCCTTGTTGCACTGATTCCACGGTATCCCTGACTCATCCTCATGGTTGTCAATTGAAGGTTAAGTTCCATTTATATTGCTGTCAGAGTTGCATTGCTCTTTCAGGGCCAATAAAAAATAGCTGGAAGTCATCTGAACAAAGGATATGTAGTGGGCAGATATACTGTTAGCTCCCACTCAAGAGAGACCACTGTCCCTAGAAATTATACTGATTTTCTTTCAACACCTGATGAGATGAAAGTAGTGAAACTCCTATTTGACATCTTTTCAAGCTATGGGTAAACACGTTTATAAGAAGGTACAATGAAGTTAAGCTGCAGAAGACCAGCAGCAAAAGAGTGATTTTGAAGAAACTGAAAAAAAAGTATCTTGTATCAACACATAAAAAAAGGAGGATTTGCATAGCAAATGAACATTTGGCTTAATTGATTCTAATTTCATTTTTCTAAATGTCTTTCAAATCACAAATACACAATGTAGTCTGCATATCCCATTAGAAAAAGAGAAATCTTGCTCAGGAAGTGTCCAGGACATTCTTGTGCAAAGGAATAAAAAATTATCTAGGAGTTGTGAAACATGTAAATATGCAGATTCAAATAGCTGAAATTAGTGATTTTTTCCCCAAGATACCTATATGCATCTTTCTCCTTATTTCTTTCCTACGCCATGTTTTACATTTTTATAGATTTCTACTCCCACTGTTAATAGATTATGACATTAAGCATTGCTTTATCATTCTAAAGTCATCCATTTTCTTTCATTGGAACATTGGATTGTATCATGAGGTTCACAGGACAGAATGAAGAATATTAATTATCCCTGCATTTCTTTAGTGTTTTATGTTTTAGCAAGGAAAATCTTTTTGCAGAAAATTCACTCCCAAAGCAACTTCTCACAGTAATATGATTATTTTCTCAAAATGTTTATGCTTTATATCACCAAAAAATGCAATTTGTGTGAACTTCTGAGCTATATTAAAATACATATATTTAATATTGTATGGGATGTTATTGCATTCCTGTCTCATGAAAAAGTACAGTTTCTGATGATATGGAAGAAGAGAGTATTATTCTGCTTTTTGTTTAGATTATCTTCACACTACAGTTAAATTTATTGTGTTTACACTTCACTGCAAGATGACAAGTATCATCAAAAGGCTATTATTGGTATAAAGCATAAAAAAGAAATCCTATTTTTTTATTTCATTGCTTTAATAGGAAAGGGAAACATATAAACCGATTTGCTCATCTAGATGGAATTTGAGACAAAGATACCATGTAGAGTTCAGTTTGATACAGGACCTTAGTGAAATTATTTTGGGAACTGGTCCTTGTCTCCTGACATTAAATGCTTGTTCCTCGGGTAATTACTACATCAGACTCTACAGTCCTAGCAAAACAGTGGATGGGAAGTTTAGGTATGTGCTTGGACTTGGTACTCAATAGACCCCTATACCATCTATTAAGGAATTCAGAAGATTCTGATTTCTTTCTCATCAGAACCAGATTTTTCTTTACCATAGAGGAAACTTCTCAAAAGGGCAAGTTACTCAAGTGCTTCTCTATGATTCCCATGATCTGGTAAATAAGAATGGCCCAACCATTTCCAGTGTTCCCTCTGACCATTTTCTAATATACTGTTGTAGTGGTTTAGTTCGCATTTCTTACCTTCTGTGAGATAAGAGGTTTGAAGAAAGGCAAAGCAGGCTCAAACTTAAAGAATATGAAAGAAAGTTTATTACTAACAGAGTTAAGAGTAAAATGAAATAAGAGATTAAGACAAAAACCCCTTTTTCCTCCAACACCCCCCCCTCCTACTTCCTCCAGCACAAATAATGACAAAACATAGAATTTTGGTCAGCATTCACGATTCTTAAAAGTCTCTCTCTGTTAATTTGAGGAAATAGAGGTCTCTTTTACGTCGCGTGGTTTTTCCCAAACTGCACCAGCTAACAGCCTTTATCTCTCTCGCAGGCTGCACACTGAATTCTCATCCCCCCCTTATGTTAAATGGATTAAAGAAGGAGAAAACAGTTTGATATTACAGTCCATACCACGGTCTGTAAAAAGCAGGTTTAAGCTGCGCGCTAAAAAGCACGTCTCCGCCCTCTCTTCCCCGCCGCCATCTTTTCAGCTTCACTCACTTTCTCCTTCTCTCTGACACCGAGGAAGCCATGATGAGGAAACCAATCCTCTTTTTCTCGGGTCTTGCGATGGAGAAAAGCTCGCTCCTGTTATGCTGCTTGCACTTGATGTTATTTTACAGTTCAGTATAGGCTGAGTTGGTTGTAGGAAAGCTCCGTCAGCTCCCGCCGCCTCCTCACGGTCATGTGGGGGGGTTCCTCAGCAGTAGCTTCAGACGGTCTCGGCTCTGCAGCAGCAGCTGCTGCCCACGGCTCCGAGGGGACTCTCCCAGAGCCGGGGCCCGTGCCAGCCGGGGCCGGGGCCCATGCCCGCCGGGGCCGGGGGAGGGGAGGCCCAGGGCCGCTCCAAAGAGCCCTGGCCAATTCCCCCCACCCCCAAACTCCCCGCCAGGAGGTTTAAGCAGAAGAAAAAAAGGGACACTTCCTGTGTCTCCACTGGCTTAAATATGGAAATTTCGAGAAGCGTGACTGGTCAAGAGATCTGTCCATCAGACTCAGGGTCAACCCACGACAACTGTAATAACAAAATCTGCTTTTACACCATAGAGTTTGTTTTTAAACTTACAGTTTTCCAGATTCTGAAGTGAATTGTCCATACTGACAAATTGTTTGTACTTTTGAGGTTGTTTTTTTTTTTTTTTTTTAGCTGAAGACAGCTATTATTTTCACCTGCAGACCCTAGAATGCCTTGAGGGTTACTGTGAGCCAGGAACAATTGCCAGTTGTTGGCTTGCCTGATGCCATGATATTTTGAAGTGTAGGAGAATTTATTTGTATGAATGCATTCTCTACAGAGCCAAATCACTTCAAGGCAAGAGAACTGCTGTCTCTGGCCAACTGTTTTTGCTTTTTTCAGTCAGATGGATGTTATATAGCCCACACTTCTGTAATCATATTTTTCTAGATTCAGCAGTAATTTAAGCATTCTTTGACATAGATATGTATAGATAGATATATAAAAAAATGAATATTTAAAAAAAAAACAAAACCAGAGGGGAAAAAACCAAACTCAAATCTCTATGATTTTCCCTGTGATCCATGCAAGAGCATGTGCTGTGTTTGGCAAATAAAGCTATTGAATGCTTTCCATCTCTCATGGAAACCAGTAGTTTGTGTAGCTTTGCAACTCTAGGGAGTATTGTTGTGGCTTCATTGTCAGAAAAAGTCTGAAACGTGGATTCACTGGAGCCCTACACAATCTTATAACTTCTCTCCGACATACTAAAGACAAATTTGAAAAGTAACAAACTTGCAAAACCAGTAATTTCCTAATGGAATGAAGAAATTTGTATGGCTAAGGCAGACCTAGGTGAAAACGGAAGTTTAGACCAGAAATGTTTTCTCTTTTTGTTGCTGGGAGCAATTACCTTTCCATTCTCATCTGTTCCGAGAGTTAAGAAGAATTATTGCTAACCATTGAGACATCAGAAAAAGTTCAGAAGCAAGTTGATGAACTTGCTATTGATCTACAGCATCTTTTTAGTATATCCCTGTCTTTTCAAAACTCAGAGACTTCACATTCCCTTCCTGAAGAGTTTACATGTTGATAAACATCACAAGATAAGTTTCTCTGTTGCTGTATATAAATGTTCCCTATATTGTTAGTTGATCTCCATAATATTCAAAGATATACTTAGTATCAAGTCTTTTATGCAAAAAACACTCTAGGCATATAGAAGAACATAAAAAGTATTTACAATTTGAATTTCATACCTGTTCTTTGATCTGGTATGTTTTTAGCTCTGTGGCTTTAAAGAAAAGAAAATTACATGTGAAGCATGTGCAAAAAGCATCAGCCATTTGCAGTTTATTGTTCATCAGTATTTAGACTGGTTGCAAAATCTCTGACCTTGCAAGTGCTAACAAGATTTTTGTATTATGCCAAGCTTCAGCCAGTCCTGCAACATATTTGTGTATTGAAAAGAATGAGGGTGAAAACTCTGTTTTCATGCTTCCACAATGACCTTTAGGATTTCGTTTCTAAAAAATTATTAGGAAAAAAAAATAAAAGCATTGGCTATATCTCAATTAGTAAATTAAAGGTGAATAGATGATTCTTTGTCATTAAACATACATTGCCTGTTGTTAAATCCTTTTACACCTAAAAGAGATTGAGCTGTACGTAAACCAAGTAGTGGGAATGGTCATACCCTGTTCTTTTCCTATTGAATTCTGCCTGGACAATGGGAGAGTACAAGGTGGCTTAGACAGTACCATATCCATCCTGAAGAGCCAATGATATAACAGGGATTTTCCAGTGCCTGTGCACACTCCCAGGCACTGTTAAAATACCAGTATAGACATAATCACTGATGCAAAGTGACAGGTTCTGGCTCCTCAGGCAAATAGAAAGATCAGGAGTTCATATAAACAGACAAATTTATTTTGATAATGCTCTTTTCAGTCTGTATCTCTACCTCTGAATTGTAGTATAGAGAAAATAATACAAGATATTATGTTATATAAGAAAGTAATTGCGGCTTTTGTCTTCAAGAAGGGCAAGAAGGGAGATCTGGGGAATTACAGGTTAGCCAGCCCCACCTCAAGCCCTGGGAAGTCGGAGTGCTGCCAGCAGTTTGAGGGAGGTGATACTTGCACTCTGCTCAGCACTGGTGAATTCTGGCTCTGGTTCTTGGCTCCCCAGAACAAGTAAGGTATTTTCTTACTGGAGTGATTCCAGTGCAGGGCCATAAAAGTCACAAATGCATGAGAGCATCTCTCCTATACGGAAAGGCTGAGAGAATTGTGATAGTTTAACCTGAAAATAACCAGCAGGAGACAAAGAAGATGCAGAAGCCACGCTCTTCTCAGTGGTACCTACTGGCAGGACCAGACACAACAGACACAAATTAAAAAAACATGACATTTCACCCAGTCACAGTAACTTTCCTTTTTCCTGTGGGAGTGACTGAGCACTGGAAAAGGTTGTCTGGAGAGGCAGTGGAGTCTCTATCCTTGGGGATATTCAAAGCCCACTGGACAGTCCTGGGTGACCTGCTCTAAGTGATCTTGTTGGAGTAAGGGGTTGGACTAGAAGGTCTCCTCAAGTCCACTTCCACCTCAGCAGTTCCGTGAAACACTGGATGGGCATATATGCAGCAGTTTCAAAATGTATTTAAAGGAACAATTCTGTACTTTAAAAAACAGACAAGAAACCAACCCATCTAGACTCAATAGAACTTTCAGTGAATCCAGAGCTTAATGAAACAAAAGTCTGCATAGGAGGGGTGACCCAGCAGACTTTGAAAGAGCGGGCAAACAGAGAAGGTAAACTTTTAACATCTGATCTTTAAAAACAGCTTCCTCACACAGTTCTTGATCCTGAAACATGCACACAATAGCAGTATACAATGCATTGCCATCCTGACCTGCACAGAACTGTTTGTGGAATAAGGCATTAGCTTTGTCATTTGCCATTCTGTCAAAAAATAATAATAGAAATAAACAATGAAATGCACCATACCAGTAATACAGGGAGCAAAACCTACAGCTGTGATCTATCATGTCCCTGCTGAATGTTTTGCTCACTAAGCTACAGAAATCACTGTCATTTGTCCCATGTCACAAACCCTCTCACTCTTACAGTCACCATTCTGAAATAATTCAGTTGTAGCTGGAGAAATAAGACACAGCAGGTGTCACTTTTCCTTGCCCCTTCTGTTCCTCGTGCTGTAGTTTACAGGTCAGAGTATTCTGACAAACAAGAGGTGAGATCTCACTCTTGAGGTAAACCACATCTTCTGTTTTCTGAGTGAAATTCTTAACCACTGGACTTTAATGCACTGTCTCTGTTCTGAATAGAACAAACCCAACTAACTTATGTCTTCCCCCTAAGGAAAGGACTCTTTCAAAGAAATCCAAACTAACACTTCTTAAGGATGTATTCTGGATTTTTCCTCATGGAAAATGCCATACTACCTCTGTGATATCCCAGCATTTGGATTTTTCCTCTGAAGAAAATCCTTTCGCTGAATAAAAAACATACTATGTATTAAAGAAGAGAGAAGAATCTGTAGAGGACCTGCTTAATTATGGCAATTTGTCTTTTTGTTTCAATGTATAAAGGGAATTTTTTGAAGGAAAAACCATGTGGGAAGAGAAGATGGAAAAAAAGAAAAATAAAATCTTTCATCTGCCCACATGTTTTTGATGTGATGTATACAAGGGAAGATAAATTTGGATAAATTACCTTCCATTCTGAGTACAACAAGATATTTACTCTTTCCTATAAGATTAAGAAATATGTATAGTAAACCACTACTCTGTTGTGGCAATACCTTGCCTAACAAAAATAAAAGAGTCTCGGGATTAGAAGGCAGAGGAAAATTCTAGCAGAATGTCAGGAGCTGAACATCAGGCTCTGATTTATTCCGTTTTTCCTATTCTTTAAGTGAAATAAACAACAGTTCAGGAGAGAGAGACTGGTGTTTACTTGCTGCTGTCTCTGATTGGTATTAGGGACTACTTCTAAGGCTGAACAAAGATATCTGATTTAATTATTTTGTTATAAAAGAATGAATTTGCCACTTGATTTTTTTTCAGTGGGCTATACTACTTGTGTGTTTTTGTGGAGATTTGAAAGCTGTAAGGTAAATCTAGGACACCAGCAGTGTCCTCTATCTGCCCTGAAAGAAGAAAATGAGTTTTGCTTACTTTAAAGTACTGGAAGCCCTTATTCCTGGAAAATGCTGTCCTAGTGTATGCCTGTCAGAACACTGTGCAGACAAATACTACATGCACTTTCTATAAAAATAGTATAAAATAAATGTCTAAAGTGTTTAGCTACATTATAGTCACACTGAGAGATCAGTATTATAATATTTGATTATTTATATGAAGAATATGTAAAAAGTGCATGCTTGTGCATGTGTTTGTATATGATACTCACAGAACAGTCAAGGTGTGAAAAGAATGGAGATCATCTAATTAAACCCTGCTGCTTAGAGTAGGGTCAGCTACAGCAAACTGTTCATGGGCATTGATTGTTCTTAAGAATAGACACTGAAACCTCTCCAGGTAACCTGTTCCAGTGTTTGACCACTACCACAGGAAAATGCTTTTATTTTCTTGTATTTAAATAGAATTTTGTGTATTCCAGTTTCTGTCCATTTGTCCCATCCACTGCCATTTGTCCCATCACCGGATACTACTGAGAGCTCGGCTCCATCTTCTTATATTCCTCCTTAGGTATTTATGCACATTGAGCCTTCTCTTCTCCTGGCTGAACAATCCCAGCTCTATCAGCCTCTCATATGTCAGATGCTTCAATTCCTTGTTTGTCTTCATGGCATTTTGCTGGACATACTCCGGGATATTTTTGTCACTACTGTACTGGAAGATCAAGGACTGAACACAGTACTCCACATGTATCTCACCAGAGCTGAGTGGAGGTGAAAAATCACTTCCGTTGGACTGCTGGCAACCCCCTGCCTAATGTAGCCCAGGATTCTGAGGGCCTTCATGGCTGCAATAACACATTGCTGGCTCATGGTCACCTTTTTATGTGCTAGGACACCCAGGTTTTTTTTCTGCAATGCTGCTTTCCAGCATGAGCATTAGGTGAAAACAGTTGTGTACGTTTATCAGTCATTATACAGACTAACATTGCACCTGGAGATGAAGACAGCCAGTACTGAGCGCACAGTAATAATTACATCTGTACTAATACACAAAAATTACTAGTCACCTTTTTTTCTGATTGTGAAATTCATATGGCTAAACTCTTTTAACCTCCAAAAGAGAGCGTTGGTGTTTCACTGCTTATTGGGAAAGGGGTCTTTCCTTTATCAAATAACAAACAAGGGATCCTTCTATTTAAAAGCATAGACGAGTTCACTGGTACTATGTCACAGGTGTATATATTTACACACACATATAAAACAGTGTTTAAAGGCTTTAATGGGAATATCTTGCCTGGTAAATGCTGAGTCACACTAGTAATGCAGCACTGAATTAGTCATCTGATATATTTACCTGATAGAGCTCTATATAAAGAAAACATATAAGCTCTGGGCTTAGAAACAGCATGGCTATGTCATCAAATGTGGCACATAGGCAAATTGAGTCTGCTGGCAGGGATTATATGATGCAAGCAGACAATATTCAATTCTCCATGAGGTTGTTACCAGCTCTCCATGCCTGCACATGCATAAACATTTCCACCTACTTAGGGAAAATCTAGCTCTGGAATATGTCAGACAGACTGAAAACTTACTGGAATGCAGAATGTGTTTGTGTGGTTAGGATATATGCACTAGTAATACATACAGATTGAAATGGACACTATAGCAGCTGAAAACACTGAAGACTTTATTTGATATTATTTGTGCTATATGAAAAAGAAAAGAAACAGGAAGGAAGGAAGGAAGGAAGGAAGGAAGGAAGGAAGGAAGGAAGGAAGGAAGGAAAATGCTTGTCATTTTGGAGGGAGGTCCTCATTGCAGTGCTCATGAGACAGTAAAAATGCGGTCATTCCTCAGCAGAAATAACAGATGTCTAGACTGTAAAACAAATAAATTTAATCATGCACTAATTTAGTAGAAAGTTGCTCAGGAAGTCATTTGTTCCATCCTTTGCTCAAAGAAAGTGCAATTAGATCAGTATAATCAGCCTTAGTCAAATTTTGGTCACCTTCAAAGATCGTAACTAAATGGGAACTTGACAGACAGTAACTGCAGAAATGAGTCAGAGTCCCATCTAATCAAGGAGGATCTGTCTACATCAATAAATCTGAATCATATCCTTACCAGGGAATAGGAAACAACTGTAGTAACCTGAGGATATCAAGTTTGTAAGGATTTCTGCTTAGCGACGAGTCAACAACAACAACAACAACAACAAAAAAAAAAAAAAAAAAAAAAAACCAAAAAAAAACCCAAAAAAAAAAAAACCAAAAAAAAAAAACTTAAATCCCTGAAAAAAAAAAAAAAAACAAAAAAAAAAAAAAAAAAAAAAAAAAAAAAACCAAAAAAAAAACCCAAAAAAAAAAAACCAAAAAAAAAAAATCCTAATGCCTGAAGATAACAGATAATAAGAAAGATGAGATGTTTTGTGTTGCTGATTTCTGGGCTATTGAGGAGCACATTCATTCACAGATAGCCTTGATGACATTCTACCCTAACTTTATAGCTGATAAGGCAAGCAAAACAAGATGTTCATGGGTCTCATGGGAAAGCATCCTCTTATTATGGGATATTTGAGAGGGCATGTGGAGCTCTGCAAAACCTATTATGAGATTTTTAGTGGAAGGGCCAAAGATAAGGAAAGGGAGGTACAAGCCTGAATGACTAGAGGGAATAGGTATAGAAGAGTTCATCTGGGTGCAAGCCAGCAGCTGGTCAGATTGTCCTGCACATCATCTCTCTCTTCTTATTAAATTTTATTCCAAACTGTTAGCTGTGTAATGCTAATGTCTAATCTGTATGAGTGTGTGTCAGAGATTCATCAGGAAACTTCAGGCTACAGCAGCTGAGAAGTAGGTTAAACCAGCACCTGTAAAGATCAATTTTCAAGTACTCAAAAGGTACTTAAATTGAAAAGTCCAACACAAAATAGTGAATGAGGTGAACAGAAATAACTCTTTCAGGGGGGAGAGGAGGGGGAGGAGGAGGAGGGGAGAGAAAGAGAGAGAAAGAGAGGGAAGAGTACACACTTTATTTTAGGTGTCTTGCAGGTGACACACCAATTCATTCATCCCAGTGTGACCTTTATTTTTCCACCACAATATCCTGCTACTGCAGTGTAGAGTCTAAAGCATAATAGCTCTCAGCCTTTTCCTACTTCTGCTTCCTAGCCTGGTCTTCCCATTTCACATTGCCAAACTAAAATATATCCTTGTCGGGGATTAATTTCACCATATTTTTCCCAGGCCATTATTCCCATTTGCTTAGATAATTTTAAATTCTAGCTCTGTCTTGCTCTTAAATTTCAATAACTATATTCACTCTTCCATCATATTGCTCATTAATAACAATATTCAATTATATTCAGCTCTGAGCAGATGTCATCAAAATCATGAGCTCTACTGGATATCTCCAGTTCTAACAATAAATGGTGTTTGGGGTTTAACAAAGTTGGAGACTGGTAGGGCCAGCTATCTCAACAAACATGGCTGTAGCAGAAGAAAAAAGAAAGCTTACTGACAATATACCACAAGTTATAGAGTTTTTTATATTATCAATTGTTTTGGCTTCTGAAATTGCTATGTTTGTGATCTAAACTCCTTCTCACTTCTGGAGTACAGTTTTTCATACTCGTCTGTTGCTCATGAATGAGAAAGAACAGTGTGTTCCTTTTTAATATTCGTATAATTAAGCATTGCAGGTTTCAGAATGGGACATTGGGGCTGTAACACTACAATAATTTTTCTAAGTCTAGGAATTTGACCATGTCACTTTTCCTATCAGTCACTTCTCAGTGGAAAGTCTGCAGGATAAATATGCTCTAAGCCGAATGGGTGTATGTTCAAAAAATATCTGTCTGACTTTAACAGATTGTCAGTTTTCAGGAAGAATAAATATATATGGAGAAGATCTTAGCTATAATGTGCAACACCTATTTAAAATAGTTGAGCAATTTAGATGCTGAAGGAGAATTGCAGTATTCTGAAGAGTTTTGAAACTTCAGTGCCCTCTTTTGGATTTCCCAAAGGGACGATGACTTCTTTTGAAATAGTCGTCTTTGTCACAGGTTTAGGAGACTAGAGTACCATTCCTAGGCAGTTTAAAAAGCCCAGCCCCAGAGGATGCCTTGCTCAAGGTGACCTGACAGCCATTTGGAAAGTAAGAGTGGAATGCTGCTGCTTAGCTCTTGCTAAGCACCAGTAATTTTTTTTTATTGATTCTTTGTCATACTGCTTGCTTTTTATAAAGTTCACTTTGACATCTTACAAACTAGACATTGTGATGCTTTACTGTTGCACCTATCAAATCCATCTCCTTCTGAGATATTTTTTGAACTATGATTGTAACTACAATATTACTCCTTATTAACAAAAGTAAATGAAATCTCTATATTACCTGTCCAGTGTAAAAGTCTGCTCAAATTATAGGAAAGGTCTGCGTCTGATAACCTTCCAGTCAACTGTAGACCTTGGACTTCTTGGATGCAAGGGAAGCACCCCTGAGAGGTTCATTCTATCTCACCTCTCATTTGATAGTCCTCCTTCCTGACTTTGGGGTTTTCGATGGTTACTTCATTTTTTCTTTTCCTAATGGCAAAAAAGGGACTGAATATGCTTGCAATTGTTGCTTTTCCTTTTCAGACTGACTTTAGAGTAAGAATTATCTACTTAGAAATAAGCTTAAGAAGACTACAAGATTATTCTTATGCCTAAAAGTCAAACATGAAGAGTAGAACAGCCTAAATCAATCCATATTTCCAAAGTATGAGAAGTTTTCTGCAGAAGTATGACAAATAGAATCACAAAATCATAGAGTTTTTTAAGTTGGAAAAAACCTCTAAAATCATCAAATCTAAAATTAACCCAACACTGCCAAGTTCACAACTGAACTATGTTCTCAAATGCCACATCTACAAGTCTTTTAAATACCTTCAGAGATGATGACACAACCACTCACCTGGGCAGCCTGTTCTGTGCCTGAAAACTCATTCCTTGAAGAAATTTTTCCTAATATCCAATCTACCCTGGCCCAATTTGAGGCCATTTACTCTTGTCCTATCACTTTTCACTTGGGAGAAGAGATTGACCCCCACCTCACTACAAGCTCCTTTCAGGAGGTTGTAGAGAGTGATAAGGTCTCCCCTGAGCCTCCTTTTCTCCAGGCTAAACACCCCCAGCTCCCTCAGCTACTCCTCGTCAGACTTGTGCCCCAGACCCTTCATCAACTCCACTGCCCTTCTTTGGACTCACTCCAGGACCTCAAAGTTTTTTTTGCAGTAAGGAGCTCAGAACTGAGCACAGGATTTGAGGTGTGGCCTCACCGATGCTGAGTACAGGGGGACAATCACTGCCCTGGTCCTGCTGGCTGCACTATTGCTGATACAAGCCAGGATGCCACTGGCCTTCTCGGCCACCTGGGCACACTCTGGGTCAGCTGCTGGTTCAGCTGCTGTCATCAGCACCCTCAAGTCCTTTTCTGACAAGCAGCTTTCCAGCCATTCTTCCCCAGCCTGCAGCACTGCATGGGATTGTTGTGACTCACATCCAGGACTCAGCACTTTGCCTTGTTGAACCTCATACGATTGGCCTCAGCTCCTCCAGCCTGTCCAGATCCCTCTATTGAGTCATTGAATTAATTTGAATTAAATAGAAAGAAAAAAATTGCACTTCTTCTGGAGAAAAAACATAATTTAAGAGTCAACTCAAGAATTCTTAAGAACCCTCACAGAACATGTTAACATTAGCTTAGGAGACCTGCAAGATACTGCTATGTTTGGTGTCACACATGATGGAATGCTAAATGATCTAATGTCTAAACAAATGCACTAAACAAATGTACTGATGGGAAAGACACACAGCTGATTAAACATGACACATAAATAACAGTATGGAGGTAGAAATTTAGCTAAGCAGATAAAACACAAAATGTTTACTGTAATGTGTTACTGAAAGATAACAAGGCACCAAATAGCAAAGTGAAAATGCTTAAAAATAAATCTAAGTTCCATAATATGTTCATTCTGGGGATTTCAAGAGGAAAAACAATAACATAAGCTTTCAAAGTCAGGCTCAATGGATTTTGGAATATAAACACTAGGGAGGTATCCTGTACAGAAACCCACTCCATTAGAAACAAGTAAAAGCAGCTCAAGTGTGGAGAGGGAAAAGGTTATGAATCTGTACTTAAAGGTATCATGAGACTGAAAAGGTTTTCCTAACAATCACAGAAAGGGTTTCTCTTCAGAGGGCAGACATCCCTCTTCCTCCTAAAAATATGCCTTAAAAAAAGGGTAAGATCTGTGCACCTTGAGGTTCCGAGGGATCCTCTTTATAAAACAGGAGACTTGTGATCTTTCTGCCTAAGTTACATAGGCACACTTTCACTATTTGGGTAGATAAGAATTAAAAAATCTCCAAGTATGTAGGATAGAATGATTTAGGTGTGAATCAATCACTATTTTGCTGTCAAATAGATATGCACTGCAAAATCAGAACCTGGATCTGCCATATGATTACTGCACATCTTGAGACTGTCCATTAATACTTGTAGGTATTGCTAAGTTTCTCATATATACCACAGCTGGCTGCAAGGTTTAGATGAGGCTTGGTTCAAACCCATATTTTTTCCCTAGTTTCTAGATTTTTGAGGTTGTTAGACAAATTCATGGCTGGAAGGGCTAACAGACTTATATCCATAAAGAGGTCTATGCTAGCTGATATATAATATTGAATTCTGTAAATTATGGTCTGTTTTCTCTAACCTTTTTTCTACGAACAGTTGCTTTAGCTTGAGAAAGATTTTTAGCATTATAAAACTTTTTATAATGTCTTTGTATGGTTTATTACTAATACATCTACCATGAAGAAACACTACACATTTTTGCAGTCTTATTCTATAAGTAGAACATCGACATTTTACATATATATGTATAACAAATCTGAGTATAGGTTACGTTTCCACAGAATTGCTTTCATGCTTTGTAAAGACAGGAAAAAAGCACTGAACTTTGTTCCCTGGTGTGCAGGTAATGTTACTTGCTTATTTGTTTGTTTTGAAGCATTTGTATGGCTACTGGGAATTCATGAAGAAAGGGAGAATCAAAACATTTCATAAAATTTAGCGTGAAAAGTCATCCCACTGGTGCATTATTTGACTTTGGTTTTCATCATTCTCCGATTTAAAAATATTCTGTTAGTCAGTCATATACCACCTCGCTTAACAACCAAACTGTAGAAATTACAAAAAGGAATATAAAACAGTCATACAACAGTCAGAATAAATTTAATTATAAACCATAACCTGGAAATTATTTATGCAGCTCTTCAGCTAATACTAACAAACTACAAAAGAAAAAGAAATTATTATGCAAAAAACAGGCAAAACAAAAGATATATTGCTTGTAATGAATTTTTCAGTTATAAAAATAAATAGTCCAGGTTGAAAATAATGGTTGCAAAACCATAATGTTTACAGAGGAAAAACTTTGGAAGTTCTACACTCAAAATGGAAATTAATTGGAGAAGGGACACCCGAAATGGTGTTTATTGTTAATCTTCTCTTCTCTTTCCTTGAAGACAATTCTATTTTGCAGTGGTTTCCATGATAAAGAGTTTATGATCTCTTCTACAAAAGAAATAGATCTTTTTTTTTGATGTCTTTAAAATATTCTTGATAGTTAGTAATGTGCGTACATGTAACCTGGTGATAAACCATGTGTCAGAGACTGGACAGATTGATGTCTCAAGGTATTTTGGGATGTGGGAGAGGGGACATGTTGGGACTCGCCCTGTCGAGACAGTGAACTGCCCCACAGCCCCCATCCCAGAGCCTGGCAGAGCTGACAGCCATGGCACACCAGAGGCAGTGCTCCACTCTGGCCTAGCCCAGCGCCCGAGTGGCCGAATGACGGGAAGTCCCACCTAGCAGAAGTGCCCATGAGGCCAAGGGGAGTTTAAGGCCCAGCATGAGGACAGCACAAGTCTTGACCCTACCTTCCTCTTGGAATTTCTATCTGAATACCGCTGGAACCCAGGAGTTGGTAGCTATACGTGTGCATTTCTGTATCTTTTCTCTCTTTCTGTCTATCTTTCTCTCTTCTTCTAACTCCCTCTTCTTGGAACATTTTGAGTAACTTAACACAGAACGGGTTTAAAGCTTGCTAAATTGAATCGGCCAAATTAGTGCTAAGTGGTTTGTGTTAATTGGATATTGTACTAAATCTTTTGCCAAAATTCCCTGATTTTTCCAAAGTTTGGCAGTAAAATTTGGTCTTGTTTTGACCTCCTGAGAATATTTGGTTGGTATTTCTCTGCTCTATTTTTACCCAGAGTATAAGAACCATTGTACCCCTTTCAAAAGCTCATTTAGTGAATTGATAGGGATCTTACACCATGTGCACAAGCTAAGTCGTGCACGTGGTGTAAGCTCTTTGGTTCAATGAAGCTTTGCTTCAGAGAATTTCGTCAAGGACAAAAAATTCAGCTAGGCCCTTCAGTGGATTAACAAAACAACTGAAATCTTTTATGCCTTTTGCCTTCCAATTCTTCTTGGAATACTTATAAAATTACATCAGGAAGAAACCTCAGGTGATATCAGTACATTTTTGTTAAAAAATTGTAACTCCTGTCTGAAATAATGCATGACTTCTACAAACACGATTGCAGTTAATGAGAAAGTCTTGCTATTATGAAAGGTGCTGACTTCAGCTAGGCTCACTTTCTCCATAAACCCTCAGGAGATACCCACTAGAGTTTCTTTCTTGTGAATGCTGCATGGAATAATTCTATGAAGAGTTTGGAATGAATGGCATTATTCACAAACCCATGTGGTTCAGGACCTCACCATGAATTTGTCCTGTTTCTGAGGACTCTGAGACCAGTCCAGCTTCTGCACAGAGGACAGATGACAACTGCTCATGCAGCTGAGTTCTAATGATGCATGTTATTGCCATCTCCTTTTTAAAAGCTTCATCTCTAAATCTAGTGCTTGCCACTTTGGGTTTTATAACTTTGGCATTCCTTCTTCCCCAGCTGTTTATTTTTGTTGCTAATATTTTGATGTTCAGTATAATGAAACTGTGTTAGTACATTCTTTAATCTTTGACTCTGTCTATAGTCTCAGGCATTATGCATGCACTGTATAACAGGCTGTTTGAAAAGATATGTTCTGCCTTAATGTAATAACCAGCACAGCATCCTATAAAGATTAGTGCCCTAGGAAGAACATTCTTGCCTTTTACCTTTTCCATGAATATATATTGCTTGCTCTGAAATAAGAATTAGGGATATCACTTCAAAGTTCCTTGAGCATTTAAAAAATGAGCACATGCTTATGCATGGAGTGGATCAGCTGGTTTGTGGACTGTTCCCTCGCATCAGTTCACATGGGCTGTGACCTCCAGACATTGTATATCACACAGTCTATTTGCATCTTCCTCTAACTGGGCATCAGTTTCAATTCTGAAAACACATATCTACATGTGTATATTTAAGGGCTCTCATTCACATGGACAGTTAAACCTATGTGTGTTCTCAAGCCACTGGCATTACTGCTTAAAGTTTACAAGATGATTTTTCCAGACTCTGTTGCACTTGAGGACATATATTATACAATGAAAGAAATGAACCCCAAATATAAAAAAACAAGATCAAATTCTTTTAATAGTTGTGACCCTTAGCTATGATGTGCACTGAAAGTGAAAATATTTGTAACACAATTTAAAAGAAAAAATGTTTACAAAGTTAAATTTGCTCTCATGTCTGATGTTCATTGCCACAAGTTTCCAATCCCAAAATCTTCAGAATAATGTACAATAAAACTTTATACCGACAGCTGCATTTGGAGGAACTATTATTAATGTCATTATCATCTTCATCACTATTATTACGTTTATTGTTTTTATCCCAACAAGTAGCATTGCCTAACCTCATTAAGTGAATATTGGATATTGGAAAGCAAAGAGAACTTTAAGAAAATGTTGTCTTTTCTATACACTGATATTTCTTGCAACGTACATGCTGATCCTTGGAGCAGTACGCTCGCCATTTCATGTTGGAGAGGTCTGATGTGGAATACTCTGATTTTAATTTAGAAGCTAAATAGCAGCAAAGACATAACCCTAAATATATACCCTCACAGTGTAATAGAAGAATAGATAGATAAGATATTTACAAAATAAAATATAACTGTTACATATTACCCATATGTCACTGCATGAAATGTTTGAAGTATAAAACTTTATAGCCATTGTCTCTTACTTCGGCAAAGGAGCTTAGCCAGGACAAAAGATTAATGAGAGATAGTCACTATGTTAATTTTTATTTAAAAATATGCTAGAAAAAATAAAAGCAGCCACTAAGTAGTCTGATTTAATTTTATGAAAAAGCTATATTTATTAAGTAAACATTTTGAAAATAACAAGATATTTATGGTACTCCCAAATATTACCAGCAGTGAAATATTTAGACCAAGATTAACTTCTCTGTAACAGGAATAATTTACACATCAGTGAGACTTCAAAGTATTTTTCTGTCTCAGTTCAGAAAGGCCCATTTTCACTGTTTTGAGACTTACTATAGAATATCATCGACAGTGAATTTATTTTATAATTTGAATAATACAGCAAAGGGATCTTGGGTTGGTAAAGTCAGAAATAATTGTATGAATTGCTGTGGGACTTCCCAAGAGGTGATGTGCCTAATCAAGGTGATCTAGTATCTTGGATCTGACAAAAACACCCAGCACTCAAGGTTAAAATAAAGATGCACATGCTGACATCCTTCCTTAGTTGCCACCACTTGTTCTGGGAAATGAGAACCTTGACACCATAAAACGGAGACATGTCTGTGATTTCAGTTGCAAAGAGCTTTGTGAGCTGCTGCTTCTCATGTTGAGGAAGTGTTAATGTGTAATGTTCAGTGAAGATAGCTATCATATTGACATTTAAATTATTTAACTTTTCAGAATAAGTGGTTGTTCTTTTTTTTAATGTGCTTAAATAAAAATTTAAAATACATCAAGGATCCACTTCATTAGCATTTCCATGCAATATTCCAGTGACAATAATGCTTAATTCTTATTTCTCTAGAGTATAATTAGAAAAAAATTAAGAATGATTACTTTCACAAAGTGATGATGGCTGTCAATTTGGCTTACACAGGTCCTTTTTTGTCCATTATGCCAGCAGTCATTGATGCAATCCTGATTATGAATACATTTGGGGGCAAATTATCAGCCAATGGATAACCTTGAAGCAATGTTTGGGTTTAACTGTAGTATCAATGATTTTTTATCTGAAGATATCCAGAATGCCACGGCATGTTTCTGAAGGAATACCAATTCTACCAAACCTTCCCTTCTGTTCCTTCAGAATCAGTCAGGCTCAGTGCTAGGGGATTTCTAACTGTAAATTTGTGAGAAACTTGTCAGTATTTGTGTCAAAATGGTGAAAAAATAGTAATAAGGGCACAGTATTTAATTTTTCCATTCAAGTCTTCAAATATTAAATTCTAAAGTGAAAAGGATTGCAGTGAAATATTATATAATATAATTATATCTCTGTCTTTATCAAATTTAGTGGATAAAAATGAACTAACTTATTTGAGCATTAAAGAAATTAACCATTTTATAAATGCTTTTGCTTTAACATAAAAATGGAGCAAATACTAAGTGGCAGAGTACATAGTAATCTTTTGCCCCCTGAAGTTATGCCGGGGTTGATTTTAAGTTATTTAAAGAAAGAAAATTTGCTTATCCAGCCTTTTTGTTACCAGTTCAGATCTTTAGTGAATACATTCTTTCTGAAAACATAGGAACTGGAAGTCTTATTTGCAGATTCTTATGTGAAATTTGTGGTGATCAGGCTTTGCTATGGAACATTAATATTCCCTGGGGGTTTTTTTGTATCAAATATTATGCAAAATTTGATGTTTCAAAAGGACAAGATCATTTTCTGTTGATTCAGTTAACAGATGTTTTTGTGCAAAGGCTTCCTCTGATCAAGGGCAAACCATACAGGAAATTTTTTTGCCATACTTTTTTTGTTCTTCAAACAAATCTGAGCAGAAAAATCATAATGTGGTGGAAAACAGACAAGGAGCCACGGATAAGAGAATTTATTATTAATATCTCAAAATACAAGTTTTTAACTCATGTTAGTTGCCACATCTTGTTCATTGTAAAATTAAAAGTACAGTAAAAGTATCTGTAAAAAGTGGTTAAATTTAGCCTGTGCTGAGATATTCTTAGTCAGCTCCTCATTTATTTGCATTACTTTTAGGCAAAAATGTGGTCTTATTGATCTCCATTTGTTTTTTGAATCATCCTTGGGTGTAGCAAAATGCAGCCGATCCTCTGCCACTACTTCTTTGCTCTCTGAAAAGTTTGTTTTTATTATGAGACATAATATTATCTACCTTTTTCCGTTAATTGTAGGGGTCTGTAAAAACAGTCAATCTATATACTAAGTGGCAAGGTTCTCTTTCTAATTAGCAAATAAAGACAAGTGGCTCTCAAGTCCCAGAGGAAAACCTACTTCTACGGAAATAATGGCTGCTGCTATTAAGTTTCGCTAACAATGGTATCTTAGTTTAGCATTCCAAGCGGGCAGATTGCTAGCCAAGAGACCTGTATTCCTCATATCTGCCTCCTGCCGAAATGATCAATGCCTCATTTGGAGTTGGAATGAAACTTCATATGGGGTTTCTAAAGAATTATAGAACTGTGTGTGTTATGCACAGTCCCATCAGTTGCCAAATAAATGAAGACCAGAAAGCAAAGTTTGCAAGCACACAAAAACCTATATTCTTTACCAAGTGAGTACTGCTATCTTCCTTGTCCAAAAGTGTGCTTCTGCTCCTGTTAAATTGACAAATACCTTTTGTTCTCAATCAGATTAGCAAATAAGTACATCAATCCATATCCTGTGCATTGGTTAAATATTAACCACCTGCCTATATCCACAACTCCCACATAAAATGCCTAATTAATTTCTGTGTAAGAACATAAGATTATCAATTCACAGGACAAACCAGACGGTAGGTTTCTTTCAATTTTAAATAGATACAAAAATAATAGTTTGGTTCCCACCAATTCACTAGGCAGAACCACACACATAGGATGTATTCACTGATGAATAAATGATTGGAGACAGAGCGAAATATTGCATGAAAAGACATAAGGCATCTCAAGAAATCCATATGACAATGGAATTTCCACATGTTGTTTAAATACTATTGTATATAAGGCATTTTCTCTCATGTTAACCTACTTGAGGATGGTATATTTTATTTCTAAATGTTGTATACATAAACACTGCTTGAAATGCCAATACAAGTGTTAATCTGTTGTGGTTTAGTGGCACATGGGGAGCAATTATTTGTACCAATGTATATCTGATTAAGAGGACTTTACTCTGGTATAACTGGCTTTTCGCCTGAACTTAGTAATTCACAGAGACTGAAATGTCCAAAATCTTATTGAAGAGGAATATACTGCATAAATTTATAATGGCCACACAGATCTTTTTATTTCAGTCTGAATTGATTCCTGCCAGCAATGTGAGTATGGGATTTTTTCTGATCTGCTAGGTGCTATCAGATGATTTATCCACATCAGAAGAAATAAGTGACTTTGATTCAAACTTTTCTGTTCTGTTCCTACAGACACACAGTCCAGCTGGTGCTGCTTATTTCTTTTGAAGTGACTTTCAAGGGGAACCCTGAAAATTTAATGACTGTACTGTCCAAACTTGGTTAGGATTTTGTCTGAAAATGAGACCCCACTTGGATTACTGCATCCAGCTCTGGGGTTCCCAGCTCAGCAAGGACATGAACGTGTTGAAGCAAGTCCAGAGAAGGCCACCAAGATGATCTGAGGGAAGGAGCACCTCTGCTGTGAAGAAAGACTGAGAGAATTGGGTTTGTTCAGCCTGGGGAAGAGAAGGTTTTGGGGTGACCTAATCGCAGCCTTCCAGTACCTGAAGGCAGCCTACAAGGAAGATGGAGAGAGGCTCTTTACAGGAGTATGTAGTGACAGGACAAAGGTGAGTGGCTTCAGCTTGAAAGAGAGTAGGATTAGATTAGATATTAGGAAAAAATTCTTAAGAAGTGTGATGAGGCAGTGGAACAGGCTGATCAGAGAAGCTGAGGATGACCTATCCCTGGAAGTGTTCAAGATCAGGCCGGCTGGAACTCTGAGCAACCCGGTCTAGTGAAAGGTGTCCCTCTCTCCAGGCCATTCTATAATTCTATTGTTGGTAGTTGTCTTTTTGTTATACCAGCAAAGATAAATGATGACACTTCCTTCAGCAAAAGAGGTCTGGATTCCATGAATCTTGTCTTCCTCTATTCTTTTAATATTTATTCCAATAAACTACATAATTTCTTATAGCTAAAAGTGAAAACAGCCAGAGAAGAAGAGACCAACTTCAGATCTCTCCATTTCTATTAAGTGATTATCCTGGTTCTGGCCAGGACAGGGTTTGTTGCAGTAGCCATGAGAAGCTATGGCCAGAACCCAATGGTTTTTCTGTACCACCTCACGGTCACTACCAGGGGTGGGGGAAAGGGACTCTCCCTTCCAAGGAGCAGGGGCTCTTTCCAGTCAAGAAAAAGTGTGTGTGGGGGTCACATTTGTTTATTGTTGCAGGCTGCACAGTGATCATTTTTGCATGTGAATAATCCTCCCCTTTTGTACCCTTTTGTTTTTAATATTGTGGCTGTCACTGCTTGTTTTCTAATCTCATTGCTGCTTCCAGTAAATTGTTCTTGTCTCAACCCATGATCTTTGCCTCTTGTGCCTCCAACTCCTGCCACAGCAAGAAGAGGAAGGAGAAGAGGGAGTGAGTGAGAGCAGCAGTGAGTTTGGGAGGGTCTTAGTGGGAGCACTGAATTGGGGTAGCATTCCTAAACCACGACAGTGATCTCATCAATAGGCTTGAGACATATGTTCTCCCATGTCCTTGATCTATTAATTTGTCTGTTATTTTAGTCATAAGGAAACAGCTTCAGTAGAAGTGGTGCAGAGAAACCTGTCTCTACTTTTCCCCTATGTCTGTAAACCGGGATTTAGGGCACTTTTGGAAGGTATGAGGAGCAGATTACAAAGTCTCAGACAGAGTGGGAAGAAAACCTTAGTTGCCTTAGTCTTCCTGGTTCCAACCTGTATTTAATGGTGCAGCAACTGCTATTTCAGTCACTGGTGCCACAGGGGTTTAGGTAAATCTTGCTTTGACAGGCAGAGCTCAGAGTGCTGTCACTTGCAAGAATCCCATTGAAAACCTGCGATTTGTGGATCCAGAAAAGTCCTTAATGTGAGGGATCTGTTGAGCAGCCAGCCCTCACAGGACTGAAATGCTTCTGGGTATTTGAAAAAACAGAATTTAAGTACTAAGGGGACTCAAATTAAACTTTGTTAAGTTCTTGGATTGTGCACGATCTTGCAAAATCTATGATGTCAACATAGCCCAAGTGATTTGGTCATCACGACACAAGTTTTATTTAATGAAGTTGATGAACTAACTAAAGAGCTTTTTGTGTTTCTTTATGACCATACCTTATGACTGCTTAAAGTAGTAAATGTCTCCTTTTGAACCAGGACACACATTTAACCATCACACCGTGAGGATATAATAGCATTTGTCATCAACTTCTCATCAAAAGTAGTGATTTCCAGTCAAGTTTGACAGGTGAAAAATATAAACAAAATATTTATACTTAACAAGGCAAAAGCCATTGTTTATATCTCTGAATCTGGTTATACAAGCAAACACAAATATATAAAAAAGGTAACAATAATAAATTCTTGGAGGTTTAAAGCTGTGAGTAACAGAAGAGTGCAAAAACCTCTCTGATGCTCAGGGGTTTTGCCCCTTTTAGCAGTTCAGTTATTAGATTGGAGACAGTGCTTGCAACAGCAGAAGAGAGGAAATGCATGGTACTATAACACATACACAATATTATAGTGTTTAAAGGGATGCTTTAAAAAAAAAAAAAAAAAAAAAAGACTTTTTATCTTCTTGCTTTCTTGTGCTGGAGAAAAACAACCAGTTTTCAAACACTGAAACATAAATCACCCTCAGCAGCAAATAATTGGTTTTGCTTTCCAATCAAATCCATATAAACATCAAATCTATTTTTTTAACAGAACAACTTCGTGGACGCGTTATTTTCTTTGTAATGCTTAGGCTATGGAAAGAAGATTTATTTTTTTTTTTACCAAGAGACTTTGGTACTTGTATTATTCTTCCTATAAGACTGATATTTCACTGATATAATATTATCTCTTAGAATGGCATCACTGCTATCCTTTCCGTGACATTACTATAAGAGTGCGTTTTTATTCATTTTAACTAAAAATTTGCTGGGAGAAATTGCTGAAAGTTCCACAAAATTAAGTGAGTTTACTATGTTCATTTAAAAGTGTCTAAAGACATGTTAGTATATAAACAATGTATTAATGTATACCATTTTTTCCACATAGTTTTCAAATACATTGTGTTGCATAAAGGGGCAAAGATTTTATAGTAGTTTATATTCATCTTAGTGGCCAGTATGTTCCTGATGCTCCAACTGATGTTCAATGTCCCTCGTGCCTTCCACAGACATTCATTTTTGCCTTCATGTAAGGCCATTTAACAAGGTTATCAGTATTGCAACCCATGCTAGAGGAGGGCTAAAACAGACACAGGTTGCAAAGGGTGCCAGGGAGTTTCTGTATAATGTGTGCATCATCCAGCAAATTTTGCCCTGGAATATACCTGTAGTACACCATTTGTCTAAAGGGCAATTTCCATTCTAGTGTTTTTATTTTTAGTTTGTTACAAAAACTTGGTTAAATATAAGCATTTCATGAAGTAATGCCTGGAGGTTCTTGTCAGTCTTTATTGTGTCACCTTTTAAGCCTGAAATAATTTTTTTGGTTAAAACTTAGTGTTCTTTTTGATAAGCTTCACCTTCTGTTTTGAAACAGTCAGACTGAGAATAAATAGTTGCAGTTGATGAATTTTCAGATCTTTCACAATTTTATCATGCAAAATAAAAAAGAATATTCAAATCCATGTTTCTCTTATTTATTCATTACCTTTTCTACACTGATGAATGATTTAATTATGAAGTTTTAAAATATTTTCTGACCTCTACTGAGAATGTAACTGATCAGTGATTGCATAAGTTCTTAACAGACTTTCAAATACTCTGCTTTCTACCTAAAATATTCTGTGATGAGTTTGTCAAGTGATCCCTTTACTCTCATGTGTTAAGGGTTTTGGGATAGCAAATTCATATTTACTTTTAGTCTTACTTGATTTTCACTGTGGTTTTTTGCATGTTTTGCAACAATGTCTAACTTTTAAAAGATAATTAATATGCCACAGTTTTTTCCCTGGGATTTACTGGTGAGACAAATGTTAT
Organism: Falcunculus frontatus; assembly: GCA_013398115.1. Lineage (NCBI taxonomy): Eukaryota > Metazoa > Chordata > Aves > Passeriformes > Falcunculus > Falcunculus frontatus. The sequence continues at coordinate 563,053 of VZRV01008672.1, forward strand.
GTAAAACTCTAATTACTTGATCATCTAGTAGAAAATAAAAATACAAAAAAGTGTTAAAGGCTAACTTGGATGGGGCTTTGAGCATCCTGTTCTGATGGAAGGTGTCCCTACACATGGCAGGGGGTTTGGAACTAGATGATCCTTAATGTCCCTTCCAATAGAAACTGTTCTGTGGTTCAGTGATACACAGAACCTATCTAAGAAACAATTGTTTAGAGTTTTTCTGGACAGAAATGTCTACTGGCAGTATTGATAGCGAAGTCGAACTTGTGCCAAAGTCACATTCTTTCCCCCAGGAGAGATTTGTTCCTCAATGTCTTTTGCAATTAGGTAGCAAGTACAAATTTATAAAACGTAAATCTCCTTCTGAGTTTCTTTCCCACAGACAGCTTTCTGTAATCATCTTCTCTACATGGTTTCCTCTTAAAATCCTCTAAGGGTTCCTGAGCTCTGCTGTCACAGAGGTTACTATCTCTACAGATGCATTAAGCATGCAGTACTCGATTGACAGGGTAATCCACATTTTTATGTGATTGGGTGGCAGTGTTTGGGTGTACGTCTTTTAGAGAACAGTGATAAATCTCATATTTTCGATCTTGATATTTAGCCTGGGAAATTGACTCTGCTTCTTCTATACCCAAGGATACATTTTTAAGCTTGGTTCAAGTTTTGAGGAAATCTTAATCACTTTGGGCTCCTCCTGTGAGTATTGCCATATGAGGTTTTTCGATTTCAAGATTTTGCTTGATTTGTTGTGTTAGCTATGTGTAAAAAGTGAATAGTGATTCGCATTATCATTGCTATTTAAAAAAAAATCTGCTTTATTCCTTTATTCCTTGCTACGGGACAAATCTAACCAGATTGTGAATATATCCTTGTCTGCAGCTTGTACATCAGCAAGATGTATTAGTGTCAGGGATGACTACAGTATATCCTACAGTTATGTGTGTTAAGAGCTTCTTCCTCACACACCTGGGTGATAATGGGTAGCATAGATGGCTTAATATATTAACTAAATTCCCCTATATTATGCTATGAAAATATTTGAAATAAAATAAAGTTTTTCCAACCAGAAAGGTTAAACATTTAAATTTTGTAGGAAGATATACAAGATATACAACCAAAAAAATGCCAAATTCTGCATCTGGAAAACAGTAATGTTGGGAACAAGTATAAGCTGGAAGAGGAGTGGCTGAAGAGCAGCCTTGCAAAATGGGACCTGGAGGTGCTGGTCAACAGCAGGCTCAGTATGAATGAAAAGTGTGTCCCTGGCAGCTGAGAGGGCAAATCACATCCCGGGATGCACTAAACAGAGCATCACCAGCCGATTAAAAGATATGATTATCCTGCTGTATTCAGTGTTCATGAAGCTTCACCTTGGATCCTTGGTCACCTTGGACCCCACAATTTAAGAAGGGTGTTAAGGCACTCACATGTGTCCAGAGGAGGGCAAGAAAGCTGGGGAAAGGATTAGAAAGGATGTATTATGACAAGTGGCTGAGGACTCTGTCCAGTCTTGAGAAAAGGAGGCTGAGAGGTGATCTTATTGCTCTCTGCAATTTCCTGAGAAGGGGAAGTGGAGAGGGAGGTGCTGAGCATTTCTCCCTGGTATCCAGGGATAGGACACATGGGAATGGTTCAAAGTTGCATCAGGGCAGGTTTATACTGGACATAAGGAAGTATTTCTGCATGAAGAGGTTGGTCGAACACTGGAACAGGCTTCCTATAAAGGTGGTTGGTGCCCTACACCTGTCAATGTTTAAGAGACAGTAATACAATGCCCTTAGAACAAGTTTTAACTTTTGGTCAGCCCCAAAGTCAGGCAGTTGGGCTGGATGTTCCTTGTGAGTCCATTTCAACTGAAATATTCGGCTCTATTCTATTCTAGTTGTAGTGGGGCTTTTTTTTTTTTTTTTTTTTTTTTTTTTTCCCTTGGGGCGGCCACTGGTTGGGATGGNTATCCCTGAGGGCAGCCACTGGCTTGGATAGGGAATTAATCCAGGCTTTATAGCCTTGAAGTTTCAGTTGGGTGAACTAAGGCCAGGTATGTAAGAACCAGAGAACACTGGTATATGTACCCAAAGGTGTAGAACTTCCTTCAGCTGAAGAATAGTGGAAAAAAAAAATCTAAAAATAACCATAAACCTGGAAAAATAAGTATGTGTCTTAAGCAGATCCAATCCATCCTTACACTGACTCTTCTAATGTCTGGCTTCATTTGCTTTGCATCAATGCAAATGTCCCTACATCGTGCTCAGTTATAGCTGATTTAAGACCAATTAAGTCTTTTGTAATATATCTTTTTGATCATATTTTACACAGGTATTCTCATCTAAAATCATGTAAATATGAAACTTCACATAGACGGTAGAAAATGGGAATGATTTTTGTGCTGCTGACCTTGCTGCTTCCATTACAAATTCAAGAGTACCCAGAAGTCTTATGAGTCTTCTAAGTGCAAATGTCACAATTGCTGCAGGCATCTCAAGTGAGTTAATCCTATCGTAATATTCATAATGATTCCTGAAGCTAGGAGAAGAAAGGAGAAAGATACCAGAGCTGTGTAAATTTTAACAAAGCAGAGAAAGAACAGAGTAATGGGTTTCTTTCAAGCTTGGCAGGCGATACTACTGATCAGGCACTCATTTTGCAATGCTTTTACCATCTCCCGAAGCTGTAACTTATCACAGTGGCATTGATTTTCAGGTGTGTTTTTGGTGTCTTAAGTCAGGTATTCAATTTTCAACTGTGACTGGTTCCTTATGGTTCAAAAGAAGGTGAACTACTACAATTTTAACAGTTTTGATATCTGTTGTCTGTCAGAGCAACAGCAGTGTGAATTGTCAAGAAAACTGAGCAAGAACAGTTGCACCAGAATCACCAGTAAAAAAATGTTTTTAAAAGCAGTGCAAACTCTTAAATACAAGGAAATCCTTTACCTGGAGGTTTTGTTGCTCTCCTTAAGCAGTGACAATGCAATGATAGTAGAATAATATTGAGAAGACAAGTATTTAATTAAAAAGTTATGTTAAGCTTTAGTTAACATTAATTTTTATGGACAACTAGCAGCACACAAGCTTTATGAGTTTAAGTTTTATATAGCTCAGACTGAGTGAAATCGCTAGGCTTTCAGTAATTTCTTTTCTTTTTTCTTTTTTTTTTTTTTTATGCTAAGATACCAAGAAGATCCCCAAAGAGGCCAAAGTCTGCTCTTCCTGAAGCAGAGTAGCAATCTTTCTGTGCACAACCCTCACTGCCCTAAGAATCTCAATCTCCACCACTTCATGGTCACTGCAGCCCCGGCTGCCCTCGAGTTTCACAGTCGCCACCAGCCCCTCCTTGGTAGTGAAAACATGGTCCAGAATAGCACCTTTGTCATTGGCTACTCTGTCAGAAGGAAGATGTCATCAATGCATTCCAGGATCCTCTTGGATTGCCTGTTCCCTGTTGTGCTGTCCCTCCAAGAGATATCGGGGTGGTTGAAGTCCCCCATGAGGACCAGGTTTTGTGATCATGGTGCTGCTCCATCTACAGAGGCCTCATCTTCTCAATGCTCCTGGCTGGGCAGCCTGTAACAGACCCCACTGTAATATCACCATTCCCTGCCTTCCCTTTAATCCTGACCCACAAGCTCTCTATCTGGTTCTCATCCATGCCCAGGAGGAGCTCCATTCCCTCCAGCTGGCCACTGACATAGCGGGCAACACAGCTGCTTCATCTCTCCTGCCTGTCCTTCCCAAAGAGCCTGTGTCCTTCCATTCTGACATTCCAGCCACAGTAGCTATCTCACCACATATGGGAGGCCAGTAAGATCACAGCCCTGAAGGTGAGCAGGTCTTTAACTCCTCCCGTTTGTTCTCCATGCCATGTTAATTTGCATAGAGCCATTTAGGTTTGGCCCCCAGTGAAGCTGACTTACAGTCTGCAGTGCCTGGAATTCCTTTGTGGTGCTCTTCAAGTGCTCTCCTGCACACCTACCATCCCTCTCCAGGCTCTGGCACTGGCATCAGACTGGTAGGAGTGGGATGGATTTATTTTGCTCTCCCCTGGCAACTTTAGTTTAAAGCCCTCCTGACAAGCTTGGCAAGCCTATGACTAAAGATGTCAGAGATAATAGTGGAAGATAATAATAGGAAGGTAATAGTGATGTGAATGAAGAAGATAACACTCTCATAAATAAGTAAAGAATTCATATTCCCAGACTGTTAATATGACTTTACATATAGGTTACAGTACCTTTGGTCCAGAGCTCTGGCTATAAGGCTTTTCAACCTTAAATTGTAAATTCTGTGCCTGGTGTGATTTTATCACAACACACTATTTTAACTAGGCCCACTGGATTCATGGAATTGGTTTGCTTTGAAGGCTGGGCATATCAGCTGGACATATCACAATATTTTACAGCATAAGAGTTAGGAAATTACAGCACCCTCATTTAAACCCAATTTTTCTGTATAGCAGATAAGCATTAGTAGCCTCTATATTCATTCTTTTTCTCAGCTATACAATTTGCTAAGGGCCTTGGGGAATTATCTGTAGTAACTCTTGAAGCTCTTTCTAGTCAGTATTCTGCAAACCAGTTACTCCCTATTTAAGCTCCTGTTTCATCATTTTTTGCTATACTACATATTTTCTTAGACTCATTTGTTTGTATTTAATTGCTGATTTCCACAAATCCTCCACGAATAATTCCTCTCACCTCCTCCAGAGCTGTTAGAGTTACCCCTTCCTACAATTTCTAAATTAATTGCAGCACACTTGCTAATTGTCCCTGTGTCAATGGATACAAGTTTTGTTTTGGCAACCTCTATCTTTCTCAAATATCTAACAATTGTTCAAAATACATGCATCAAAGTGTGTGTTTTCCCCAGTGTGGCATTATTATTAACTCAGTTCTTCCATGCTGATGTAACTCTACCTCAAGGACGGCATTTCAGCCTAGGGGAGCAGTTCTGCTCTGAACTGTTCATCCATGGGAATAGATACGAATATGAGCAGAGCAGAACTGAAACTTTCTAAGGTCAAAACATTTTCACATCTCCTTTCTATGGTAATTCACTGGGACACTTTTCCCTTAGTACTATTTCTTAGCATTTTTGCATTGCCTCAATGTTGTTTAGTAACAATTCATTTCTGTTTTGTACTTTTTTCCTGTCCCTCCATTTTTGTGATATCATTAACAACTGTGCAGTAAAAGTGTAAAAGGCCATCACTGCCATATAGAGACCAGAAGGAGTAAACATCTGTTCTTGCCATCTCTACAAGTGCTGAATTTTCCTGGATGCTTGTTTTCAGTATGTATTTGCTACTGCATTTTCCTTTAAACTCAGATCTTTCACTGAGATTTTATGATTGGCCACATTTTGTCTCTGGCATTCTGCTTTATACAAAAGTCTGTATTTTCTTTCAAAAAATGTACTCAGTGACACTAAATGCCTTTAGCTTCATTTTCTTCACTAGCTCTGTGAATAGCTTACATCTTTTAAGCCTGTCATCCCGATTTACCACGTTTTTGCCACATAACATCTGAGACAAAGCTGATCAATAGAATAATGGTAACTGCACTGCAGCCTGTGAGGAGGATTTGCAGCTTGTCCTCCATAAGGTTGTCATCATCAATAGCTAGGGAATGGTTGCAGAGCTGATTTGCAGCAGTTCTCAACGTGTGTTAATTAAATCTGTAATATAGCTGCTAGGCAGCCAGATTTTCAACCCTCCTGGACAGTGCTCATGTAGCAGTTCAAAATGTTGTAATTAAATCGAGACGCAAAAACTAACACATATATACAAATTTAACGTGATGCCACATTATATTTTCAGTTTATGCAAGCCATCTGAATGCCAAATCACTCTTCCAAAATCCTTCCTTCTTCTCTTATTCTATGTAGTTCTATTTGGCATTTTACAATCATGTTTCAAGAGGCAGACCCCAAAATCTATTCCCATATCAGCCATCCTCACAAACAAATTACATTCAGCATAGACCTTCAACAGCCATAACTTATAAAGAAAAAAAAAGTACAAAATTGTTTCAAATAGTTTTAGTGAAAAAACTACCTATGAAACAACCTGATTCAGAAATGGCTATAAATATAATTTGGAATAGAATCAGATGAGGAGATTTATATAATTGCATATTAATATAAATCTTTAACCCCTTTGGCTACGTTTAAACTGTTACCTATGAATTTGCTTATGATTTCTTCTCTCTGAGGGGGAATTTTTATTTTTTCAAGTACTGATATTTGGCTAAGTCTGTATCCAGACTTGTGTTTCATGACTGCTTTCCAAACCGTAAACATGAATTACAAGGAACAGAAAACTTCAGAAGTAATTGAACCCAGTAAGTAGCAGTAGTAAGAAACAGTAGTGGGATGGGATGCTTGAGACAGAGTTCAGGTTACCAGTAGCCCATCATGTGAAAAGCCTTTGCACATGCTTTGGTTATTGAGTGATGTGTGTATTTGGGTGGAGGAAAATCTAGCCCCAGGGATCAGCTCAGGAATGGCTGAATCATGCATTTATTGTCCTGTGGCTGGATAGATGTGAAAGAGAAAATCGGTGACATTTGGTTTTCCCAGCAGAAAACAGCAATAGCAAATGTGGGGCACAATGCCTTGAGAGGAAAACAATAGATAGATCATTCCTTTACATGCAGGTGCTGTTTGGCTGAAGCAAACCTGGTGAAAGGATTCAAGATACAAGGTTTGCAACAGCTGGTCAAAGGTTAGCATGACCAGAAATAAACATAGGTGTCCCCACTTTGTTGCAGAGTTTAGGCCTAAAAGATGTGGCTATCATATCTTATGTGCCTGAGTGGAAACTTTGGATACTGTCACTGAGCACCCTCAGATTCCTATTCATTGCATTCATAAAGCATTTCTGTTGCCTCTCTACAAGAGAACAGGTCAGGAAACAGATATTGCATATATTGCACTGTATAAATAAGTTCACTGATAAGACCTCTTGATTGGCATTTTCTCTACTGAATAATTGAACTACTGCTGGCAATAATTTATGAGGAAGAAATGATTCTAAATTTGTTTATGAAAAGTATTTGTTAGTCAATTGGAATAATGTAAAAACTTCTAGATACCATAAAGAGGCTAAATTTGTGCATAATCTGATTGTCATTAATAATTTGATTTGCTCTAGTTGTTTATCTGTATGTATTAAATTATTAAACATTATGCACATTGTTATAATGTGGTTATACATATGCTTATAAAGAAGAGGGTCCTCATTTTTGAGCTAGCCATACAGACCAAGAGGCAATTAAGACAGGTATTATATGGTACTTCAACTTGTAGTATAATTGGAATAGTATTTATAGGACATTATTAACTCCACAATTGCTAGATTTTATGGCTCATATTCTACCTTATAGCAATTATACTATTACAGAGTAATTACATGAATGAATTTATTTGTGCACCAAAAAACTAGACTTTCTTTTACTTTGAGTTTACGTAATGGACAAAATCTAACTCAAACTTTTAACTGTTTCAAACTATGCTGTTTATTGGAGTGGCTGAGCTCTAACCCTTGTTTTTTGACCGCAACAGAAGGATATGGATATAGATAATCTACAGATATAGATTATAGAGAGTTGGATAAATATATGTAAATTCCTAAAATATGTCTGTCTTCTCACCAGTCTATTTCATGTGAAGCCTTAACCTTTAGAACTCTGAGCTGAGGACTCACATAGTGACTGAAATAATTTGAAAGCAAGAGATGTTTTTTCTTCTCTATTAAGTTACAATGACTCTAGTGACGATTAAATTTGAAAGAGTTTTGCAAAAACTTTGAAAGGCAATCAAAAATTCACAGACCAAAAATTAAGAGTTATTTGCCTTTGTTTTCTCCCCAGATGTTTTGTGTCTCATCTGTCTGCATTGCGCTTGCACAGGTATTTGTTTCTCTGTGAAAGGTTGTGGAAATACAACTCAGAAGAATTAAATTAGTTATTTCTTCAGGTTAGTTCTCTTACTTTGTTCTTCAGCACAGCTCAAAAAAACACAAACCTGTGCATGTATAACACAGGAATTGGATCGGGAAGATGGGGAAATAGATGAATGGAGCAGACCAGGAGGACTGGTCATCGGTTAAGCCTCTAATTTTTGAAGTAATGCATCTGTAGTTCTGACTACTCTGAAGAAGTCACATATCTCTGTCTTCTCATATTTCTGTAATTCTGTTTCCTATGTAAATCTTCCTTTCTACATTTTGAGCTTTAGGTTAGGAGTGCTGAAGTACCACTGCACCACACTGCATCCTCAGCTCCATCCACACCACCCAGCTGCTTGCACAGAGGGAATTGTGTGCCAGGGTGCAGCCCTTCAGTCCTGAGAATGCTCTGAAAGGGTGAGGTGAATTCTATGACATTTGACAGCTGAGGATTTGTACCACAGACATTTTCCCATCCCTTCATTCTATTTAAATCCAAATTTCAGGAAAAATCTGCTGTTTCTGAAAAGAGTCAAATTTCCTTCCTTAAGGAAAGGAAATGTCTATGAAGTTTTTCACTTCTTGATAATCACTTGGATACTCCCCTAGGAAAGCAGTGACCAAAAGTTATTGCTGTTTGTGAGTTCTTGGAGGGCCTTTGTGGAATGAGTTAGTGCTCAGGCCTGTTCCCAGTGGGCATCCTTAATCATTACTACTGCTGTCTGCTTGTGTATTTTCAGCAAGAATGGGAAAATCTAAGTAAAAATTTAGAACAGATTTAGATTTTGAACTAAAATTTCATGGTGATGTCTCATACCACTGTTTAAAAGAATTTTTTTAGAGTAAACCACAAAGGCAGTGACTTCTCTCTTGGCTCTTAGGTCATGAAGAGACAACTTTTGCCCATTTCTCTGAAGCAGAATGGTTTATCTCTTCAATACTGATCTGAGGGAGCATCTCAAGGGCTGAGAGTGTAATTGAGATTCCGAGCTCACTCAAGCTTCTGCCTTTGGGGACAGGAGTATAATTTTCTTTCCTTCTTTCCTCCCCACATTCCAGTTGCTACAGAAACTTATACTCAGTTTTTCTTCTACTAATGCAGTTTCTAGTCCGTTCTAAACACCGCTTTTGCTTTCAGAGTGCACTTGCCTCTTGATTTCTCTCAATGCTCATGGTCCTCTCTGCTTCTCAGTTTCCATCTTTATTTTGAGGGAATTTTGCCTTTCCAGTAGCTGATGATACAAACTGTCTCTATGTCCTTCAAAATATTATACATCTTAATCGTTTTACCTTAGTTCTTTGTAATGACAATAAATCTAAATTTTCTAGCCTCTTTTCAAGTAGTAGTTATAACCTCCAAAATAATTCATCAGCCTTTTCTCATGTACAATTTGCAGGTATTTGGTCTGCTTTCTTTAACAAAATGTCCACATTTATGTACAATATTCCAGGTAAGGTCTCAGTAGTTTTGTGTATATAGTGTCATTGTCTAAAATGATTTCTTCATGTATCTGCTTTTCTCCTCTATTTTTGCTGCAGTCTTTCCAGGTATTCTGTTTATTTATTTTTTTTTTAATTGCTTCCAAATTTGGATCTGATAGCTTTACAAATTATATCATCAATCCTGCCAACACTGACAAATCCCAAAATGATACAACAAGCCAGACATTTCCCGTTCCTGACAGACTTATTTATCAGTGCAGATCGGATCTCCTTTGCATTGACAAGAGATTTGCTTTGTGCATGCACTGTGACCAGTGCTGTGTGGTGTTTTCAGATGTCCAGCATCCTGGGCTGAAGTCTGTGGAAACTCACTACTGTAGCTTAAAAAAATACCATAGTAGTTTTATGGTAAAAATTATATTCCAATAAGATTTGTTAGCTCTCCATCAAATGTTCTTTTTTTCTAGACAATATGTTAAATTTTTTCAGTAGATCTGATTGTTCTTAAGACAGACAGAAGGGAGAACCTTCTCAAACTTATATGGCCATGTAAGAGATGCTGAGAATCTGATCTCACCACTGTTTTTCCTTTGCGTGTTGTTTGGTTGTTTAAGAGAACTGCAGCTGCATGGTATCACAGAGGATAATCACATCTTTCAATTAAAATTTAATATTTTGCTGTCAAGATTTTAGGAGGCAAGAAGCTTTTAACACCCAATCAACCTGGAGGAGCCAGACTTACCTGCAAAGAAGGCCATGAAAAATCAAGAGGATGTTTTTAAACACAATTAGGTTCCTAACTCACTTAACAGGACCTTGTGTTCTAAATCACAGAAGAGGTTACTCAAAATTTATTTTATTTTCCCTTATAATACTTTGGTCTCTGTTGTCTTGTTTCTCATGGACCATAATGGGTGTGACATTATTCCATACCTTCTGGAGGATCTTTCCCCTTTTTCTTACTGCACTTCAAAACAGAACCTTATTTATAAAAACATCCTTCTTTCTTTTTTTTTTTTTTTTAGATTTTATCTTCAGATGTGTAGCACAGTCTTAGGCTAAGATACTATATGTGAATGTATAAACTTGGGTATTTTACCTTATTAATATAACCAATTTACCAAAACTTCCTAATTTAAAAGCCAACTCATTCAAATAATTCCTTATAACCTAAGCTTTCATGTCTGTTGCAGTTTTGTATCCACTGATGGTATCCCTGGTATCCATCTGCATTTTGTGTTTCCTGAATGTACCAGCTAATTCTCAAGGGATTTCTCAAAGTTCATTGAAATGACAGTGATAAAAAAAATAGATTTAAATTCTTAGAGAGTATTGACTATTAACCACCTTTTTTCAGACTCTCAGATGAGCTGTTATTTATGCCTACATGTGTCGTCTGTGAAAACACTTCAAAGAAGTTAAATATAATATATGCAAATATCTGCATTCTTCCCAACTTCAAATACCTCAAATATGATGGCACTATCGATGTACTGAATGAGTAGGTTTCTCTGGACAAGATGCAATAACGCTGAAACTCCTTTATTTCTATAAGTTGGAAATGATTTTTTTTTTTCCTCCAGTGACTGTTGAATATTTTTGCTTTGATAATGGAATTCCATATTTTGCTTAAGGATTTTTTTCATTTTATGTATTTTTGTACATTTCATATGTAATATATGCATTCAATTTTGACTTGAGTGGGATTGATGCAATATTCCGGGCTACAAGTGTTCAAAAACTTAACAATGCTGTTATAAAATACCCTGGCAAAAATTTATTCATTGTGGAAAAGGCTAAGTGTTATGATAATATTTTGTATGTCTAGGAATGTGGTTTGGCTTGACTGATTAACTCCATAAACTCCATCTGATCATCTGAAATTGTCTTATGTCAGGAAACAAAAACTTAGAGAGTTCTGTAGCTGAAAACTGATTATGAACCAACTTAAAAATAAAACAAAAATTTTGAAATTAAAAAGCCCTAGATTAATATATACCAGAAATGTAAAAGGGATTGACTATTTTCTCTTGGTAAAGGAATAAAATAAATAAACCAAAATTTGTCATTCAGTCAAATTAAAGTGAGTATAGAGACATACAGACAAAGTTACAGAGCAGAATGACTGAGACCTAGGAGCAAGAGTCATATATCTTTGGATAATTCAAGATGCAATACCATCACATTATCTGTGAATAGTGGTTATTGCCGACTGAATACATATGCCCACTGTTTTGTTAAATTGAAAGGGAATATAATGAATGTCTTGCATTTCACATTAAGGGAAAAAAAGCCTGTATTACACTAACAATAGATTGCAAGACTGCTGAGAGGGATTTGGTTTTCAGTGAATGTTTACTCAATAGTAAACTGATCATTTGCAATATTTATTGTGAGACATACGTAACAGATGCCAAAAGATGCCGGGTAGTGGGCAGATATCTGTAAATTTCTTTTATTAGTTTATTCTGCTGGCAAATCTGGCAGGTAACTCATAGATGTATCATTTTACTCCTTCCTAATTGGTGTTTTTCATTCATCACGTTACACAGCTGTGCAGTTGTGTCCCTATTGACGCCAGGAAACTGATTAAACCAGCTGGTTTATGGTTTCTACTGGCTGTAGCTGAGTATATTCTGTTCTGTAACATATGGCACCTTAGGGCAGCGTGTTTGCATGGAGCTGGGGAAGCTCGGCTGGGTTCGTGGTGTGTTTGTTTGCTGAAGCATATATTTGTCGTCACTTCTAAACTGACTGGCTGTGAAACTCTTGTTTAAGACTCTTATTTACAGTGATTTTCTGTATTGTTTGCTAAGGTTATTCAGCATCCTGTAAATGGTTCTTTGCTGACATCCTCTGACCTACATTTCTGCTAAAGTAAGCCAGTGCTGGATAACTCTCCTATGTGTTCTGTTCTTCTTGTATTTCTTATTTTTGCCATGAGAAATATAATTAAAACCCGGATGTATTTCTGGTCTGTGGTCCCTCCTCTTTTCTTAATGAAATAGATAAAAAAAAGAATATTTTAGTGTTTCTTTTTCTTAGTGTGACAGCAAACTTATGCTCGTCTTGGACATTCTTCTTGGCTTTCTGTTTTAAACTGTCTTCTCTATTACAACATATTCATTAGAATTCTATGATTTTTTGTCATATTTGATTTCCTTTAATTTATCTATTAATAAGGACTTGATACCTTGCTAGTTGATATCTTAGAAATCTATTGCAATATTTAGTGTGGACAACACTCTTATTCACCCAGAATACATTTCTCATCTGCATTTTAAGAACATCCAGGTTGTTTTAATGGTTCTTTGCTTCTACATCTATGCTCTCAAATTTGGAATAATCATTGGCTATTTTTTCTCTTATATATCAAGGAAATTGTATCTAATTTTGTTACAACCAGTAGCAGTATATGGCTGATGTATTTCATTGTCAATTACATTATGATTAGATGATTAAATAGCATCTTATTTTTTTCTTTTTTTTTTCTGTAATATAGATTTTATTATGCAACCATGCTTGTCTTTTGGGTTCTTTTTCCCTACAGCTAGTTCCTAGCATGACAGATTCTACAACTTAAATATATATAGGTACAGTTAAGAATAATTGTTAGGGACCCTTCATTTGTGGTTTCTCTAGGGGTGCCTGTCTTACTGATTTACCTTCTCTAAACTATAAAGCTATTACCTTATTTCCTCTTCTTCTCAACAATCCCTTCTACAGGACGATGTATTCTTCAGCATTTGTCTGTATTGATTTTTGTTCCCCCATTATATTTCAGTTAAATCTTTTTACACTCCACTTCTATTCACAAGTTTGGTTTTTAACAATTGCTTAGCACTGTCATGATCACTTTATCAGACTGGATGGAATTGCTTTTGTCTGGGAGTGCAAATATGGTCTGAGCTGCAGGCTTAAATATCTATCAGCTGGAAAATTTGTACAAGTAACAAAACTCCACTCGATGCTCCTCAGAGATTTTTTTACTTGATTCAAAATTAAGTTTACATCATTGATTGAATTTGGAAAACCAATTTTTTGGCTCTTAAATATCTTCTGACAACAGACACAGCTATGAAGAGACCCAAAATACCTGTGCCACTTTCTGTCCTAGTAACACTGCTGTCCTTCCTCACAGAGAACATAAATTTTTTCTGTTGAACTGGGAAAAGCTGTTGAATTTTCCTCTTGGAAATCTTAACAGGATAACAAAATATTAGAGTTCCTGTGACTTCCCATACTTATGTTTGTGAACAGTTTTGCAAAACCTTGTTAATTTCTGTATCTGAGGAAAGAAATCTATCTACTGCTGTGTGTTTTTGATATTTGACAAGTTCTCTTTCCCAAATTATTTCCCTTTTTACAAACATTTGCCGGTATTTAGCTCCTCATTTTGTGTAATTTGCGTGATGTGTGAGTTTTCTTCCCTAAGAGGACGTATGTTTTCAGAAATATCCTGCTTTGAACACTGGGCATTTCTCTGATCTGAGGAGGTCATGGAATATTTGTTTAAAATACTTGGTTTTTGTAGAATTAATTAGTTCACTGATGTTACTGAATGACAAAGTCACTGCTATCTAACAAGGCTCAAAAAATTTAATCTCCGTGATTCAATAGGAGTTAATAGTTGCCCTTTCTTCACACTTTATATCTTTGTTCTGAAAATAGATGTTATGCTGTTCACCAGCAAAGAAGATGAAATGGCTTTCCTTAAAGCCAAAGAAGATATGAGATATTATCACATATCTGTTAGCTTTTCTACTAGCCTCGTTTTGTTTTGTAGCGATAGGATGGGAGTACTTTCTGAGGGAGAACAATAATTGTTAATAATGGTTCACAATTCTGCAAGCTAACTGTCCATTTCTTTGAACAAAATGGTCGAAATTCTTTTCACTAATGACTGAGTCACTCTTAGTACCTTGCAGGTAAAACTGTTATTTGATTCATGTAACTAAGAATAGCCAACAGAATTAGCCTTTAGCAGTTGTTCCAGGGCTATTACTCATTCAAGTGGTCATGCTGACTTCAAAGGGGCTACAGCGGCCTCTGCATTATTCAGCAAGGTCTGCAAGACTGAGCCTTTAAACTTTTGCTGCAATACACTCAAGAGGTTTTTAAAAGATATTTTAATTATAAGGCTGAACAGAAGTGTCTGTATTAGACATTTGATTCCAAAGTAACTTTATGGGGTAGACAAGAATTAAACACAGTGGCTGTTATCTCTCACTTTTACTGGCAGAAAAGTAAAGTGGCTTGCTCAAAACAGGATAGGTGACCAGCTTTGGAGGAATAATTAAAACAAAGGAATTGCTGCTTCCTGTTTCTACATTTTATGCAAAAACACACGTGTCTGTTTATAATTTTTTTGGTCTTAGATTTTAACGTATATATATTATACGAAGATTGATTTAAGCTTTTTGCAATGAAGTAAGTTAGTAGTATCACTCACTACCTCTATCTTCCATTTCATTTTTCTTTTTAGTCATAGGTTTTCATTATGAGAGGAAATTAATTTCTATTGGAACGATAAATTAATCACTTAAACAGTGAATTCCTTAGAACTTTTTTTGTGATGAATTTTCCTGAAATTGTTCAGACAAAAATATGCACTCCAAACTGAATTATTTCTCTTCAGAGAATCTGATATAAAATAGATTTTTGCACCACTGTATTTGGAAAAATCTCATTCTTGTTCTGTATAAAATAAGTTTTCATTGAATTCTATTTACTGAATGAATATTGATGATCATTAATTATTAGAATAATGGTTTTTTATTATTCTTGTGAACTTTCATTGCCAGCAGTTTATCAATGTGTTGAAGGCATTCTGAATTTTATTCTGTTCATCTAAGTCAATGAGTTTGCTAAGTAGTTTTTGGTTGGTCTGGGGGATATGGACAGAGTCGTAAATACTGCCTTGCCACACAGCCCTTGATAAAATACCTGTGTGTTTGAAGTGTAATACCTGTGAGTGTACAACAGCATCTGACTTTTACCCCGATCCATTGAGAGTTTTGCTTCCATCAACTTTGGATGGGGCAAAAGAAGAATTTCTGCCAAGTGGAATCATGGCACCATCATCTGTGATCAAAGCAGCTGTACTCTGTTTCCAGCCAAACAGCAGATAACCTTCAATAAATCCTGGCTCTTTCCAACTTCTAATTGACTGAATAAATTCACACTGTGAAAGCATCACTAATGATATTGGCAATCAAAGACTTTATGCAGCCACATATATTTTTTCTCTAACATGAGACAGAAGAAATATTTTCTAGCATTTTCTTTCCTCTGTACCTGTGACCTAGCAGCAGTACAAAATGTTTTCTTTCTTTATGGATGTACTTAATAGAATTTTACGTAATTTAAAGAATTTTTAATTATTATATTCTGTAAATAACATGTGATTTTATTGCATAAAGGGTAAGAACAAGAGTGTTCTATTTTCAACTTCTTTTTTGTAGAGCCTGAGTCAATTTCTACCTGATGTAAGTCTAGCACAGCTCTAACAAATATGCTCTTATGCTTATACCATCAAGTGGCTCTTTTCATAGTATATCACAGTCTCATTTTACACTGCTTGTAGTGACATTTGGTACCAAATTGATCAAATGTCAGTTCCCTACATGAAAGCTTCAGGCAGCACATCTTCAACATTAGAGAGAGTGTTTTTTTCTAAATCCCATCTGTATCTGTTGGAGCATTCAGAAAGAGAGCTAACTAAATGACAGCTCGTTTCAGCTGAAATGGACTCACAAAGTAGCGCAAATTGAATGTTTGCTTCTAGCAGATAGCCTCTCACTGCTCTACGTTCTCGGGTTTTTTGTGCAGCAGAATCCAAAGGAAGAGAATTTGTATTATATCTCATCCACATCTGCATTCTAGCTTCACATGGATTTAATCTGGTACAATAAATTTTGATTTTGAAAAATGAATTTGTATTATATCTTAGAGCCATTCTAAGTTTAGCTTGATCTCTTCAAAGATTTAGTGCTCAGTAAATGGTGAGTTATCTCTACAATGACATAGTTCATAGTCCATTCTGAAGCAGTTTCTATGTTATGTGTGCTCTTTTTTTACTCCCTTGAATAAATGTATGATTACACTAAGAATACATTGAAAAAGGAAATTCACCTTATGAAGACTGTAAGGAACTGTATATTGTCTTGTGACCTAGAAACTAAGGAGATTTACAATAGCAAAAGTTATCATGCTACAGATATTGGCAAAGTTTTTAAACATGTGAAGATAATGCATAACAAATACTTTATTTTTCCTGCTTATGGAAATTTCCAACACATTTGAGCTGCACTAAATACAGTACAAACTACATCTCAGTGAGAAAAATTATAAGAAGGATTACTACTGATAATAAAATCATTTATTATTAATAAACAAATTAGTCTTGAGGAGATAAAAAGAGCTTTTAAAAATAAATGAGGTTATGAGAATGCATTTGAAGAGGAAATAAAATTTTCAAATAAACAGCTTTTCATCTGTCAAAGAAGTGTTAATTCTTCAAATTAGCTGATGCTCGTATCTATTACTCAGTCTGAAAAGACAGCACACTTTACTATATTTCCTAATAGTGCAATCTGTTCAGTTAGTTTTTCTTCTCTTATGTTATGGACAACCTAGTCAATGTCAAAACAGATATTTTAATTTGAATTTTCTTGTTAAGAACAATATTATCAGACTTTTATTAGTGTTCATTGAGAAAATATGGAAATAGATTATTTATTAAGAAACATTTGTAATGGCCACTCAATTTTCTAAGAGTTAAACTCTAAGAGTTTCTTGGAGTGATTATCTACATAAGTGTTTCATTTGCACAGAAGTTCCAGATTGTTTATGTTTATTGATGCTGTGGAATGGAATAATCATGAGCAGGGTTTGGATTCATCTTGTGTAATATGAGCTTTCTGCCATGTATGTCCATGTGATCAAACCCTGTCATCCTAGATTCCCTCTCTAGTCAATGAATAGAGTCAGGCCCTCTTATGGAATGCTGTGTGTGACCTGTTTTCAGCATCTTTAGTAAGATGAGATTAATTTCACATCCTAAGTTCCTCTGTCAACATTTACTAAAGATTCATTCTTTATTGAGCAAACTGATAAAGATGTAATCATCTGCTGTGTGAATATTCACACTTGATGAGAAGAATTCCACCCAAGAAAAGAGTAACTTTGTCACTGTCTATCTCAGTAAGGGGACACTCCCTTTTCTGAGGGGTGCTCAATGGTTTTCTTTTAGAGAACTGTGTGTAGCCTACTGACCCTGACAAGCCAACAGTCTGTGAAATGTCACCCAGTAAGTGATGGAGAGGTTTTGGGCTGTAAAATAGTTAGGACACCTGAAAAATTGTCTGGTCACAGCATTCTGTGTTGCCATATTAAATTTGTCACAGGCATTAACTGCTACATACAGAGGTGTCAAACCTAAAAGGAACCTAATCTTCATCCTCCACACCTGCATTATATTCTTCTAAATAGGCAAAGAAAGGGTATATCTTCTACTTCTGTCACATTAACTAGTCATTCAACTGATTCATGAGGGGAAAAAAAGAGCAGTTCAATATCTCATGAAAAATATGATTAAGAGCTGATCCAGTCTAATACCTCTAGCTACCTAAAAGTAAAAAGTCTGTTCTAAGATACCTAACTTAGCTCTGTCCATGTTCATATTAATCTTAGAAAGCTATCTAAAAGACGGATAAATCTTTATGTAAACAACCTTCTCTCTTTCTACTGATGAGAAAATATGAACTGCATGTTTAAATTTATGGTTTGAAAGACATGAAAGTATATTCCAGCCAAAGAGTATTGTTCTGGGATTTACCAGGTATGAAATGCAAGCTGCACTAGAATGGTCCATCCTGAAACTCAGGAAAACAAGTGAACTATGCAAAAACTGTCTTAGCTAAATGGCTAAACTGTAGAGTTCCAATACAAAGAAAAATCCATGGAAACAGGAAAAGGCTACAAAAGAAGAATTTAAAAACCCTGAGTGTGAGAAAGTGTTGCTGGGAAAGCCAGAACTCATGCAGAGTTGTCATTTGCAGCTCGAGTTGCATCAAGGACATGATCTTCTATTACTACATTAATAGACAAATGCTTAACAAGTAAAACATGAGCTTGGTGCTGGATGAGACAGGTGATATAGTGAAGATGGACACTGCCCAATACCAGACTGAATATAAGGTAAATTATCCCCTGTGAGAACAGTTAAGCAATGGCGGGTGTTGAATAGAAAGATTATGCAGGCCACCTACTTGGAGATTTTTATGACCAACCTAAAAGCCCTGAGCAATATTTTCTGGCTTTAGATTGACCGGGCTTTGAGCAGGAGGTTGAACTCAAGACCTGTTGAAATCCCTTTCAACCTGGATGATCCTGTGATCCTATAATTATCTTTTTCATAGGAAGGAAATTTTCATAATCTCTCCTTGGTGAATAGCTCTCTAAGCTGCTCAATAAAATGCAAAAGATACTATAAAGAAAAGGGTAAATATGAGTGAAGACTGGACTCTGCTATTACTCTCCGTAGTAAACATTAGTGCCTCTGAGGAATAGATAGGATTCTGTCTTTGGCTGTCTCTCATTTTAAATGTCTGTCAAAAAAGCTCAATTTTGACCTCAGTGTCAAGATTTTGTTCAATTCCCAAGTGGGTTCTTCCTAACTTGTTAGCTTTCCAATATAGTTCAGAAATTTTTTCCATTCACTCAGCTGTTTTTTGCCCCAAGCACAGAGACCTTTCATAACTGACCTGCTCCTCTCAGGCAAACCTTCACAGATGTCTAAATAGATGAAGGGTTACAGGCGAATGGGTGTAGCACTGCAGAGAAATTTAGTGATGAGCTGATGCCCTAGTGAAATTTGAAGCATGTGAGAAAGACAAGTCACCTCTGTCATGCTGAGTCGTGAGGTAACTTTAGAAAACTACTGTCAACAATTAGGAGTAAGGCAAAGTGCCTTATCTCACACACTGTACCAACAAAAGACAGATAAACACGTACCAGTGTTTATCTTCGAAGCAAGCACCAAGATTAACATCTCCTCATTTTAATAATGTATTCTATCTACCTGTTTTATTGTTCTTAGGAGTAGGGTAAATCTATTTCATTCCAACTTCCCAAATTGTCAATAGATGATAATCAGTGAGATTATGAGTCTGAAAATTTACATATTTATAGCAAAAGTGATGGTGGTTAACATGGAAAGCTTTCTTTTATTGATCGCATTCTGCTGTCTTTTAGCAATGAAAGTAAAAAATAATATAGGCAGCATTTTAAAGTGAAAGGTTGGCAAAAGTAAGCAAGGGCTGACAGAGATTTGTGTTAAAAGCACATCTAACCGGAAGTCAGACAGCACTTAATAGAACAGCTTGATTTTCAGAAGTAAAGACGTTCAGCAACTCTGTCTGAAACCAATGAAAACTACCTGCATTTTCCACCCTTCAGAATCAGACAGTATGTATTTAACAGATAGAAAAACCTCTAAGAAGTTTAGTCCACCTACTTCTTAACATCTGTATAGGGGATTGACATGATCTTAATACAATATTATCTAAGGACTTCACAGTCATTAGTTGCATTTATTAATCTCTATAGAATTCCTGAGAAATATGAATTTACCACTCTCTTTCCATTAAAGAGAGTGAACTGAGATACACACAGATTGAATTACACCATTACAGTAAAACTCAGTGGTGAAGCAAGGAACTGAACCCATGCTATACAAACTTGAGACTAACATTTTCTCCAGTGTTACTTCCCCAAGTGATTAGTTACTTTCTTTAAATTCTTCTGATTATTTGAAACTGCAAATGTGTTTAGAAATGAAAGCTCATCAGACTATCAGTGCAACATTTCC
Organism: Falcunculus frontatus; assembly: GCA_013398115.1. Classification (NCBI taxonomy): domain Eukaryota; kingdom Metazoa; phylum Chordata; class Aves; order Passeriformes; genus Falcunculus; species Falcunculus frontatus. Next base: position 583,319 of record VZRV01008672.1, read on the forward strand.
TAACTTTCAGATTTTCGGGACAGATCTCAGCTATTTGATTTTTCACTATGGGTCTTGGGTCTTCTATCATACTAAGCCTTCTTTGTGTCTTGCTAAACTTATTTTTTGTGAAGCAGGTTATCTTAGTTATTTTGCTTTCTTGGTTCATATGCCACTCTTATTTGACAAACTTGTATGTGGTTTAAACTTCATTGATTTTTCTCTGTGCAAAGGTAGACAGAGGTTGGCAAAGTTAAGATGTAATACAAGTTTGGAGTCTACAATTGTTGCTTAGTCTGGATCGTGGACTAACAGTGGCTTACTAAATGAAAAAGAACCAAAACTCTCAAGAAGCACAAATCTTTGCACTTACAGCTTTCTTCTTTATCTCTCTTTCTTCTTGTTGTTGTTGTTGACAGCAATTACAGTGGGTGTAGTACAACATTATAACTAATTTAGATCTGTTTCATATATTCCTATGCTTTTGCTTGTTCTGTTATCTCATACTTCAGTTGTTACTGTGTGTCACTGGAAATAGAGTGCGAAAGATTTCCTTAAAATTTGGGTGTTTAATTAAGGAGCAGAAGGTAAGGGAAAATAGCAGTACCCCAAAATTAGTTCAGCATCCTTCTATATTTGTGCAGTTCCCCATCTTTAAGCACCAATTCTGACTTTCACATAATTACACCCACACTAGAATGAAAGTTTCTGGCCTTGTTTTCTACTCTTGCCACTTTGTTCTGTTCTTTCATTACAATCTACCCTCCCTTTCCTTTGTATTCTTTGAAGTTCCTTTCCATTTTTATGAATGCTGCTGCCTCTTCCCCTGAGCCATGTGCTTTATTTACATTATGGGACTCAGTAGGAGCAGTGTAGCAATTGATTGGTAGTCAGTCAATAGATCAGCAATTGGTAGGGAACTGCTGAGCACCAAATCATTGATTTCCTCCCCACTGCTGCCTTCACAGCTGGTTACCTTTTAGTGTTTCATTACAGCTAAAGGGAGATAGAAACTGGAAACTAAATATATCTATATGTATAATACATATAGATAAAATATCATATAGTTATATGTTTACCAACTTTCTATTCCAAGGAAAAAGCAGATAAAAATTTGTTTTGGCAGCACAATCACAGTCGACAGACAGAACACAAATCACAGGGAGGGAGTACATCAGATAATGAAATCCATTAACTTTAATATTGAAAACTGTTGTGAATTTTTTGCAAAGCTGTTGTTCAGCAAATGCCAAGGAACTTAAATAATGAATCTGAATCAATTCTATTGATTCTGCTATAGTTTAATTATTTTTTTAGGTTAAGAATTGGAAGAATTCAAACAAGTTTTCACTTCCATGTTTTTTTTTGATATGGTCTGCATGATACAACCTACCTTGATCCTAGGTTCAGAATTTTATGAGAATCATGTCTTTCAGAAGTTTAAATCCTTCAGTTTAGCCTCAGATTTCACAAAGGAAAAAAAAAATCAAATCAGTAACTAGTGTCCTGAGCTACTGAACAATCTGTCCTTGTCTGGCTGGCTGCATAAGTGAATGAGGTAGATAGGAAGCGCAGAATCCAGCACTTTCCCTCATTGAACTTCATATGGTTTGTGATTGCCCGGCCCTCTGATTTGCTGGGGTCTCTCTGAAGGGCCTCTCTGCCTTGGAGGGAGTCAACAGCTCCTCCCAGTTTTGCATCATCTCTGAATTTGCTGAGTATCCCTTCCAGTCCTTCATCCAGGTCATTTATGAAGATGTTAATGACATAGGGCCAAGGATGGAGCCCTGCAGAACCTCACTAGTGACAGGTCACCAGTCTGATGTCACCCCATTCACTGAAACCTTTTGTGCCTGACCCATGAGCCAGTTGCTCACCCATTGCAACCTGACCTAGTGGAAGGTATCCCTGCACATGGCAGGGGAATTGGAGTTTGATGAGATTTAAGGTCTCTTCCAATCCAAACCATTCTATGAATCTATGTTTCTATACTGAAAAGCTATGAAAAATTAAACCATGACTTTTAAGTACTCAAAGATGTATCATCTTTTACATACAGAGCTTGCTTTTTTTAATTTTTTTTTCCTAATTCTGCTCTCCTTCATGTATTTTTTGCTTGAGTAACCATTTATCCCTATGAAACAGTCTAGTAATTCCCAGTAACATTGTGCAGACTTTTCACCATATATGCACCATATATGCATATATGCCGAAAAACACAGGCCTGTTAAGTTTGCCTTGCCTGAACTAGACCTCCCTGCACCTCTACTTTATATGGTTTAGCTGTGACAGCTATTTTTCAAAAAGATTAGTTGGCAATGGCTCTTTGGTTTCAGTTTTATTTATCTCTGTGGTGTTACAGCAATGGCACCATAATCACAGACTCATAGAATGGTAGAATCGGTTGGGTTGGAAGGGACCTTAAAAATTATTTAATTATATAATGATTTGGTATAAAGAAAGCAGGCCTGGTATGATAAGGGAGGTATTGAGAAGTGGAGATCCAGGAAGTTACTTAGAAGAGTACAGGAATGTTGGAATGGTGGGAAAAGGGGCACAGGCTTAACACTGGCAACCCCATGGCGATTATCTGTGCACCAACGGTCAATTAAAGAAATAGAGACCTGGAGCTAGACAAAGCTAGCATTAGGGGTAAGAAAGACAACAAAGAAATAATATCCCACACCCTCAAAAGACAATAAATATGTTAAATTCTGTTGTTACATGGGAGTGTAGACCAATGAGAAGCAAAGAAAGATATAAAAGCATGCTAGCAAAATGACCGTAAGAGGATCTAGATGGGAAGTGAGGAAATCATCATCTCCATCATCGTGTTGGTGCCAGCATAAGACCACAGATTTTGACACCCTGTTGTGATACATCCCATCAACATTGTCAGAAGAAAATTATTTCAGTACCCAGAGGAGCAGTGGATGGGTGAGCAGAACATCAGAAAGAGAGGTAGAAAACTTGTGTGTAACAATTTAAATTGTATTATTACTGCTCTTGAACTTGATCTGTATTTCCTTTCTTTTTTTCCTTTCTGCAGCCTTTCTTTTGTGATAATTGAATTGCAACTAATAAAGATGCTTGGATCAGACTGATAAGATTTCAATTATGCTAACAAAAAATTCTTGTCTTAATGTATAAGATATGTTTCCTCTTTGCTCATAAAAAAATATTTTGAGAATAAAGTTTTAATTTCAAGCTGGTTAACACTGTCAAACAAAGCTCCTTTTTAAAGTTCACTGAGGCAAAACTAAAATGACTGAGGGTAGAGTTCACCCCAAATCTTTCTGCCTGTCCAAAAAAATCCATTAAATCATTGTCATGGTAAAAATATCTCACAGTGATTACAAACATTTCTAAGAATCTGCAGACAAGTTTCTTTTATTGCCATAGTCTACCCTACACATGCAGACCTGCCTACCTGTATATGTTTGTACATGTATCTTTAATTTCTTTTGGTATTACTTTAAAATTATCGTTAGAAGGAAAATAAAACAAAAGCAATCAATTGAACAAAACAAACAAAAATAAACAAAAAACCCAAACCAACCAAACAAACAAAAAGAGAAAAAATAAGTCAATTTAATTTGCATGCTAGAGTTAAATTTACTGAACTTGTTTTCAGTGAAGACAAAAGATCTCTTTGACCTTGAGATATTTGATCTGTTCATTAAATGATTCTTAAGGACATCTGATTATGTAATTTTATTGCTGTCAGAACTAGTGATTGACCACAGCAAAACTTTGTGTGAATCTGAATATATCCTTAGCTACTGATATGCTCATCTTTCGAAACTGACTTACCTACAGAAGGGGTTCAAGTAGTGTTTATTTTTATGATTACCACCCGGGGTCAGGAAATAATATTCACCTGGTTCATGAACAGGCATCTGAATGCTGCTGCAAAAGCCCAGGCTACTAAATATGATGCTGGGGATGGTTGAAATATCACAGTGTGCAATTTGAAAAGCTGCCATGTTCCACTAAGACTCACCTAGAGTGTACCAAGAAGATGTCATTGGTGAAGCACTGTCCCAACAGGCTACAGAGGTCAAATTTGAAAATAAAATTTCTTGGCAGGTAGAGTCCTGTGCGTTTAATAATGTTGAAGATATGCCTTTTCCCATAAATCTACCTCTGACTCTTCAGTCACCATGTATTCTGTAAAGTGTGTGATCTGTCTTTTACACAGACAGTCCATTTGCATTTGAAAAAAGTGTATTTTCATTGATTTATCATCTACACTCTATTGATTTATCTATCTACACTTATGTTCCACTATTCTCTTTTCTTGACGTATTACCAAAGAAAAATAGTGATGATTCTGATTTTTTTATCTATATAACATACCCTTGAGAGCCTATTATTACATTTATCTCTCAGTTAAAATGCTGGTGACAAATTATTGAAGAAATAGTTTCAAGGGTTATTTTGTTCTCAGTGCAATAATTGTTCATAAGTCTTTGTTCTGTAATGTAGCAAAAAATAAAACTCTTTGACATTTGCTTCCCCATCCTAAATGTAAAAACACATTTTGAAATCTTTCCTTTACAATGTTTATATTTCTTTTTTCCCTTCTCTTTTCCACTTTTTTTTTTTCCTTGAAAGGCAAATATCATTCTTCTTAATGCAGATGTTTCAATTTTAGCTCTTTGAAGTGAGCACTAAGCAAGACTTAATTATGTATTGAAGTTGAGGAAATCCGCTGACAAAAGACTGGTAGTTCTGCGTCTAAGTATTTTTTTAGTAGAATGATGAAAATCTATTTAGCAATGGTGGCTGTAAGTTGAAGCTTAGATAGAAGTTATAAATTTTTTTTTTTTTACTTTTATTTTTATTTTTTTCTTCATTTTCACAGCTTTCCTCATCATCTGCTACTTACTGCTGCCAGGAATATTGTGGTAGACGCCATAAACTTTAGCCTTACTTATATTTGCCATTCTTATATTTTCAAATTATGTACTATCATATTATTTGCATAAATATTTTCAGATATGAAAATCTCACTCAAGCCTCTGTTGAGATCCTTTGCCCTTTTTTTTTTTTAATTGAGGAAATCTACTTTCATGCCTTGTTTATGTTGTTTTAATGATCAAGATATAGGCTGTTTCCCATATCCCCCTTCATTGTTGCCAGTCACGGATGTGTCAAGGAATGTGGATAGTAAAGGAGACATCTCAAGGCATCTAAATGAATAGAGCATTTCAGATATTTCTCTTCACTAGAGAGATATCATTGGTGAGGTCCATGTTGGTGTTACCATTTACAGTTTGGGTCACACATATTCAGGAAAGACTAAATCAATTAGTGGAATTTCTAAATACAGTAAAGAGCTTTGAGGATGCTTATACAGAAAACTTGCCTTAAAAAAGGTGCTCCAGATATATCTGATCTGCCTTAGACACCTAACTTGCAGCCAGGCTTTGGATACTCAATGAAGTGTAAAGTTCCCCAAAAGAGTGAATACATGTATATGAAGAATATTTTTGCTCTTCAAACAATGCCACGAGAACATTCTGGCTTCTGTAATTACATTAAATTTTTGGAGCAGTACTGGTCAGAACCCTGTCAAAAATCTGCAAATACAGCATAAAAATACCTCTAGATGCGAAATTATTGATCCTAGAAGTTTTTCAGTAGACATCATGCTCATGACCTCGAACCAAAGCCTGATATGCTTTATGACAGATCTTCATCTAGTCTGTTATCAGATTGTGAATAAATGGTATAAGGGGTCTTTTCCAGTACATCAGTATTATTCCTAATAGAGTGTTTTTCACACTGAAACTTTCTTGCCCCAAATCAATTATTTTGTTCTGTCATGGCAGTAATTAACATTGACAGTGTATTTTACTGCCTTTTCTGAAGTTAAGGAGTTATTCTTTAACTGTAGTCTTTCCTTGTTTAGACTAAAATATTAGGCTGAAGTTCAACACTTTACAATGTTTTTTTTGAAGGGCATGTTTTCCAAACTTTTTATTCTTTTAATTTTGATTGTTTTAATTAATTGATTTGATTAATTAAATTGATTAATCTAACTGATCTCTTAAAAATGTCTGTATTTTTTTTTTATGTGTCTATCCAAATTCAGATACAGGCACTTGATGCCTTATTAATACTGAATAAGTCAGTTTTTATGAATTTAGATTTATAGGCTGCATTCTTCTTTAAATATGTAGAGAATCATATTTTCTGAGATGACAGTGCTGACTAGTACTAAGCTTCATGTGACCTTGAGAACTACAAGTTTGCATAAATAATACTTTTTCCCACTCTGTTCTTAGCTTTTTGGCAATAATAAATTTTATTTTTTCTCTTACTAGAGTGTTTCTTACATGTTGCTTTCTGGCCTTTTAAAATATTTTAGTTCTGCTTTTTTATAATGAATTCTCTTTTTCTTTTTTTCCAATATAGAGTTTGCAGGAACCTCCACAGGTGCATAAGACACTAAACCACTGACCAATTGAGATGTTCAGTCAGAGCTGCATTGCTAATAGCTTAATAATAGTTCTTTTTTTGAGTGTGCTAATAGATTTTTTCTGGCACACATTAAGTTCCAAAAAATATCAAAAAAAGGCAAGTTGTTAATTTAGAGGATAGGAGACTGGGTTTTAGACTTTCACTGTCTTTCAGATTCACAACCCAATTATTAATTAAAGCTGAAAGATTTTTGGCTGGGTTTTCATTGTAACTGCTGTCAGAAAAGCAGTCCTTGGTGAAGAGTAATAAAGACATATTGCCTTGGACTTCATTACTGTATAACGAGATTTCTATCAGTTCTGATAAAGGATTAACACTGTGTTTATCAATGTCCATTTACTATCCTTGAACAGCTTTGATGATGTTATAAAGAAATAAAACATTCTCACACTTTTAAGACATTATCAAGGCTACCCAATCTTGAATGTTGCCCAGAGGTGACACCAGCGGGAAAGTAGAGAGAATGTGCTCTCAAAAAGTCAGCAAACACTGGACAACACTGGGGTCCTGTTCTTACAGTATTTGTCCCTGAGTAATCAAGGCAGAAATGAAATGAAACACAGACAGCTGAATTTAAAGAAGCTTTAAACCACACATTTCAGTGTGGGAAAGGAAAGAAAAAATCACTGAATCTTCTGATGACATATGCCCTTATAAATATCCTAGAATGCAATGTTTTCTTGAGGGACACTTGTCCCTCCCTTAATTTTTAAAGAAAAGAGGTAATTAAAAATAGCAGGAAAGGAGGTATGAGTTGGTGGATCAATTGATAGTAAATTTATTGGTATGAAATTATATACATATACATAATTAAATCACAAAAATTATAAAGTTTGTTGAAACAAATGTAATAAAGGGCATATTTAGATTAGAACATGAGGCTGTCTTGGAAACACCTTTGCAGGTTTGAAGAGATAAAAAATACTTCAGTGACAAATAAGTGAGATGTAAATCTGTTTGGTAGGTAAGGATGTAATAAAAATATGAAAAAAGTGGTTAATTTTTACAAATGGGAACATGATGCTTTGGTGTTTGGTTGGTGGGGTTTTGAGGGGAGGGGTGTTTCATGTCTGATTCAGGTAAAGGATTAAAACAAGGTCTTCACACGTCATTGTTTAAAACCCAGGATTATGAATAATGAATTTCCAGAAGAGTCGAAGGAATGTCACTATTAGGAGGTAGCTGAGATGAAACAGAAATGCTGTAATTTGGGGTATACAGACCACTGACAGGAGCTTTTCAAGGCCAGAGGCAAAACATCACGCAACACTGAACCTTGACTCTGATTTTTCTGTACCTCAGATGAATGCTCTGGGCCATTCTGAGCATCTGTCAATTTCTTTAGGGCATATTTCATTATTTCTAAAGGTATAGTTTTAGGTTTACAAAGAAGTAAGTTTCAACACCAGAACAGATATCTCAAAATGGTGTTCTCACCTATTTCAGCCTGTTGCAAACTGTATATCCCCAAATATAATTCTACAACAACTAAAAGTTATTCATAATTATCTTGCTAAGGATGGCATAGATTTTATAGATTAATTCACGGACTGCTCTTTTTGTTAAAAGACATCCTGGGTATCGAGATGAAAGCAATTACCAGAAGACATAGAGCACTTTTAGCCTCACTAAGTGATAAGTAGACTCTTCCTTCAAGTATGCCTTATAAAAGGGTTTCTTTTTCTCTGCTCTAAGCCAAAATGTTCTCACAGATAGGGTTTTTTTTCCACGTAAAAAATTAAACTTACATTTCTTAAAATATATCAGAGAGTGACAGAATACAAGCATTTTATTCATTATCTAGGAAAGTCATTCCCCTTTCGTTTCTGGTGCCCAAAGTTCGTTTTCCATTAGCTCTACACATGCAGAAGGACATCAGGGTCGTTCTCTTAATAGCTATACATTTAAATACATACATTGAGTAATACAAAATCTAGATGGAGACTGGTAGTTTTATTCATTGTCAAGGCCCAGAACTCCAGCTGCAGGAAAGACGAACTTTTACATTTATTCTCAAAGTTATACAACTGTCTGTGTTCTAACTGAAACATAAGAAAAAAATTCAGGAAATACTAATATCTATGTAATACATTTGGAGATTACAAGAAACAAAATCTTCCAAAGAACTCATTTTCTGTATCTACACTACACTGTAGTTGTTGGTGGTATGGAGGTATAACATACCTTCCATCTGTAGATAAAAGGTTTGTGTAGTCTCTTTCTGAAGGTGCCTTCTCCTTACCTACTGTCACTTATCTGATATAACTCTACACAAAGTTATGTTTACCAAGGAACAACAAAGAATGTTCAGGGAGATTTATTTTCTGAGGTATTTGTCTTTCTCTTCCAGGTTTAGGTTGAAGGCAGAAGATGACCTCAGAAGTTTTGAATAATTTACTCCTATCTTACCATCGCATTATGAGATAAAAAGCCAAGTATAAAATGCTACTGTTAAAAGCATTTATGCAAGAAATGAGTTTAGGCACATAAGACTAAAATAATATTTACAACAACTTGCATTAATTAGACAAATATACCAGTAATAATAGTCATTATAGATGACAACAAAATCGTTCCGGGATGGTTTTGAAGGCTGCTATTGTTCCCAAAGGTCTCCTGGAAGTCAACACTTTTTTTTGTAATTCAATATTAAACTTTAGATATATCATGTATCTGAACAAAACAAGTATTCATGTGCAAGGGGATCATTAATCACCAGCCAAGAATTTCTCAGAAAACACTGTCAGTCTGTTTTCATGCCTCAGAGTGGCTGCCTAATCTCTACAGGTCTCTCTTATTTAATAGAAGTGAAAATTAGTCGTGATGTCCATCTCCTAAAGTGTAGTTAAACTTAGGAAAACAATTTTTTAAGAAAAACAAGCATGTCATAACTTAAATTATCATTTAATAGCATAGCATAGAAGAGAGTAAACTTTTTACAGAACTCCAACTGGATATGACTACCAGAGGAAATTATTGTTATAAATAATGTAAAAAAACCCCTGATTATCAATTTTATATATATACATATACATATATACATTTATATATGCGTACACACACACACACACAAACACAAATCTTTTTAAAAGCACATTAATCAGAAATCCTTTACTTGTCATGATTTTTATAGGAACCTCTTTGGAAACTTATAAGGTCTGTGCAAAATCATTGAGATCATCAAAATCAGTATCTGGTTTGTTTTTTTTTTTTTCCTATACCTGGTGATTAGATATGATTTCAGAAGAATTTTTTAAATAAAGTTTATACTTTTTGCAAAATATAAATATAAAATTATTGACTGTAAGAATGCCTTACTGCTGCCAGAAGACCTTGTGACAGCTGTAGCATGTTGTTTGTGTTTTCATTATTCTAGGTCTATTCTTTATGCATGTATATGCATCTGAAGTGAGATGTATGATAGGAAGGGAAAAGCAGGTTTGGGGTTTTTTAAGCTGAAAGCCAGTACTGGCTCAACAGCAAGTAGGAAATATTAATTCAGGGAAAACAATTATTGATATACTTAACTTGGAATTTGGAAAGAGGGGAAGCTTCTTTCCAGGTGTATGTTTTATAAGCCATGGCTGATTTGCCCTTCCACTAACATACCTTGTTTTCCTATCCCTCTCATACCTTTCTGTAAGTGGAGGTGGTGTATGGAAGAGATTTGGGCTGTAATTTTAAATGGAAGTTCAACAGTACACAAATTAATTCATATGAGGTTTTTGTTTCTTAAAATTTCTGGAGGGAAAGATATTTATGTCCTTTCGTATTTTCTAGGAATTTCTTATGTTTTTCCTGGCTAAGGAATCTCTAATTTAAGTTTGTGTAAACTTAAATTTGCCTGACATTTTTTTCAGCCTTCATCCTTTCAATAACGAAGTCTGATCAGGACATAAACCATCTCAGCAGCTCAGGACAAATTTTAAAATGAATTAAACACAAAATTTTTCAGTGTCATGGAGAAAGTCTTCATAAGAATTAGGTTATGAACATAACTTTCCCAAATAATGTTATGCTGCTTTAAATATATGTATAAAAAAACCTCAAACCCTCACCCAAACATTTTTGTTTTTCGATAATTAGAAAATATTCCAAGCAAGGTTCATGGGGTTTAAATTTTTCTTCAAAACACTTATTCTTTGTAAAGTAAACCAGCCCATACTTAGCACAAAATTTGAGACCAAATTCATGCCAACTTTATTTTTTATAAAGCAAAATATGAAATTGCTGAAATATGAAAACCTCACAAAATTAACAAATGAACAAAACTGTAAATATATTCAGTATTTTTAAATTACATCCTCTGTCCAAGGACAACAATAAATGATAAAATAATAATAATGAAATCTGAAACTGTATATTTCTTATGACAGATGAGTTCAAAAACACTGAAACAGCAGCTAGAAGTACAGAACTTCCAGATTCTGGGGATCCTCTGTGTCTTGTGCTAATATTTGCTTGCAAGTGATTTTCGTCACAGTAGGAAATACTGGATTATGAGTTTTGTGTCTTAAAAAGAATGTCAGTGTGATGCACTAATTTTATTATATATATGGGTTCTTTTTTATTTATAACAGCATATATGGCTTCTTGATAGCACTTAAAGATGGTTGTGAAATTACAACCTGACTTCCTGAGGTGTTACAAGAAGCGTGCCAGAAACATACAAAATATATGGCTAAAAAGAAACAAAGAAAACTGAAAATAGCCTTAAAGCTGTAGGTTGAATGATGATGTAATAGTCTGCAGACAAATGCAAAAAAATCTGCTCATAATGCTCAATGAGAAGCCATGAATGGAAACGTTTTATGAGATTAGATCAATCTTTTCAGACATGCAATCCACATAAGAGAAAGGTTAATGGGGATCTTACTGTTTGAAATGGTCTTGAAGTGAAATAGAAGATCACAAATTCATTCCACTTACTAAAGGGAGACTTCCATGTTTAACTTCAAAAATGTAGTTTCTTATTGTACTGGAGAAAAAAAAAAAACCTTGAGATTATTATCCTAATTTCAAGAGTCTCCCTGAAGAAAATGAGACTTAGATGACATGTGTTCTTTCCTCAAACTCTAACCTATTTGTGAAGCTACTTAATTCCATAATTATTTTAATTTTGTTTTCTAAAGCTCCCCAGTCACCTGAGCTGCAGCATTAACCATTAAATTACAGTGTACAGTATATACAAGTCAAGTGCTGGTGCCCATAATTGGACTTAGGTGCTTAACGGCCTAAATCCATGCTATTAAAGTCTCTCAGACTTTGAAAGAGGATAACTTAAAAGAAATGTTTATCAGAAGTAGAAATCAGCCCAAGCCACAGCTTTATTAGGAATGACACTAAAAAAGGAACACTTCAGATGATTGAATCATGGTGCTGGGAACAGTCCCTGACACTTTGCAATTTACTAGAAAAGATGTAGCCTAAATTTATGCTTCTAGGTAGAATACTAATAACACCAATGTGCACAGCATCAGAAAGTTGATACTACCTGTGGAGCAGCAGTTCTCAGAGCACAGATATCATTTAAACCTCATTAAAACACAGAAATAGCTCGTTGGCAAGGGGTTTAACTTAAGTTTGGGGAAACAGAGCTTCCAAAACCTATCTTAATTTATCTGGGCTGAGATTATAATTTATATTTCCTATCAGTGTGGCTTTATCAGTGTATTACTTTGCTTGGGAACTGTAAGCATCTTTTTTTTCAATATTAATATGTTTCCAGTATAACATATTCTGCATTTGTTAGGATTCTTGTCCATTCCAGTTTCTATAGGACATTTTTTTTTTTTTTTGAGTTCATCAGAGACTGGATTACTCTCTACTGTTAGAATACATTAAAACAAAAAGGATTGGAAAAGCTATGGCACTTAATAAAAGATATCTCACTGGTCAAGGGTGAAGTGGAGGATGAATGATGGTTGTTGATACGAGTGGGAGCAGGGAACAGAATGCAGGGCACCGAGCTCTACAGGGAGAGGTGCTACTCATAATGTTGGAAACCCCCCTTAAATCCCCCCATGTTTTGACTAAACCAGTTCAAGTATTCTAAACCAAAACAATTTAAGAATTAGAATCCTTAAGTGAAAGAAAACATCTAATTTCACCCCAGGAAGTGTGATTTACATTTGTTCTTTCAATGGCAGCTTCCACTTTCCAGTTTTGGTGTCTACTCACTTTGTGAGATACTGAACTTTCTTTATAAATCATACAAAGAGTGAGTACTAATTAAGATTTACAATGATGATCCATCTCTTTTGGACCTAAACAGTCTTTTCTAAGCCAAAAGACCTAGAAAAGACAACTACTTTCATTACTAGGGTTATAATGCAAAAAGTAGGTGAATCATCCATTAAGGTTGTTTATTTCTCTACAAGAAAGAAAAACTTTTTAAACTTATGATCCTAATAATGGCAAAAATTAGAAAGTGTCAGTATGAAAAACATTGTTCAAATACTCTATAAATTCCAGAGCCAAACACATTTTGTAAGCTTATTAAAGTCAAACTTTAATTTATATATATACCCTTTATGTTTGCACAAAGCTAGAAAAAATGGGCCCTGCTTCACCACTCTGACTTCTCAGTGCTATGGCCATACAAAATAAAGAAAAAAATTGTAATTTCTATTTTTAAATTTCTTACTGTTGCTTTAATAAATATACAAAAATATAACCACCATCCTCAAGAGTTATTAAGACTTTTTTTTTCCCTGAAAAATTAACCTCAAAGGCAGAATTGCAATTATTTACCTAATGAGGTAACTTTCTTCAGTACAGCAGGTCACACACAAGGCTGGAATACCTAGATTATAAATAATATAACTTCTTTTTGCTTTTAATTTAGGGTGGTCCAACTTACATCAGCTGGAGTTGTATAAAAAAGGCTGGCTATACTTACAAGGACTGTGGAGAGAGCTTACAGCTTTTAACAGACTAACTCATGCTGTTGGAAAGTTGTCAATCTTTCAGAAATACAGACACTCTTGAAATAATTAATTATCAAAATGTGAAGAATTCATTCTTAAAGCCTACAAATATGCAAACACAATTTGCAGATGAATATTATATATTACTTTCAATACCCTTTATTTGACCTCCATGTGAATTGTCCATTGTACTAAATGTGTTTGAGTTCTCCAGATAGTTGTGCTTTTGTTGATCGTGTACACCTGTGGTCTGAAAAAACAAAACATCAGTCAGACTGACTGATGGACTGCATAAACTCAAAACACTTTATAGAGCCTGAGAACAGTGAAAGAATGGGTGATATGATGTGCAAATAAAGACAATGTCAACTTCATTATATGAAACCAAATGCTTTGCTTTGATTGTCTTCTTTTAATTTTCTGCCAGAGATCATGTTTTAAATGCTGATGACTTTCATTTTCTATTAATTAAGTTTGGACATAAAAATATGCACTGGGTTACTGGTATATATATGTGTGTTTAGAATTTGATGATCAAATTAGAAGTGTAAGTGATTTGGAGAGTTTACTTTTCACATTTCATAGTATTCTGATTTTTTGTTACATGCTTTAATAAATAATTGTTAAACTTCATTTTACAACCTGGGTATTTAATTAGCTTTGTCTTCCTATACGCACCAATCAATGACTGAAGACCATCTTTTCATGGTTTTGCTATGAACTAAATTCTTTTTAGGTAAATTTTTGTAGCCACAATAATTTCAGTATATTTAAAGTTATCAATGTTTTCTAAGAGTTTCTAAAATGCCATCCAGAAGTTAACAAAGTGAAGATATGAACTGAAAATAGAAATATTTTATGCAATTACATAACCAATAAAAAGCAAACTAAAAATGTGGTTAGTCTGGGATGGAGACAAAAGATACTCTGAAGCAATCTGCAGATTAATGCAGTCCCTACAACATAAATAACTGAAAAATTGACTGATGTAAATATTTATTAGGTCAACTGTTAAGTAAAATATTATTTTGTTTTTCATAACTCACATTTCATTGATTACAGCAGAAATTGTAATCTGAAAATATCATAAAAAGTTATATTGTTCTGTGAACATAAATGTGTGAAAATTCGTATGTTCTAATGTAAGCACTTGAGGCATAAAACCTGCTGTTCTGAACCACTTGTGAGTTAGAAGCTTACAGCTCCATAAAATGGATGATGTCAGAATCCCTTTCACAGTGTTGTAAGAATCTTTTAGCTTTGCAGACAAATACCAATATAGGCAGTAAGTTTAAATAAGCTTGTTAAATATCACACTAAATTTTCAAAGACTTTATGACAATAATGTATGTTTTCAGAATATCATGCATCACGTAAGAAAAAGATTGATCTTAGAATGGGCATTATTTTCATATAAAGTGACATATTCAGCCTCTGCAATTAAAGTTCCTCTACAGGATTATCAAAACAAGCATCCAGATAATGAAACTTTAAATAATGAATACTTTTTAAAAACAAAAAGGGAGGAATGTTTAATTCCTTGGAACTCACATCAATATCTAAGAAATGGCCCTAAAAAGAATGAGGTAAACGCAACATAGCACTGACTGTAATAATGCTAAGATTTAGTTCTTCTAAATGTAATTGTATATTGCAAATTATGGTACTATATTTCAAGAAAATTCACATTGAAATCATAAACTATTGGGAAAGTAGTTTTGTGCAGAACTTCTTTTTGAAAAAATCTCCAGATGTTTTTTAATATAGGACATCATACTGGCAAACAGATGTGGAGCCAGTAGCTATGAAAAACAAGGTGAACAAAAAGTTAGGAATATAAATACACCAATTAAATAACATGAAATTACACTTGATTAGCTATTATATGTTTTCTTCTGTGCCTAAAAACTCACAAAGAGGTATGAAGAACACATTTTTAAATATATATATATACATATACATGCACACATACCCTATATCTACATAACCTGTTATATGATGTGCTTACCCCTAAGAAGTAGTGTGTTTTCAGGAGATAAAAATTAGCTAGATTCCTCATGCATTATCTGAGTGTTTGCAGGTATTCCCAGTAGAAAGAAAAGGAAGGCTTATATAGCACAAGCTGAAAAACTTATCTATTAGAAGTCTCTTTTAAGGCTGACTGTTTAACGTATCCACTTCCTTTCCAAAGCTATTTTTTAACTGTCATATTTATTATATTTGCAACATTTAAGATTGCGATATTACCATTAAAATCTCTTGGCTTTGTCACAGTCTATGGAAAAGCTTGTTTTGTTGGTTTCTGGTGGTGTGTTTTTTTGGTGTTTGTTTGTTTGTTTTTTTATTTGAAGCATCAAATTCAGGGTAAATGAACTGAAATGTATTTCCTCTCATTGTAGCCAAGGACACATAGATGAGTAGCTACTTTCACACTAAGTCACCAGGATCTTTACAATGATTCACTCTTTCCCCTCCCCAGGCATCCAAGCAAAGAAAGAGGATAGTTTATTCAACTTGGTCTAAACGTGACATCTGTTTACATGGCCAGACTGAGAGGCATCCCAGAGAAGGAGGTAACAGAGGTTGTAAAAGCCCCTGCAGTGCATTTTGTTTCAATATGTGCACTGCAAGCCAACTGAAATGTGAGATGTTGCTCATCTGCGCTGTGGCAATCCCCGAGACAGAAGTGCTGGTGGAAGCTGAGGGATTTAATAGCACTTTGGCCCTTTCAGCACGTGGTGTCATTCAGAGATGCTGTGCGTTGCTGAGAGAAATCTTCCTGGTGTGGGCACTAACATTCACTTCCACCCTCATGTGTTTTCTTTGTCCTCTCATACACAGCTGTTTGTTCTGGTGATCATCCTGATAATCCCTTTTTCTTCCTCTTTCAGTGTAGATACATTGGGTTTGATAATAAATTATGAAGAATGTATAGCAATTCAGATGAGTTCTCATCAGCACCTTCCACAGCTACATTACTACTTTCAAACTGGAGATATCTTTTATAATGCGCATGTCAAGTGACATGATTTATCTTGCCTTTTTTAATGTGCTATCATTCTGGAAATGACATCATACTATGCCTTATAGTCAATTAGAGGTCTTTTCCCTGCTCAAATAAAGATAGGAAGGCATGTGTGAGAAATAGTTCAACACAGGATTTGTTACTATCTTCTGATGCCATTTCTCCCATTTTAAATATAAAATGTATTTGGCTACTTCTGTGAAAGCTATGAGAGTGGGTTTTATTTCAGCGAAATTTAGATGTCTGGGTAACTTTTGGGGCAATTTATCTCACCTGTTGTTGATTCTGTCTGCTTTATTTCCAAAGGTGTATGTCATTGCTTCCAGAGGTAAAGTGTGATGATATTAGACACAGCAGATATTATATGCAGTCAGATGACTCCACTATAAACCAACTTTTTCAAAGGAAATTGAAACACTTGAGAACCTAAATCCTTATTATTTTCAGTGACACCTGTGGCAAGCCAACCCTCTAGCTTTAAATAAAATATTTTATGGACTTCTGTAAGATTCAGAAGCGCTGGGAGCCATGAAGCAAAGTTCCCTAACATATGGTCCAGCTGACAAGTATTCACATCACAGAGTAATGATGAATTATACAAATGTAGTATCATACATCAAGAAGTAATATTATTATCTTTGAATGAATAATTTTCACAGGTTGTGTATTTTGTGTCCTGAAGCATTTTGTTTCCATGGAAGAACACTACATTATATGATCTATGCACCTCAGGAAGGCATACCATCTTAAAACATATTGTATTTTATGGTATAGACATGTCATTACATCAGGAACAATTTCAATGACAAAGTTAGAATTAAGAACACAAATAGCAGTTAGATCCAGTGAAGAGTTAAGCATTTCCAGAAGGTTTTTCATCCTGTCCAAATGTATATGTCTAAGAGAGGTGTGATGAATTGCCATCTGTCTCTTTCTATTCAGAGCAGATGACTAGTTCAAAGTATGTGCCAGACTGTTACATAAACAAAGACACACTAAAACAGTTTCAGGACAAGTTTAAGCTTTTGGTATAAAAATTCTCCATACGTCTAAGCTTCGGTTTCTAGACATGTTGAGAAGAGATTCAGTTTCACTGCATCTAACATTATCCAAATCTGCAAGCTAGCAACCCTTTCCTCATTTCGACTGATGGGCTTGTGATGGTGGTGGAGGTGGAGGGAAAATGTTGTGTGAAAGGCACTAAAAGGCTCATTTGGGATGCTGCACATAACTGCTATTGAAGCTCTGGAACACTTTTTTACTTGGTATCCTCCCTAAATAGTCATCTCATTTCATTAGGCAGCTCTTTGGAAATCAGACTGAGCATTCTTTCTGTTTCAAATAGTTATATGGCCTGGTAAAATGGATATGAAATAGTAGAATTGCACCATTTTGCTGTCCAAAAATATCCCCAGACCAGAAAAAAAAAATATCTGGGGAAATCCCTACCATTTTTAAACTCTCATCATCAGATAAAGAAAGCTTCATGCATCATAGATTAGGAAACCCAGGAGAACAAGTGAGCAACAAAAATCCTCCGTGGAACCGGTCTAGTACCTCTTAGCTATAAAGGAGTGGAGAAAATTGCCAGGAAGGTTTTTTCACTAGCTCAGCTTCTAAGAGGGCAGGATTCTGAAGCCCATCATAAGTTTCTTTTCATTGCACACACTGTGACACTTTTTTCTGCTTTGTAGTGCTTCAAAGGCTTCTACTTCATCTTGCATCTATGCATACAGAGACACCTACAATATGAACAAATGCATCTAAGCTACTTGCCTTAGTCACCCTTCATGGAAAATAAAAATAATGGATACAATTCCTTTCTTTCTTTTTAGATATTAACTTCAGGGTGAGTAAATGAGATCCTCACAGTGCTTATGTCTCTCAGTTGTCTGTAAAGGGACCTTGTTTCATTATAGATATCTGCATGTTACCTGATGAAGCCCATCAGCAGTGGAGGAAGATGATTTATAAAAAAAAAAAATTAATCTAATTTTAATACCTGAAGACTCTTAACTGGCATTTTGTCCTCGCATTAAATTGCTTTGAACTGCCATGGACTTCCTTTGCACAAACACATTTGTTAGAAGTCCTATGAAAAGCATCATTTCAATACAAAATATTAAGTTGAACATTTGTTATAAGGCTTGGGTAGTCCACTGTATAGGCTGTTCCCTTTGATGATAGTATCCTAAGGAAAACTCAACATTGCTGATTCAGATATAACAGCTGTGAGGTAGTATGCCATTTTATTAGTGCTGTGAAAGGGGTTGTCTTCAAGATGAAACAGAGAAGTGCAGCACTGATCACACAGAAGTACTAAAACTCCAGTCATGCTGATGCAGTTACCCGGCTAAATCATGACAGCCTGTGTCCATCCTGTTAGCAAACTGCTGGAACATGACCTGCCCAAACAGTGTCATTCAAAGCAGCTGTCACAGAGGTCACGGAATCACAGAACTGGTGGTTGTAAAGGATTGCTGCAGGTCACACAGTTCAGCTCTCACTTGAAGCAGGACCATTTACAGTAATAGATCAGGGCACCTGCAAATTTATCCTACTGAGCTTTAAATACCACTCAAAAGAAGAAAGTTTTCTTCAGTTGCTCTGGCAATCCTGCTGCAGTGATGTATTGCTTTTCTAATGCTGAATATTTTCCTAAATGTCTAATCTGAACCATCCCATCCACAGTTTATTCTCATTCCCTTCATTCTTGTCATCATTTATTTGCTGACAAGAGTGACACTCTGGTCTGTAACTGCCTTTCAGGTAACTGAAGCTCACCTTTTGAGTCTCCTCCAGGACATGCTCACCCTTTAGTCTCCTTGTTTTCAGACAGAACAAGTCCAGCTCTGTCAATGGCTGTTTTTATTTCCAAGACTGTGAATAATGGTCCAAAAGATGGAGATTAATGAGATCATAAGGCTGGAAGTGACCTCATTTAGCTTGTCCAGTCTTCCCCAAGTAAGATCAATTGCATCTATACCATTCTTGACAGATTATTTCTCTAATCTAAACATCTCCAATGATGAAGGCTCTCTAGCTTATCTGGCTCGGAGACTGAGATTTCTAGTAGAGTATTTTGAGACAGATAAATGTGGGCACAGGGTCTTTTCTCACAGCCCCATAGTTTCAGTGATGCTGCATTTTCATGCTCTCAGTTCCAGCCAGAAGTGAGGATGAGCATATCTCCTGCACAGGCACACACACTACAAATAGCACACAGAGTCATGCCTGTGCTGCCACACGCACAGAAATACAGTGGACAACACCAGTGGCTTGATACTGTTCCTTCCCTCCTTCAGAGTAGGGTTAAAGATTTCTAGTGGAATACATGACCCTACACACACACACACACACACACACACACACACACACACACACACACACACACCACATATATACATATATACATATATACATATATATATGCATATGCAAATGTATACACATACATACACACATGGCCTTTTTCCCATAGTGAGGTTTATACAGTCGAGTCAGTTGCTGGCTCCCAGACCCTGGTCTCCCCCAGCTGCTGTCATCTGGATCTGGGCCCCTCATGAATCAACTTTCCAGTCCAGGAGCTTGTTAAATAGAACTCTTATCCTAGGAGTCAGCCTACTTGGCTGTGAGTTCTCTAGCATGTACACAGAGTCTCAGATATGAAATGCAGCCAACCCCAAGATAGAAAAAGGATTTAATAAAAGTATAAAATAGACTGCAGTGAACAGGTGCAGAGCTTTCCACATGAGACTACTGAGACCAATCTCTTTCTGCTTTTTGGTCCTTCCCCCAAACATTTCACATGTTCCACCAGTTCACTTAAGACATCTTGTAAGTTTTACATTATCTGAATGTTCTCTTCCCACCCCATTCCAAGATAAGTCCTAAAACTCCTTAGGCAATAGCTCCTTTTGATTTGATGGCTTTCCAGAGACAGTCTTTTTTTAATGCATCTTAGTGTCTTTCACAGCAGGGGCAGTGATCTGATTATTCTCTTCCAATGTTTGCTTTTGGAGAAGCTTATCCAGTGTGCTCCTTATTAGGTCACTATAGTCTTTTCACCTGTCACTGTCCTCTGATCCTTGCCAAGTCTTTGTGATTAGCCTTTAGTCACACAGCCTAGGAGAAACCATAGAGAAGCATTCAAACAAAATTACGAGACAAATCATAGAGAACTACTATCACTACAAAAAAATGATGATGAATGATGCAAAGAAGGGTTTTGCAGTCTTGGTTTAGATGACATGCCTAGAAAGGATTTTATCCTAAAGGCATTGTTCATTAATTTCTAGGCCACTGTATGATACCTGAAAAACATCAAACATTTTTAGAGAACTTTTTCCAAAATCAGTGCTAAAAATATTTCCAGAATTTATCCTAAAAATATAAAACTTTATACAGAAAAATAGTGTGGAATACACTCAACTGAATTGAGTGCCAGATGAATAATAAGCTGAAGATCATAAAAGCAGTGCTTTATCTTCACATTAGATTGCTTTCATTCCTGTGCAAACCTTAACTAGCTAACCAAATGATTTAACTGCTCTAATCCTTGCCTTCATTCTACTTTTCTTAATGTGCTTTCTTGGTTTTGTGATGATCATTTAGGCTGCTTGCATTCCATGCAAACTGATTATATTGGAACATCTCCAGGGCATTGAAACTTGCATTTATACATTTTTGCACAGTATTCACCACGAGTGCATTTTGGCATTGTTTTAAGTAAAACTAAATGTAAATACCCAGGCATAAATTTACTAGGTTCTCTTCTGAACTAATATTAGAAATAAAGTGGTGTTGTTTGTTTTGGGTTTTTAAATTGACATCCTGTTCCTACTGTTTAAAATTATTTTTCAATCAAGCATGGAGAGTGCAGAGGAAAATGAATCAGGGGAGAATATTCTGAAATGGAGCTCCATTTAGTGGATTCAGCAATAAACTCAAGGGTTTTTTTTATTTAGATATGGCAGACTCAATTAGCATCTCATTAGCAATAAGCTGTATAAATAGGCATGTTCAGCAAAGAGGGAAAAAAGTCAATAGTCTGCTGGCAGCCACTCAGTATCCCAGCACCAAGCTTTCAACACACAGAGAAGCTCTAATTAGAAGCTTGTCCATGTGCATGCATCACTCATTAACTGCCTCTTTACTGAGAGGGAATAATGAATTGATCCCTTTAATCTGACATTAATAAATTGCCAACATTTTGGGAGTATTTGAATGTAAAATAGTGATGTTCATTATCAAAATTATGTTTGATGAGTTGGGTTTGTTCTGGCTCATTGAGAAGGATAATTTTCGTACTGTTAGGTCTCCTTCCAAAAAAACAAGTCTGGATGCTTTTGGCTTACTCCATAGAACTTCAAGTGAGAGTCTGGATCTCTGGAAACAAGCACTATGAATTACAGATATGACAGATGATGTAATGCAATGACGTGTTTCCTGCATCTTGTAGCTACATGAGCAAGGGTAATTGAACATGACTTGAAGGTGTGTCTTAGGGAGAAAATCACTCATCTCCTGTTTATAGCATTTTGTCTGTACTACCTGAGTCCATCAGAAGGAATTCAGCTCTCTATATATATGGAAAATATCTGACAAATACCTGGGGCCTAGATGAATCATTGTCTCTTGTTCTGAGTCAATTTCATCTCTTGCTAAGTTTCCTTTCAGTTGCATTTCACCTTTTGTATGAAACAAATAGACAAAATGGACTATTTATGCTTGTTTAGGAATGCTTGTTTATGGAATACACCAGTCTAAGCATTTTGAGTCCCATGCTGCTCCCCAAATGAGGATCAAAATTGGGTTTTTCAGAGCTGCATTGTGCTACTAATGAGGTTGTGCAAAGACTAATAGGTGACCTGGTCCACTCTCTGGTACAAAGCGGCCTAATCCCATTGTGCAGTGCCTTTGGCTATAGTTGTGTGATGGGCATGCTTTGTGTCCTTAGTCATCCTTACAGCTCCCTTCATGTGTGAGTTCACATGGCTGATTAGAGACGATTGCACTAGAGGATAAATCTGATAAAGAGCAAGTTAATAAAGCAGAGCTGTTGTGGTATACATAAAAGCGCTGATAACTCTTCAGGACAGGACATATAAAGATAAATTCTATATTGCTCAAATTAAAAGCTAGCAAACTGTATTCATCTGTGACTGTTACATGGCTGTCAAAATGTGCTTACAAAACTGTTCAACAGCAAATATGAATCTTTGCCAAAGTTGTTCTACCCGACAGGCAAGGTTAACTGTATGATGGAGAAACATCATATCTTTATCTTTCAGTAGTCAAAAGTCATATACAGAAGTCCATACTGACCTGTCTCAAGTATCTCTCAATCAAAGAAATATTGTTAAAATAAAATCATAAAAATTCCTTATCTACATTTGCTCACATTTCCTCAGTGAATGGCAAATTAATCAGAATTAGAAGCCATGCACACTCAAGTATGGTTATTGGAATCCATGTGTCTAATACCATGAACATAACAGGCTACTACCAGTTCATCTTATACAATTCTTTCCTGGGTTTAGCCATCTTTAACAAATAAATAACATAGTCCTTGACCACATTTTTCTCAATAAAATTTCCAGGCTCTATGACAAACTGAGTAACACAAGGTAATATTGTATTCTACACAAAGACTTCCTCCTTTTTCTTCATGTGACAGTGTTTATTATATATAAAGGATATCAAAGGTCTGTTTCTTTATATTGGTTAATGTTGTATTTAGGTACATTCATAATTCTATAACACCAAATCAGATATTTTTTCTATTCCAAATGTTCCTCACAAAAATGCATTTCGTATACAGTTGCTGCAAAAGAATTCTTACAGAAATTATGCATCTCTAGAAATAAGAATAGAGTTATTTTAGGAATTAAGTATATCTGGGTTGGATAGAGAAGAAATGCCATATAGTCTTTACATTATTTTCCTCAGCTCTCATAAAGTTATTGGATAGTCAATGGATATTTAATTATATAATATTGAACTTATTCAATTGGGTAATATGCAAGGCAGGCTCTGTAAGGCAGGTTTTGGAGAATGGACTTGGAAAGAAGTGAGTTTGACACATTTTTCTTACCAGCTCATGTCACTTTTTGTTTTTTCTCAGCCTGACTTTGGTACACAGAGAAGAAGTGTATTGTAGTATGACCACGTGTGGAACAATGAACCTGACATTATGTGGAGCTTCAATTTCACTAATTTTAATACAAACATTAAATATGTTTAGCTTATAGGAATGATTTCTTAACTTAGAAAAGCTATTCAGGGAAGTTACTTAAGATCTTGTAATTCATCTGGTAATTTAGCGCAGTTTAAGATGAGGCATTGAGTAGAAACCTGTAGTAACTTTATATGGAAGTTAAATAACAAGAGTTCTTGTTTTTTGTTTTACCTAGGTCACCTAACATTTCCCCTGAGAAATATTTTGTCCTTGGACTTCCATGGTGGAATAGGAGAAGAAGCTATAGGCCTAAATTCACAATAAGTCAATATTCTTAATTAAGCTCTATGTCACTAATAGCCTGTCTAATCCTAGGCAGTGCTTTATCTCACTAAAGACTCCAGCAGACATATGATGGAGGATTAATATCAGACAGCTGAAGCAGCTACAACCACCAGACAGTCTCCCACATTGTCCTTCTGATAGGTGCTGCCACTGAACAGAATGCCTGATGCTTTGGAAGAAAGTTTCTAAACCAGCATGGCAAAAAGAAATTAGTTTAACTTAACATACTTAATTGAAATAATCCTACTTTGTACCTAAGAGACTGAAAACTTTAGCAATGCAAGACCTGTTGGACAAATAACTCAGACATCTGTATGTTTGAGCAGTAAGATCTGTGAGTGAATGATAAAGATGGCTAGGGTGATAACAGATTTAGCCATCTGATTTCCACCTGCTGTCATAAGTTTTTAGAGCTCTGAATGAAACACAAAGGTGATGAAATATTCTTCTTGTAGAGGCCCACTCAGAAAAATATCTCTTTTCTTGTATGTATTCTGGTGTTTTCTTGTTGAGGAATTCCATATTCTTAATACTGACTAGATAATCCTGACTACACATATTAAAGAAATGTATTTGCTAATTTCCTACATAAGATCCCATGAAAATGAAGAGAGACACTACACAGATATTGGTATAATTTCAGCTGTAAAAAACAATGGCTTCTTAAAGATTTTATCTTGACATGAGCCGAGATCTGTCTTTTTTCTTGCCAGATCCAAATCCTGGAGAATTTTCCTTTTGTATCAGAAAGAAGATGGATTGGATAAAATCAGATATGTCCTCTGTGGGTGACTAGGTTTTTTTTTTAAAGATGAATCATAGTGATTTTCTGTTTGATGAATATCAAATTTACAACATACCCCAACAAAATGAAATTGCTTCTGCTAGAGAACCTTTAGAGGAACTGAACAGAAAAAATATAGCTTTCAAATATGTGAATGCCTATATTTAACTTGCCATTTTTCTTCTTTTTTGGACAGAAGGAAGACAAAGAAGTATTTCTGAGAGTGCCTATTTAGTGCATAGACAACTGATTACTTATTTAAAATCTAAGGTAAACTGCTAAAATAGGTTAGATGAAAGAACTCCGGAAGCGTTTCTCTATCTTCATCAGTAATAAAATTCTAGGATGACTAGTTGAGATTTGGGCATTTATATTGTAAAGTTTAGTAGAAGAATCCTACCCTATTGATACAAATATATCAGTTATGATGTCACCCAGTAGATGAGGTTTCCTCTACAGTCAGTAGAGTGAAGTCAGCACCCCCTTAAGGTGCTTCATCTCAAAGCTCATTGACAGACTTTTTAGGGCAGGATACTTTGTTAAACTGACATTTGAAAGCCACCATTTATTGCCACTATCTTGAGGTAATCTAGACAAAGAGCTGAACACACCATTTCAATTTCAGGTGGCTGTTAAGGAAGATGAATCCTATCCATTCAAATTTTAGTGATTACTTTTCCATTTTACTTAATCACTGACTATTTGAAATCCCTTTCCATGATTCTTTAATAATGCTTCAAGACATCATACAAACCAGCATAAACAGACTTAATGCACAAAGTTTGTTTCTGCCTTTTCTGCACTCTTGTCAGTTTGTGTCCAAACATGCTGCTTTCAAATGTTGTTCCTATAAAATTATTCAGGATTTCTTGTGTCATTTTCCCACATTTGATGAATAATGAATGCCAGCACCTTCCAGTACTTCCAAAGCTAAAATTAATTTCACTAAGTTTTTCAACTATGAGTTAAGTGGCAATTACAGAATATAAACCATCCACTTCTGCATATCTGCTGCATTCGCATTTAAAAAGTATCAAAGAATCAGGCAAAAAAACATGTCCAATTAGAATAAAATATTCAAAATTAAGTAGAACTTAATTGAAGAGCTGAGTTTAACGTCGAGAAAATTTTTCCTAATTATAAATGCAATTATGCTGGGCTTAGGGCATAGTCGTTTTCTGCTTGTTGTGGGGTGTTTTGTTGGGGTTTTTTGTTATTAGGTTTTCTTGTTTTTTGGGTTTTTTTAATATATCCATAGTTTTACATTATAAGTCTAGAAAGGAGTTGGTTTTGTAATAACATTTTACTTCAGAAGAGAAAAAAATATATTTAGCCTTCTACCTTAAGTGATGTTGGCCATCTTGCAATCAGTAAATCTCTTCACTTTATGCAAAGATCGCTTTGTGATCTTTATGATGAAATGTTTTTCTCAAAGAAAAATATTATATTCTAGTAATTTGTATAGTTTAAAATTATAAACTTCTCTCCAGGTCTGTAATAACAATGTTTATACACATTTAAGATATGATAAAGAGCTATTCCAGAAACATGAAAATAATTATTCCAATGAAAAATCATTCTTTCAGCTCCTTCATAGGTTTCAAAGGCAAGACTTTAGTCTTTTCCAAAAACTGGTCGAACAAACAATAGCTAGATTTTGACTGGTCAGACAATAATTCTGGGGTGCTTTTGGACAGAAGTGGAGAATCAGTGACAGAGCTCTCTGTGATGTGCTTGAAACCATGTGGTTTTGAGGAATATCCATGAAAAGAATCAAATCTAATTGTGTTTGCAGAATTAGATGGAGTTTGAAAAGTTTTTTAGACAATATAGAGCTACAGTACAAAGACCCGGCAAATGTCCATTAGAGGTAATGTCATATGGCCTCATAACACAACATCCATCTCCACACATTAAGAATTTGCATTGTAATAGTTAAAGCTTAAGGTAACAGATTTAGGAAAACAATTGCAAAATACATGTCTGAAAAGAACATCATTCAGATGTCTTCTGCATCAGTTAACGTTTTGCTGTTTGTCCAAACTAAGCTTCATTCAGCACATTGGTGCTTACTTGGTTCTCTGTTAGATATTGGCCAAGCTACTGAACTCTGCAATCAGACAATCTAGGAACAAATGGAACATACCTGCAACAGTAAATTGCACAAAATGAGAAGTTGGCAGGCTTATACTGTTAATTTGTTAGAGAGATCCCTGTGTTTGGGTGATGTGAATTAGAACTGTACAAACATTTCCCAGGTCTAGTTTGGGAATTAGTAAGGATGATTAGGCAGGGACCATTTCATAAAAGTGACTTGGATGAACCACTTTGTTTTGGCTAGTAAAAGTGTTCAGTAATGTGGGAGTTGACAAATCATGCCAGTTTGGCTGCACAAACCCTAGATTGTTTTAGTTTACTAATGTATATTTCCTCTATGTGGTTTGAGGAACTGATGGGTTTAATAATCTGAGACAGCCCTAAGAATATCCAGCAAAGTGCTCCTGGTAGCAAAGAGAGAGGGAAGAATAGAAAAGGAGGAAGACAGAAGTACGATGAGAGCGAGAAAAGAGAGTGCAACATACCTTCTTTGGCAATTATGGATTCTTAAAATGGCTCAGCTAGTTATGAAACTTCAGCTCAGCACAGATTTTTACAGTGAAAGTTGGGGTTACTAAATTTGGTAATTTTATATTTAACTTTTACAATGTATGCTTATTTAGCAAGATGTGTCCAGGAAAAGAAAATGGAAATAAAGACTTCCATTCTAATTATAGTCTATAAGAAGTATTTAAGGAACAGGGAGCTTTGCTTACTCAGTTGCTTTTTGGTCTATTTTTTTAAAATAAGGTTAAACAATGGGGCTGAAAATTTTTTTGTAACAAAAAGGTGTCCCAACCACCTTGCTAAATGTCTGCTCTGTGCTTCTGCTCTTCAATCACCTGATGCACATATATCCTAGTCCTAAGAATGTTTAGGACCCTTGTGCCTTCCCGGGAAACTGAATTTACACATGGCATGGACACGTAAGACAATCATGCCAAGGAGAAGGTAAGTCAGCAGATATCAGATTAGTCTGGAAGAGAGGAGGACAAAGCTTGCTCGGGAAAGCACATAAATGTGCCCTGTTTCCTGACCCCAGGAGCAGTTTTGCTGTCCTGGGACAACCGAGACTTGCTGTAATTGTCTTACAGAAAAATGGAAGGGCCAACAAATTTCTGGTGCAGGAGGAGCAGTGCATGGACAATCATCTTGCTCCCATGCAGGAGTGTTGCAATTCAGGACCACAATAAGGGAGGGGTAGAGGAAGGCAAGGCACTCTGAGGCCTAGAAAATATCAATGCCCTGAGGATTTAGGATCCACATTGCCAAAATCAAATATGGATATGCTGGCAGCAGGCCTCACATACAGAGAATGCTCAGCTTGGTGGGCCAAAGACCTTCTCTGGTTGTGTTGTCCCTGTACCACACAAATGACAAATTCCTGAACCTGGCTAATCAGACACAGCTCTTGCAGTCCTGAAATACTGATATTGTAATTTTTATCTATTCTTAAAAGAATAATGAGGGTGCCAGTGTTTATTCAGTTCCTCTGACACCTGGTATTTTTTTTGTTGTCATAGTTTACCTTTCAGACTAGTTTAACCAAATGGGAAAAGTAGACAATCCTGTTTCATTTTGTGCCTTTGTAACCAGGCCTTTCAAGATGACAATGTGAAAACGTGAAAAAAAGACCTTCTATCATCATGGATAACTTAAACCCTATACTCAAACAATTTGAAAGTTAGTGATTGAATTCAAAATAAATTTAGAAAAATAGATTTCAGTTAGAGGAAATGTTGTTGTAATACAAGTCTAGAAATAGCTAAACTCACTGGGTAACCACTAAACCAGTCAATTTTATTACAGCTGTGACAGTTGCACATGCTGAAAAGAAAGGACTATATAGTTTCAGAATTTCCAAACTGTGAAGAAAACACATTTTGAAAAAGGCCAATCAGGCAAAGTTTAAACAATTTTCACTATCATAGAAAAGATGCCCTTAATGCATTATTTAAGTGCTAGCTAGGCAACAATCCTTTTATAAGCTGTCCTTTGAAATATATTAAATGGTAGGAATGACAACGCTTTAGAAAGACTGCACAAAGTGAGGGAAAGACTTCAGTGAGGAACTTGCCACAGTCAAGTAATATACTCCTCAATCTCATTTCTAAAGAGACTCATCTTTCTTTGAAGTTTTCTATTGTCCTTCAGGTCCAGAATTCAAATTTACTTTTAAGTCAGAACAAATGAGGGAGTATTTTTATGAAAAAGAGCAAAAGGAATGTCTGCTACAGAGTGCAAGGACTAATACTTTGGAATGCTTTTTAAACTTTATTTCTCAAACTTTTGAAAAAGAATCTTATATTTTCTACCTGGAGGCTGAGATTCTTTGCACTAACTTCAGCAAACTGCAAGTCAGAAATTGGTCTATGCTAGTGATCTCTTCCAATCTAACAAAGACATAAAGCTGGGGAAGTACTTATCTTACTTATCTTAAACAGCTGGTTATAATAGAATTAATTTCCTTTTCAAAGTGTCACTGTTTATCTTTTGGATGATTCCTTATCCTAAACCTTCACAGCTCTTGTGATTCTAATGCAGTTTTTTTAACTTAATGGTATTAAAGAGTTTAGAATAATGGAAAGTATAATTATAAACCATTTATACTATTAATAAATCTGCAAAGTAAAATTTTTCATTGTACTCATTAAAAAGGTATATTTTGCATATAGGTGTGTACCATTTAATTGGAAAATAAATTTTATGCTGTCCTCGGCCTTCACTTAGCTGGCCTTGTACACACAGATTGGTTTGGGGATTGCTCATATAAATATTTATTCAGAAGAAGGGTTTACAGCATCTTTGTGTATTTCTAACAATTTAATTGCTAATAACTAATTAATTGCTAATAGCTAATCTTGTTTCAGTAAGAACAGCAATAAAACAATAACATATTTTCCCTTTTCCTGAGTATAACCAGTTGCCACTGAGTTAAATTGGGAGGGAGGGAAAGTTATGGACTATAAAAACATGGTAAATGTCTTCACAAATCTATAAAATCAAATTAATTCATAGGTAATATAATATTAACCTTAAAATTGTCTTGCTTAATGTAAAGAAACTCAAGTAATCCCAGAAAACAGAAAGTTTATGTGATTTATAGAAAGAAAATAGAATTCAGACTCAATGCCTTTATCTCTTCAGCAAGTAATTACTAGGACCATATTTTATATTGCTCAGGTTATTTCAATGAAACTTCTAAACCATACAGTGCAGAAAATAGCTCTTCCATTATTAAAAAAAAAAAAAAGAAAAGAAAAGAAAAAAAAATGTAGGGTGGCTTATTTACCTTTGAAGTCTTTGAGAACATTTTTGACAGGTTTGAGGATGTCTTGGAATGGACAACTGTTTTCCCCAAACTGCTCTCTAAAATATTCTTATATTTGCACAGTTAAAATACACTTATTTTCCTTGGATACTTTCTTCATTAAAAAGAAGGAAAAAAAAAACCTGATGCAACAATAGCAGTAGCCTTTTATTTCAGGTGTTATTAAGTTGATGTGTTACCATATCATTTCCCACACGTTTACACTGAAGTTTTTGCGTTCCCTCAGTTTTTGACAGTTATCCTCAGAAAGTAATGATAAATTATTGAAATAAAAATTCGTTTGTTTTACTAGGATGTAAAGAAAAAGTTACTTTCTAAGGCTATATGGGAAGCTTTTGATAGAAAACGACTTAAGTACAAACTCTGCCAGAGTCCTATCAACAGTGCCATAATGTGTTTCAAAACTGTCTTCTCTTTATCTTGTAAGATTTAATTTCTTCTGAGACTGTTCCTGCATGTATGCTTTTAAGAAACCATCCTTAAAAATTAAAAATTCATATTTTATTGTAACTGTCTCATGTGGGATTCAGCTGCGGATTAAGAAGCTCAGCTTTGTGTCTGCACATATGTGTACTATATGTCTCCCACTTTCAGCAATGGAGGTGTCATTAGTACAGTGAATGGGGCTTGGAAAATAATTCATCTTATTATAAAGCAGACTATTACAGAGTAATTATTTTGTGCAAAAGGAATTATTTTGTGCTTCCTGTGATGTCATGAGTTTCCCAGCGTATTCACATAGCACTCACAGATGTAACAGAGATCACAGGAGATCAAAAGCCTCTAGGAATATCAAGTAGAAGTTACGTTGGTTGTCCAAGACCAACTAAAATTACACCAACGTTCCAATTTGGCTGATGCCAACAACAAGGACCACATAACCACCCTCTCACTCCCCCACCAGCAGGATCAGGGAGAGAAGTGGAAGGGTAAAAACCAAACTTTTGGGCTGAGATAAGGACAGTTTACAGAGAAAGCAAAAGCCACACACACAAACAAAAGAAAACAAGCAATTAATTCACTGCTTCCCATGGTCAGGCAGGTATTCAGCCATCTTCAGGAGAACCGGGCCCATCATGCATAACAGTGACTTGAGAAGACAAGCTGCATCACTCCAAACGTCTCCCCCTTCTTCCTTCTTCCCCCAGCTTTCTATTTTTATTTTCTATTTCTATTTCCCCCAGCATGACATCATATGGGCTGGAATTTTCCTTCTGTCATTTTGGGTCACCTGTCCTGGGTATGTGTCCCAACCTCCTCTGCATCCCCAGCTTCCTCACCAGCGTGCCAATATGAAAAGCAGAAAAGGCCTTGTCTCTGTGTAAGCCCTGCTCAGCAAAAACAAAAACATCTCTGTATTATCAACCCTGTGTTCAGCATAAATCCAAAACACAGCCCCAGTACCAGCCTCTGCAAAGAAAACTAACTGCACCCCAGCCAAACCCAGCACAACCAAATGCTTATTTTAGGAAACTGAATCATATCTTTGATGGAGAACAGCTGAATATCCGTTCAAGGACATGAAAGACTTTTGACTTAAAGTGCAATTCAGTTGTCAATTCAAAAGCATAAATTTCCATTTGAAATCTCCTCCGACAAGACACCTACATTCCATGGGTGTTGAGCTGTAGCTGCCAGTCCTGTGTAGACTCACACGTGCTTTGCACAGATAATAGGTAATTACATATAAACATTTCTATTTGGTTGTTTTTATTTTTAACCAAATCCTACCACAGACACTTAAAGTGTATCGAGAAATCTATACTCTCCCTTATCTGTCCTTCCTTCTCTGTTCCCCTCAGTCCCGAAGCATCAAATTGTCTGAACAAATCCAGCTGAAACATCTGAGCTATCAGAATGTAATTAACTCTAAAGTCTACGGGGATCAATGTCTTGCTTTCTAATGAGAGTACATAAGGACACTGAAAAAAAGGAAGTTTTTCAACTTTGTTTAATAGGTCTAATTTCAGCAATCTATCATTTACCTTTCCTCTAACTCCTCTTTTGAATGGTTTTGTCAAGCTAAATCTGCTTATTTATTTTTTCTTAGAAAAATTGTCAAGACTCACTCTGCTTTATAGACTATAAATCTGACCTATGCTTACCTTTTTTTTTTAATTTAGTTATGACCTGTAACATATTTTAAAGATATATGTTAAATATTTAAGGGTATATTTTTAGACCTTTTTTTGATTTTAATGCAAATTTTGGGTCCATTTGAAGGCAGTTTAATTCAAATTAAGCTCATGAAATTCAGAAAATATGTCTAATTTGAATTGGGTCTTTAAATTTTATTATTTTTAAATAACACTTATGTATGTTGAATTCTTCTGCATATAATTTAAAAGTGTAATTTCTACTGAACACAGAAAAATAATCTCCTAATGTCTTCCTGCTTCCAAGTTTAAATTCTTTTGTGTAAGGCTTTTCATTGAAAAAATGTATGCAGATGACTAACTTTATTGATTTGGTATGAATAATTTCAGGCTTAAGGTCTTAGACTCAATCGCAGGTGCAGATTCAGAGAAGTAAGTGATTGGAATAGATCTGAAGCCTCAACTGGAAACTATTGAATAAATATGAATTCTAAATTGTACCAAGAATTCAGGGTGGGAGAACATGCAGAGCATGGGTGAAGTGCATCCTTACTCTGCTCATGCTCTCTGTATTACTGTTGGAAGGCATCTGATGCTCACTGCTGCATTAATTTAAATGAAGAAAGGGAATTTAAAGATCCATGTGCTGTGAATTTTGTATGAAAAATGATGGTGTCTCAAATATGATGCATGTATTTATTGTTGTTAGAGTTCATGTTCTACTTAAGAATAGTTTCATGATTTATTCAAAGCATCTCTGATGTAGCATTTTTTTACCTAAAAAATAGTGGATATCTGTTCCCTATCTAAACACATATCTAATTTTATATATATATATATATATGTTTATATATATATATATATATGTTTATATATCTATGTATGTGTCTCAGTATAACAGTCTTCCTAAGTTCACACTCAGATGAATCTGTAAATATAATTCAGATTCTAAATGCCTTGTACACTGTTCATAAAACAATTTTTCTCCTTTTTCCTGTCTGTGTGACAATTTTTGTTCATGGTTTATTAGTATTTTAGGTTGCCTTTGTGATCTATTCAGAATTGAATTTACTTCATTTCTCCAGAGAAGTTATCACAACAGACATTATTGTGCATATTTTTTAAAAGTTTAGTGCAGCATGTCTACATCTTCTGAAATAATTGTGAAGATTTGAGCTTTGTCCCTCTAGTTGTTGGACGTTTAAATTTTAGTCATCCCAGTCTACACATAATCACCTTAGGCTCCCTTTAAAATCAATGAGGGGATAAAATCAGCTCAAAAGGTGGTTCATTTGACCTTGTTCAAATCCTTATTTCAGGAAGATATCAATCTTACTTTGGAAGTGCCAATTTCTCTCAATTAACCATAAGAAGAGTTAGTCTGATTAGCTCACAGGCACATGTCTACTTCCAGTCATCCCAACCCCAGTCTAGCTGTCTAGTGCAATTTATTTTTTTTACTCACCCATTTCCCTTTAGTATTCAAAGGTTCACACTTTTTTTTCTGTGAACTACAATTCAATAGAAAAGTCCTTTAAGAAGTATTCCACAGGCACATTGAACATATT
The DNA here is from genome assembly GCA_013398115.1 of Falcunculus frontatus. Classification (NCBI taxonomy): domain Eukaryota; kingdom Metazoa; phylum Chordata; class Aves; order Passeriformes; genus Falcunculus; species Falcunculus frontatus. The sequence continues at coordinate 617,142 of VZRV01008672.1, forward strand.
TAAGAATTACAAACGACCCTACCTGTCTTATCAGACAGATAATTTAACTCATTTGCCCGTTGTGCTGCAGTTGGTGAAAAGAAATTTCATATTTGCATGGTAAATTGACATTCTTATTGTTTTAGAATGTTTGTGCTAGAACAGCCAACTTGAAAAGAATAATGTATGTTTGTTTCTTTTACTAAGCAAGAAGAACTATGCAGGACTGTTTCAGGACTATTCTATTGGTCTTCAGGCTGCCAGTTGTATTAATGTATGCTCCTTCTTATAAATCTCATATATCCCAGTTTTCTCCTTTTTTGTTGCTGTTGTTGATTAAGAAATTATGTTCCATGTACATATTCTATGTGTATATTCTGTGTATTCCACGTTCCCTTTGCACACTTCCACATTCTCTATATTTTTGAAATGCTGGTAGAATTAACTTGTACATCAGCAGGAGCCACTGCAGAGACAAGCAGCAAGGAAAAGGCAGCTTCTGCCTCCCGTTGCTGCTTCTCTGAGCCATTCATCCCTCAAGTAATTTAATAAGTGTTCCATTAAGAAGTGGATGCCCATGATTCCCTGCTGTAAGATAGAGCACACAAAGCTTCAAACAAGGCTCATAATGATTTTGGGTCTCTGTGCAATACTGTAATTTCTCATACATACCTTTTTTTTTTTGTTTTTTTTTTTAAATACAAGAAAAGCCAAGGACAGAAAAAGTGCTTTTTATAAGAGTAATGCAGCAGAAATTTTTTATAAAAGTTGTATTTTATTTGGCATGGATTGCGTCTTTGAAACAAAAGTGTCACAGTCACCAATCACCCTAAAACATTATTAGAAATCTCTTGGTTTGTTCTCAGTTGTGCCTCTGAGGTTTCATTTGAGCTTTGAAACTTTATCTGTTCAGTGATACCTTTTTCAGAACATTCTGATTGTCAAAGGAGTACACAGATTTGATTTAATTTGACTTATCATTTCTTTTTATAAGTGTTTTTTCTTTGTAGAATTTTATTAGTAAATCACCTCCAAGAGTGATACATAGACACACTGAAATTGAAACTCTCCAAGATTTTATCCATTTAAAAGCAAAACATTTATTTTTACTCTAGGTTGTCTAAGAATATTTATTAACTCTGCTGATGAAACAGTGCGAAATATTTATCTCTTACTATCATATTGCAAAAAGGAACCCTGTACATTGAAACACAACCTGATTAATTTCCTCCTTCTCTCATTAATTAATATATGTTTTGTTACTATATAAAAAATTAGAGGGAGTCTAAATTGACACAAAATATTGTTTCTTTACTTCCCACCCTTAAAAACACAAGAGTTATAGAAAGATAAGAAATTCCCTTTGGAAACTCCATATAAGAATTTTTTAAAGATAAATTTGTGACTGCATGAATGGTAGTTTTGGCAGATTATTTTGTGCAATATGTGCAATACTATAGCTTTATTAATTAATTCTTCATTTATTCCTTGAGCTGAGCAATCTCATCATTATAAATGTACCTAAGTATTCTCTTTAAATAGATCAGAAGCGACAGATAAGAAAAGAATTATTAGGGGGAAGAAAGAAAAAAAAAACCAACTTAAACTTGATTTTCAAGTAACAGGAGAAATAAAGGTTTTCTCTGCATTAGAAAGACTTTGTGTAGTCCAATAAAGAGCAACAACCTGAAAAGTGTCAAGTCTCGTCTTTTTAACAGGGATGGCTGCTTCCAGACCAATGTTAAACCATTGAATCGAGGAAAGCTACTTGAACTGTCCAAGTGCCTGCCAGGGACCAGTCTCACAATTTAATTGTCCAGTTGATGCAGTTCCAGTGCTTGGACACCTGCCCCGGCACTCTGTAGTTTCCTAATATACGAGCTGCTGAAACACCTCTCTGTGCTTCCACAAGTGGAACAATGCTTTGTATCTGTCAGAGAAAGTCCTTTTCAAAATCCAACCTCCTAATCTCCTGTGGTGACTGTTTTCAGGTTTACAGGAGAAATTATCCATGTATATGGAAAGCAATCTCAGAATATGGGATTCAGAGATGCTACCATATACTATTTGAGTCAGTGTAATTTGATCACAATTATGCCTCCCCCAACCATATTTTTCTGCTCCCCCAAAATGACCAGACAGGCTTACTTATAACTCAGGATTGGATGTGTGTGTGGGGGCTGTGTCAGGTATTATTTTTCCTTTGTGTCTTTGTTTTACTAATCTGAGCCTCTGGCCTACTCCTGGACACCTGAAACAAACTCTTAATAAATGGATTTTTTGCATTTCCCACTAATCTTGGATTTATAAGTTGCACAGTTCTGATGCATATGCTCGCTCTTGGATATGTGCAGACCCTTTCAACCCAGACACAACTGACTGTACCTCTGCTGCAAGGAAATTTCTGTTGTGCCACTAGTAGCTGTTAAACAGCCATGCACTACAAGCCTGGTACAATATATTAAGGGAAATTGGTGCAGTTGTGTTCTTACCCTGGGTTTGGAATTGCAACAATTTGGGTGCTGCCTGGTGAGCAATGGGATTCTTCCTGCAGTGGTGCAATCAAACAGCTGTGGGCAAGATTAGTCAATCCTTCCCATATATCTAAGCTGAGTTACATCATCTTGAGGTAACTCTTAGTTTCAGGGGGAAAATGAAGAATAAATCACTTCTAAGTAGCAATGCTTAAATGCGGTGTATCTCAGAATGTGAAAATGTCAACTTGAAACCCTGGAGATTGATAATGACACGATGTTTGCAGTATGGGCCATTAAACTCATCATAGAAATTCAGCTAGAGGTGACTCAGAGCAATTATTGTGCTGTATTTATTTCATCATTGTGATAGACAAAACACTTCATAACTGTGGTTTTATAGCTCTGTAGTAAAACAACTTTTTCTTGTTGAATGTAAACTAGTAAAAAATAATTTAATTAAAAATATAATAAAACTTTAAAATAAACTTTAAAAATAAAGTTTTAAAAATGTATAAAATTTATTTATAAAATAAATAAAAACATAAAATAATATTATTTTGAGCTATTTCCCATGTTCTGTTTCCTATAGTTCCCATATCAACGATGATATTGTTCCTGAAGGTTTTCTGTGGCATTAATTGGGAAAAACTTTCAAAAGCTGTTTGCATTGCTTTGAGATGACTGAATTATGTAGTCCAGTGTACTATTCAAGTATCGCACATAAGCTTTTAACACTGTACTGCACAGATGTCCAGAAAGACATTAAGGTGCTGGGGAGTGTTCAGAGAAGGGCAGCAAAGCTGGTGGATGGTCTAGTGAGTAAGTCCTCTGAGGAGCAGCTGAGGGAGATGGGGGTGTTTGGCCTGGAGAAAAGGAGGTTCTGGGGTGACCTTATCACTCTCTGTCACTAGCCAAATGGAGATCAGCCTTGAACTTGATGATCTTGGAGGCCTTTTCCAACCGAAATGATTCTGTGATTCTGTGACAGAAAAATTATGGAGGAGAACAATACCCTTCTTTCCCTTGAAATAGCTTGTCCATTCTTTAGTTTCTTTAACTCGGACTGTGTGCCTCAAACACACGTATTCCTGATTAAGGTTTACAAAGTCTGAACTAATGGATGAAACTAATCATTTCTCTTAGAGGACACTGAGAACTATGAATTTCTTCTTTTCTCTTAGAGGACACTGAGAACTATGAATGTCTTCTTAAAGCTTTTTCTGTGACAAATCTTTTTGACAAAAGCTTCAAAATGACAGAAAATATGGACAAAAATATACTACATATGATATCTATAAAAAACCAGTAGCTTAATGAGAATTTTAAAATGATAACTTTTACGCAGTGAACTTATTTTCTAGGATGTTATTTTTAAATTAAAGTTTCCTTGAAATGCTTAGCTAAGCTCAAAACATTTTGTAACAGCAGATCTGTTGTCTAAGAAGGGAGGAGCTAGATAAAATTTTCTGTAATTTTTTTACTGAGAGAGCACTAGGTTATATTGAAAGCTCGTTAAACCTGACACATTTAAAGAGCATTCTACTTGCATTTTCATAAACAACCAGTGTCAGCCAAAGCTTGAATATATCCCCTCACTTTAAACTGGAAAGAAGAAGACTGAGTAGAGGGAAAAGTCAAAAAAATGTTCAGATATTTAATCTTTAGTCAGCAATGACTTGTTAACCTCCAGGTTTATTTGGGGAGTTTGTGAAAAACAATACTCTGTAAATGAAAACTTTTGAGCTGGAACATATTCACTCAGATAAAGCTTGTTTTCATTTTAAGACTTTCTCAATTTTAAAGTGGATTCAGAGGTTTCTAACAAACAGCTAGTTCTTGTACAGAGATAACAAATCCAAATAAAATGGTGTTTACCTAAAAACTCTTTGGAAGTGAGAAAAGTTTTGAAACGACAGAAGCTGGGCTATATTCTCTAACTACAAGAATCAGTTTGAAGGAGTAGTATTATCAAATATTGGAAAAAGAGGCTTGCTAATCTTATAAGAGTATTAATGGAAACTTTTCAGATGATGTAAGAAAAGTCAACAATTGAAAGGAATGGCATATTATTACCATTTACTAAGTACTCATTTAAAAAATTGATATGGGAAAGGATATGGAGCACAAATCTGATGAGGAGCAGCCAAGGTGGTGGAGATCTTTAGCCTTGAAAAAAGGAGGCTTGGGGGGCAGGGGGTCTTCACACTCTCTACAACTGCCTGGAAGAAGGAATCGCACTCTTCTTCCAAGTAACAAGTGATAGGATGAGAGGAAATGGTCTCAAGCTGAGCCAGGGGAGGTTTAGGTTGGATGCTAGGAGTAACTTCTTCATGCAAAAGGTTGTCAGGCACTGGAACAGGCTGCCCAGGGAACTGGGTGATCCACCAGTCCTGGAGGTATGTTAAAGATGTATAGGTGGCACTTAGGGACATGAGCTGTCTTGTGGACCTCGGCTGGGGTCCCAAGATTTTGCTAATTAACTTCATGTTGTGTATTCCCCAGGAGAATGTATGCAGTCTGAGTTCCATGATGGGATGTCATTTCCCATGTGAAAATGAATGTTCTGTGGATCAAGCGATATATTATAACTGTAAGTTTATAGTTATATGATGTAAAAGGTACTTCCTGGCACATGGTACAGCTGTGCAGAGCAAAGTCCTCTGTAAACTGGAGAAACAGAGGCACTCTGTGACAAGAAGTACTCACGAGCCAACCTCTCCCTCTCATCTTTTATGTTTCATTCATTTTGAATTTGACAATTATGAATGCATCTGTACAATTGTGTCCTGGCCCAGCAGCCCATACCACTGACTTACAACATCAGTTTGCTGCTGACCTCACTGTATTCATGGAGAAACTTGGATGAGAAGGAGAATAGGGGAGGGGACAGTATTGACAGCACACTGAGTTTTGTCCCTGTTTGTAGTACGGATAAGAACAAACACAAGCAATTTGTGATGTCTTTCTCACTTATAGTCTTATTAAGATACCTCAGCAAATCTTGCAACTACCAGGCAGGCACTGACCTAATCAATAGAAAATGGATTTTCAAGACACACACTTAGGCAGGGTCACCAGTCATCATGTCCATGAAACAGACAGTGTGATAACGACTCTCCTTTACTGATCTTGTTTTATTTCCTTCTAAACTGGAAGCTTCTGAATAGTTATCTTTATTTTCAGGGTTCTGTTCAGTTCTGTTATATTCTTTATCACAGCATCCACAGGAAAAAAGAATTGATAACTCCCCAGCTTTCTAGGAAATGGACTAACCAAACTGGTTGTTCTCAAAAACGTACCGTAAACATACAGGGGAAACTATTTAAATGATGAAAACAACTTCTATGAAACAGGAGGTGAATGTGGCAAAGGAGATAAAAATTTAGTTACCTGGAAAAATTAAGTGGCTACTGTTTGTCTGCTACTTCACCTAAAACACTACAATAGGCATAAGAAGAAAAAAACTCAAGCAGTTTTACCAAAATATCCCAAAGGTTTTATTATCCAATAGATAATTAAATTGTAGAAGTCAATGCCACAGGATGTTGGGATTCCACAAGTTTAAAGACCTTGTGTTTAAAAAATAATAAGGAAAGAGAAAACCCATAAAAGTCTGTTCAAATTTCAGATTGAGCTCTGGTTGAGGAGGTCGTTTTAAGATGCAGATTTTACAAAAAAGAGAGATGTTCTATATTTGGAATATGAAGGGAAATGATCACTTGCCATATGCATATTACCAAAATATTTCCTTTTATTCATGGGTGTGCTGGTCTCCTCTCTCTCTGTATCTCAGCACATACTTTCCTATACTCTCTCAGTAACCACAAAGTGTCCCCCTCCCACAGGTAAGTGAAGCTCAGTGCTCTGTGGCCTCAGTTCATTCAAAAATTATTCCCAGATCCCATTGAAATCCATTTGAATATTTGAGATATCTAGATATTTCAAGATATTAGATGAACACTAAACTGGAGAACGTTTTAGGAGGAGCAAACTCTTGATGTTACTGTTTTCCAGTGAACAAACTGAAGGAGTTCTTACTTTGACACATTTTGCATTGGAACATAGTCAGCCCTCAAACACTTTTTACTAAATAATCTCTGCCCAAACTCTCATTAAATGTGAGGTTTAAGCCATGCTGTCTTCCATGATGACAGTCTAAGCCACCTGAGGAAGGTGAAAAGTTCATTAGTAAGTGAACACAGTGAAAAGGGCAAGGGAGACGGAAAACCTGAAAAATATGAAATGACAAGGCTGCTCCAGTACTTTGCTCTGCTCTGCAGTCCTGTCTAGTATCTCTGTACTGATATTACTCTGCTGCAAACAGACATCACTGTGGAACAAGACTGATTCCAAGTGTTAAAAAAGAAGCTGATACATCTTCCTCTTTGACTTCTTTTGACACATTTTAAGTGTGTACTTTACTATTAATCCTTCTCTGACTCAAAACTGGATTCTTTAATTTGGAAGAAAAAAAAAAAGAGAATACTCTTCTGAACCACTCAGAAGGTCTGGATATACTTTAAGTTTGCTCTAGAAAGAACTAGTCATTAAATGAGTCTTGGGACCTACAATTCTTCTATAAGGAGTGCTGTATTCTTTTGGATGCAGTTTTGAATGCTAAATTTAAAGCTGGACGAAACAGTTATTGGACTGGAATAAGTAAGAGAAGTTCAAAGCATAGGAAAGATAGAACTTCATACAATACTAGGTCTAATTCAGTTTCCAGGCAAGATTGTGTGTCCGTCAATAGTTGTAAATGCATGTAGATTGTAGATTATGTCTGCCTGTTGGGAAATATAAGGAGCAATTTTTCCTTTATCTATTCAATTGGAAAATATATGGTATACTGTAGAGGCAGATTTTCAGCATGAAGTAGGAACCACATACCTGAGTCTCTTCCTTTCCTATAATAATAACAATAAAAATAATAATTGAAATGTTAGTACCTTATGCTGAGATATATAAATCTTAAATAAGAAACTATATTGTGTTCCCTACTAAAGCAGTTTTGGTTGGTTTGCTTTTTCCAACTTTAAGGGATATTGAAAATTTTGTATTACTATATAAATATCAGCTCTAAAAATATGTGGTTGCAATGCTAAAACCTATATGCTTTTTTATAAATTATATCTGAATATACTTCAGATTCACCACATTAATAATGTTTGAAAAGAACTCATAGTATTAGAATTACTTTTATGGATGTGAAGGTTCTGCCATAGAATTTACATTTCTATTCAATTGAAATCAGTAAATTCGAGCTGGGATGAAACTTGCAGTCCTGTATACTGGAACGTCAGAACTATGCAGTTTCCAAATTAGCAAGAAAAGCCATGCATTTGTAAGTGATTTGCTGTGCAAATCCTCTGCTTTTCTCACCTGTCAGGACAATATTCCCTCTTGTACACTTTTTATACTTAACCAGCAACTTTTTTGCCATTAGAAAGTGTCCTAAGTACATATGTGATCCCTAACTAAGCATGTTCTACTCTTGTCACTATTTGAATGCCTGGACCAGCTTGAATAGATTCAATTAGAAGTTTAATTAATAAAGCTATTTGATTCACATCACTGTTGAATGGACAGGATGGAGGCCAGAAGAACACTAAAAGAAACTAGTTCAGACTTGTTACACACAAATCGCTAGCTTGGGATATATCTCCCTCTTTAGGAATCTATCAAGGCACACATATGCTGGAACTTTTGACTTTTGATGACAATTTTTTGCAAACAACTCTTATTCTAGGGTGAAATACAGCTGAGTTATTCCAGAGTCTTGTCAGTAAAATTTAAGTGAAATTTCTGAAACACGTACTGGGATATCATAGCCCAAATTTTGGTATGTTACCACACTGAAATAGAACTTCAATAACAAAATATAAAAGTGCAGTTAGGAAATCAGTATGTTGTGCAACTAATATCAGAAGAGTGATGATAATTGTGTCTGAGTTTTGCTGTCATTGGCATGGTACATATCAATATACCTTGACTAGCAAAGTGAAGATAAACTGCTTTATTATTTACCTACTAAGGTAAGTCAAACCTTATCAGTTAGCTCTCTGCAATGCCAAACACAGAAATGCAAGCCATTGAGTAATTCAGCTAATCCAACTGATTTAAGAGAAACAAGATTTTAGAACTAAGGAAGTAGGATATCTCTAAAAATGTTATAGAGTTATAGTATGGAATCCATAAAAATGTAAATACACATGGATGAGACTGGTCTGGCAGGTAATAATTTCACAGCATAATCAGGAGAAACAAGTTTATAATTAAAAGGATTAATACTGACTACAGACAAGCCCAGACCAGTAACTTTATCAAAAGATTCAATACATTTCAGGAAATCAATACACCATTGTTTTGCCATATAGCCATGAATTATCTTGAAGTTTTACAGAAAGATATAAAATTTGGAAGAACAGACTTTTGAACTGTAAACAGGAAATTACCTTTCTTTCTTATAGTTGCTCCAAAGCAGTATCTAGACCTGATTGGTAGTTGGATTTGGTATTGGAGTTATTGAATTTCTTGTAGGAAAAGCGTGGCTTAAAGCAGCTTACTGTGATTATTTTCTAGATAAATTGCTAACAGAAGGTTTTAAATTGAAGCATTCAGAAATGGCTAGTGAAAAACTACTGAAGACGTATCTTTAAGAAGTGTGGTATTGTCTGTGATAGAGGAACTTGAGTAAAAAGAGTCTCATGAAGTAACATACGCTCTAGAATTTTTCAGCTGGCTCTCTTGTGTTACTTTTCATACTGCAAGAACAAGGACTTGAGCAGTAGAATTGATACACAATAAACATAATGCTAAAAGACAATATATTACATAAAATTCACGTCAATCCTGTAGTAAGCAATGCCACAATTACTGTTCAGGCCAAGACTTTTACCTTATTTAAAAAAATACTTGAGTTTTACAGGTGTAATGAAAACTTCTACTACCTACAAAAGAATTAAAAGATGCTACAACACTCTTGCTCCATGACAGAAATGAACCTTTGCCAAAACTCCAGTTGCTCTTCAGACACAGAAATCCTCTAACTGATTCTAAGGAGGCAAAGATTTTACATACATATATACAGTAAGTGGGATTGTGAAATCTCCTACTGAAATTTGTTATTGAGTAATTTAAAAAATGATACAATAGAGATCAAATTGCATGAAACATTAATATGATCTTTTCAGATTCTCCTCACATTTAAGATACTAATTCATTAGACAGTATTCCACTTTGCTTTCTGAGGAGTACTAATTGGCAATGTTTGAATAAGTATTCTTGGCAATATAAACATATGCTACTGTGAACAAAGTTGTTCCTTTAAAGTAAATCTAAATATGAGATAAAAGAATTAGTGAGATGAAGCTGAACAAACAGACATACCAATGTCAAGGCCCAGGAGAACATTGACTGCATAATTTTAATGAGCAGCTATTTAGCCTAGAGACAGTGCATCGCTATCAGCAAAACCTTGTCACTTGAGCATTCATCATCAATGAGGCAAGATGGAAAACAGGAACATCATTTTCGGACAACTTTGATAGTTGTCTTCTCCTCTCATTCCTGCTGATATGACAACAGTGAGACAATTCCAAATAGAATGTCCTTTGTGGAACAAAGGTCTGAAAAGAAAAAGCTCTCTGCTTGCCCCAAATGACTACTCAGGTGTTAAAATCACACTAAAGGGCTTTAAAGGATATGAATCCTGTCTGTCCTGTTATTTGTTTTTTGTTTTTTTTTTTTTTACTTAGAGACAAATACTATTTTGGATGTAAGGAACCTTCCTGATGGAATTTCGTTGAATCCAATCCACTTTCACAAAGTATGTTGGTAAAAATTAACTCATAATTTTATGAGTAAAAGCTGTATAGTCCTCTTTTTCCTCTTATTTCTTTTTTAATCATCTCCAGTCCTAGTGATCCTTTGCCACAAATGAAGCTTGAAATAAATATGAACATAAAATATCCAGTTCATGATCTTTGCAAATTGCCACATTGTTGCAAGGATACATCTTAACTGTAATCACTGAAGCATAACTTTTGCATGGATTATAAAGTTTATATATTTCACAAGAGACACTGCTCTTACTCATCCCAGTTTTATATTGGGGTTTTATACAAGTTCAAGTTCATTGACTTTACTGGCATTTCTCCAAGTTTGCACCAGTACAAATGAGAGGAAGCAAGACTGATAAACAATAATAACTATTCTTTTTGCAGTTAGACAAAATATTTGTTGCCAATAACGTATTTCAAATAAGACTTTCTTCTGATATTTCCCCAACTTAAGGGAATTTCACACTAGCAAGCAACTTCATTATGCTACTTTTGCACTGAAATTCTATTCAAATAGTTTAGCGTTTTTCAAAATAATACTTATCTAAAGCATTTAATGTTTTGAAGGATTCTACATTATACTATAGTAAATTATTTAAAATCAAATTGTAGGGATTTTTTTTCCTAATCTAAAAAATGCAATTTAGAAAAAATAAAATGCAAGACATTTCTATCCAAGGTATTTTGCATCATATCTCTATGTAATATTTTAAAGATATTCCTATTTGATGGTACATAAGAGAGAGAAAAAGGAGGTGGACATCTTCAAATAAGCAGTCCCAACAGCTGGAATTTATATGTGCTGACTATTCCTTTTACAGCGTTTGGACATATATGTGAGCGAGTGTGAATTCTTTTTCATGAGTATTAGATTTATAAGTATCAAGGAGAAAACTTTAATTACAAAAAAAGTGTGATAATTTTGATGTTCTGATTAGCTAAAGACTTGATTAAATATAGTCAAAAATTACTAATATTTTTGATGTTTACCATGACATATATTAATGCTTTGTGAATCATTCTAGCGACTCTTAAGATAGGCTTTATTCTGCTACTGGTTCTTTCTTGATCTTGCCGGATTCCCAAGTACAAATCAGTTTTATGTTTCTTTTGAGTAGAGCTACTACATATGTCATGTAACTTATAACTGGAAATCAATAATCATAGTATCATAGATTTATAAAATATCTTGAGCTCGAAGGGACCCACAAGGATCATTGAGTCCAACTCCTGGCCCTCCACAGCACTATCCCCAAGAGTCACAGCATGTGCTTGAGTGTTTGCCAAATGCTTCTCGAACTCTGTCAGGTTTGCTGCCGTGACTGTTTTCCTGGGCAACCTTTTCCAGTGTCCAAACACACTTTGAGAGAAGAACCTTTTCCTAATATCCAGCCTAATTACCCAGCTCTAGGTGACTCTGCCTTGGCAAGAGAGTTGGACTAGATTATTTCCAGAGGTCTCTTCCAACCCTAACAATTCTGTGATTCAAAGGCAATAAGAAACCCAGGACAGCCAGATAGGTTTTTTTAATGTGTGCAAATTGTCCAGTAGGACTCTCATTGCCAATTGTCTCTCAACCCTCCCTGCCAAAAAACCCAACAAAATAAAAAAAAAAAACCCAAAAAACCCAAGGTCCCCCCAAAAACCTTAGTATTAATAGCATATAATATCTAATTTTGTATAATATCTAATTTCATGTAATATCTAATATCAGAATAATATCTAATATCTGAATAAGAATATTTCAATTTCAGAGTTCTCTCACTTCTTTTGAAAGGAGAAGCTGAATGCTTGAGTAGTTTTTTCAAGGCTTTCTTTGCTCTAATCTCTTAGGCTGTGCTAGCTGCAGTAAATTACGCTAAGTCAATGACTGAGGCAATGAATTATATTCTTTGTTCTGTGACATTGTTAAAATGGTGCCTGCTTCAGTTTTGGCTTGAGTCATACAAAATTAATTTGCACAATTCCCACACACAGCACTGACCAGGTGGCATGCCCCATAAGCAGTGTGGATACAGTTTCCTTGCACTGGAGGATTAGGGAATGTTCTCAGCTATAGATTTGAATGGACCATGTTGTTGACCTCAGGAGCAGAGAACCTTTTGCTAGTTTACAAGCAGATACTTAACTTCAAGGCTCACACCCTTCTGGAGAGGATCATAATCCAGATTCCTACTTCAGTAGAGCCTCAGGCTTCCCTGAGGAAACGTGCTCTCCTGCACACTATTTTGATTCCTCCTGCTGGGAAAGCTGATCAAAATGTCCATGTTTTAGGAATGCAATGGAAAAGTTATGTAAATAATAGCAAAACTGTGAAGCACAGAGACATGATTCAAGCTCAGTACAATTTCTGTATGACCATTATCAATCTCTAGACATCTTTCTGTTTGACTTTCAAAGACAATTCATTTTTAATAGCATCATAGTCAATTTTTTTGATAAATAAATTATATTGACATGTAAAGCCACTCTCATCTAAACAGTTATATGGGTTTTTTTCCAGATTCCCTCCTAGCTGGCTTTGTTGGCACCTTTGCTGCTTTTCTCAAAGAGGTTGTAGCCTACATGACTCTAAAGATTGGACTGCCTGCTTTATACCCTGCAGGACAAATTTAGGTAGGTGGAATTCAATTATGCTAATCTAAATTTGGCTCAGACAGCAGAGGCAATATTAGTTTTCCTGCTGGGATTTTTGCCTCTTTAACAGTGCAGTAACCTTTCATTAGATAGTGTGGCAATATCTATATCTCCAGTGTGGACTACGGACATGTTTGAAGCATATTACAAGTGTTTCAAAAGGAAAAAATAAGTAAATTGGAAACACCCTTAATTGTCTCCGTGGAACAGATTCCCAGAAGAGCTTCATTAAAATTACCCCATTTAAAAATATGTGTTTAAAAATGCAACCACTCAAAACGATCAGATATATTATTAAACATTATCACACAAATGAATAATTTACAATTAATAACCAAATCATATAATTAAAGAACTTTAATAGTTCATTTTGCTTTATCCATCTCTTCCTTTCTCAATCCTTTAAAAAGAATTGACTAATGACTTTTCCCCCCTATAAAAATTTTCTGTCTGCTGCTAAGGGATTTTCCTGTAAAAATTTTCTCTCTGCTTCTAAGCCTGATTATTCCTCTATCTGATTTTCTTCAAATTTCCCCTTACTTCCAAGGTAGGTTATTCAGCACCAGGGACTGGTGTGTTTCTTCATTTTTCTGGTTGAAGGACATGGAAGTGTTGGAGCAAGTACAGAGATGGGCAGCAAAGTTGATAAGAGCACCTCCCCTACAAAGACAGGCTGAGAAAGTTGGGACTTATTAAGGCTGCAGAAGAGAAGGATGTGTGGAGACCTCAGAGCAGCCTTCCAGTATCTGAAGGGGGGCCATGGGGAAGCTGGAGAAGGACTCTTCATCGGGAACTGTAGTGACAGGATGAGGGGGACTTGCTTCAAACTAAAGGAGAGTAGGTTTAGATTAGATATTAGGAAGACATTCTTTACTGTGAGGATTGTGAGGAACTGGAACAGCCTTCCCAGAGAAGCTGTGGATGTTCCCCCTGTGGCAGTGTTCAAGGCTGGGTTGGATGGGGCTGTGAGCAACCTGGTCTAGTGGAAGGTGTCCCTGTCCATGGCAAGGTGGTTGGACTAGATGATCTTTAAGGTACCTCTCAACCCAAACCATTCTATGATTCTATGATTCTAGGCTCAAATATGAGTTAGCTTCAGAATTTTGGATGTGGTACTGTGATGTTTTTGATTTAAAACCAGTTGGTTTTAAATGTGTTTCAATTAGACCATGATGTCTTCTCTTAAAATTAAACTACTTAGAAATAAAATCCATTTATTGGATTGGTTCCTCCATGCATAGTTTCTGAGTTTTTTTCTTGTGTTCCACAGTTTGATAACTTGAAGTGTCAATATATAAACTGCAATGTCAAATAACTTGTCTCCTTCATTTCCTCCAGGGTTTTGATCTTCCTGGATGCAGCATATTAATACCCAGGCATTATTTTTAAGTGAACCATCAATTTTCCAGGGAACATGTGCTATTTTGGTGGTAATTCACTCCTGACGCTTCCTCTAAGGGTAATATGGAAGTTCACATCCAGAGTGATGCCATTCATCCATATATTTTACCTCACAATTCCAGCAGGTCTTTTGCAGTGCTGTCACTCACATATCCACATGATATTTCCTAACACATCTAACTTGTATCACTTTTATTGTACTATAAAAATGTCATTCTGGTAGATTGAAAGTTCACACATGATTTCAAGCCTTGGGCCTGAAAAATCCTAGAAAACCCAGTCATTATTTCTTTTGGTCTTAAGACTCTCATGCATTATATATAAAAATAAGGAAAAATACAATTATGCCATCTGTATTGTATCATTAAGGGTAACTGCCTAAGTGATGCAGAATGATCATGCCCATACTGCAAAAGGAAAACATATTTCAAGCCAGACAGCCTGAGTTCATGTCTGTACATTTAACCCGACACTAAGCTGTAGTATATTTTGTACATGTAGAATTTCTTTTGCTTTTTTGTCCTTTAGTTTGGTTCCTTGTAGCTTTGTTTTAATATAGCAATTGTCTTGTTTATCAATAATCATTCTTCTACCTACTAACATTTAGTAGGAGAGTTTAACAAAGGTAAGCCATGAGGTATCTCTTGGTTTTTTCCTTGTAGGATTGTCCATAATGGAGAGAAATTAAAGAAAAGGCCCTGAACATTCCTTAGCTCTGCACTCTCTGAACAATAGTTAGCTGAAGTCACCCAAAAAATCTACTTTTGGTGCACCCTTGAGTGTCATTTGCATCTTTAAAAGCACAGTTTTATGTATGAATTGAATAAAAGGAAACTAATAGGAGGACATTTTTTGACAGATAATAAATAATATTCAGTTCTAGATCTGCAGACAATAATGTTTATTTATAATGTTTATTATAGAAGTAAACTACTAATAGTAGGAGAAACCAGATCAATACCTGACTACTGCAGCATTTTCTTTAGCAGAAATTGTTATAGTACTAACAGTAAAATAACTGGATATGATAAAAACCAGGTTCTTGGCCTTATAGGGCAAAGTCAAAAGTGTTGCCTGCAGGATACTGTCTGTTCCTATACATATATATGTAAACTAAACAGCTGTTCCATTCACAGAAATACATTTTTGACTATGTTCTCCTGTCCTCAGCTTGTGGAGAAAATTTGTTATTATGATGATAACCAGAAAATTAAACCCGTGTTTGAATATAATTACATCAAATTATTTTTAAACTCTATGAAAAAATCTTCTGCAAACATTGTAATGCAGCTGTCAGTAAATTAGACACATCTGACATAGTAATTACTCTTGCTAATCAATAACTGCTAATTAATCCATTCAAACTCACATGAATATTTTAAACATCTCTAGGAAGTTAGAGCAAGTTTAAGGGTCTGACTCAAATCCTCTTTTGGTTTAGAGGTTTTGCTGTGCTTGCAAAATATGTGACTTGCCCAGCAATAACTCTGTTGGGATTGGTGTGTACAAAGAAAGTGTCTGCAAAATAATAACAACAAGTAAAAAAACAAAACCTTGACTGCAGCTCCAGTAAGTAAAAGAACTCCTAAGAGAAGGAATGGCTGCATAGTTTTCTTTTTATAAAGCTCTGAAACTACTTTGAAGCATGTTTGGCCCACACACAGCCTTTAACAACTTCCTCACCCCATTTCCTCTCTTTTCCATTCATCAATGGTTTCTGTATACTCCTTTATTCTTTGTTGGGATTATCTCCTGATACATCTCGGCCTGTTCAAAAGTTACCTACCTCCTAAACTGACAAAACTTTTCAAGTTTTAAGTGTCTACATCAAGATTTTTTCAATTGAAAGTTTGAAAACCTTTTTGTTATATAAGCAAATTATTGTACGTATGTCCTTACGTGACAGCTGATGAAGGTATTTCACCACCTCCAGAACAGTGTAGAGTGGCCAGAATAGTTTAGGTACACATTTAAGAAATGGGGAGTTTGAAAGGAAGATGTTTTGTTTCTAAATTTGTATGTACCTATATCTCTTTCTCAGTTTAGCTCAGAAAGACCTTTCATCTTCAGGTATCCTAAGGTGGTTGAGAAGAAACAAAAAGTTAATGATCACTTCTGTTGCTGACCTGGTGTTGCAGGTTAAAGCTTAACCATCCTAAAATCTATACTGCACCATAGAGATATCTAAGAATGTAAGAATGAAGATATCTAAGATTTCCAACACAAGAAATTGGAAAGACAAACTTAGACTGCGCTAAATGTATAGGTAATTAGATTTAGAAGATTCGCATACATTGCATCTGAACAAAATTGTACTGACATATAAGTCAGAAATTTACTGGTTTGCACTCCCATTGTGGCTAAATGCGAAAGAACATCCATGATTTTTACTAATGCAAAATGGGAATGCCTCTGTTCAAAACTAGAGTATTTTGTACTAAAAAAAATCCTTCAGAATATGCAATGTGACTTTGCTACCTAAAAGATATCTTGAACTTCAGAGAGGCTACTGTGTCTTCCTTTTAAAGACCTAGACCTCAAGTTATCTGGGTGCATAAATATCCACATTTTGTCAGAAGGAAGTAATAGTTCATTAAGTGAAAAACTTAAATATTAAATAATACAATATTATAAATATGTAATCCAAAACCTCCTTTTTAATTATTTTCAGGCTTACTATTTTATGGAACTGACCCTTTACTTTTGAACACTAAGGAATAAGAATACTTCTACCATTTTAATTGTACTTTTCTAATGTTTCTTTTCTACTGATTGTCCGTAAATTTGCTACTAGATTATAAACCAGAATGCAGACCAAAATCAGTTAAAAAAAGTAGAGTAGAGGAGGTAAAAAAAAAAGAAATAAAGGAAAATGCCATTTGCACTCTTTCTTATTACTTGTATTGTCTAATTGTTAAACCACCTGTTTTTACAAATGTAGTTTAAACTCATCTGGAAATTAAGTCCCACACAGCCGCTACTTTCCCCTCATCCCCTTTGGTGAGAGAGACACAAAAGGCAGAGAGTCTGAATTGAGATAAGAACAATTTACTGGAAACCAGCAATTAGATAAAAAAACCAAACAGTAATAACAACAATATAAATAACAAAAATACATACCAAAAGCCAAGGCAAAGCAGCCCAGGGATCCTCCATATATGCATTTTTCCTTCAAGCAAAGCCATGCTCCTTCTTCAGGAAAGTGAGAATCCCGTACTTCCACCCCCCTGGCAGTGATATGAGTGGTAGAGAGCAACAGCCTAGGTGAGACCACATGGCTCCAAGCTCCACCCCCTCATGTCCAAGACCGGGACAACTATAAAGACAGATGGAAAGACAAAATACAGTAAGGTTAATGAGAAGTATAACCCTGAAAATCTCTAGTACTGAAGTGAATCCAGTTCTGTGTGCAGTGTACGTCATCTTCAAATATGTGTGTCACAGTCAAGCAGCACTTCAGTGGAGTTGAATACCACACAAACCAATATTCTGTAACAGGTAATTTTCTTGCTTAGCGGTGTATTTAGGTAGAATTGCTATTAAATGTGAGAGGGCTCCTGTTGGGTTCAAAAAGTGCCATCACACTTGTTCAGGTTTTGATCTACAGAGATCAGAGAACCTAGCAGTGTTATGCCCAGTCTGATGTGGTTGTTCCACCACCAACAAATAAACTGGTTATTGAAGGAAGCAGTTCTCATTTTTTATTAAATTAAATTATCTAAAACGTTATGAGTTTTCAAATGTTAAACTAGAATTATCTATATGTATAGTAGAAATAGTCTTATATTGTAATAATGGTGATACATTGTAATAAAAAAGTACATAATCCTGAAAAAATATATATTTTCAAAGATCGAGTACCACAACAATGTTATGATTATTCAAAGTAAAAATTATATCAAAAAAGTATTGAAATAATCTATTAATGCATCTATTCTCTTTCCACAACATTTTTATAATTATGTGCACTCAAAGAATATGAGACACTTGCTAAGAACTTGTGTTCTCTATTGCCTACACTTTGGGAGGGCTATCTTCCATTTAAAAAGAGAAAAAAATTGCTCATGCATAATCAAAATTGGGCAATGCACATTCCTCAAGGAGGAAAAATATGTACCTTTCAGTATATCCTGTGGAGGTATCAAAAATATAACTCCATATGAAATTTAGTACAGTCAAAGTCAAATAACAGTACATGTATTCTACACTGCATAAGAAAATGCACCATTATGTGTAGCATATGGGAACGATGGAAAGAAAGAAAACTATTTTTCCTTCCAGGAATCTGCTGTCTACTTCCCTTCTGCAAAAAAACCCCGGTTACTCAACATGTCTTCTACAATTTTCCTGTTCCTGCTGTTCTTCCATCGTCTTTCTTAAAAAAAAAAAAAAAAAAAGTGCAAAAAAAGTTATTTTCAAGTATTTCCATCTCCCTTCACATTTTCCTACCCCTCTTTTGTCCCTTTGGATTTCTTTCATCCCCTATTTATCTAAAGCAAAAGTAGGAAGGTAGGAACTCTTGCAGCTGACTAGGAGATATTAATATGATGACAGACTGGTTGGCAGACCAAAAAGACAGATAACTGTTTCACCCATTTTATTTTCTTTGCCATTGACCACACTTTGTGAAACTTAATATTTCATAGAAATTTATTATCTTTGAGACCACCTGTCAAATTTGACTGAAAAATCCCTAATATCAAAATTATTAAAAGAAACTGACAAGTGTTGAGACAAAGAGATGGACCAAAAGACAGAGCTATTTTGTAAGTCTTATTCCTTTAGGAAACAAAATTAAAATTCTGGTTTGGGATTAGCTAGTTATTCTGAGCAGGTAAGTAAGCTAGTTACATTCCATAAAATGTTTATTGCACTTTTGAACATTCTAACTCCAGTTTATTATCTGTCATTAAATCTGGAATAGAATGTATTCCTAATTAGTAGTATGTTCAAATATGAGAATATAGTGCAAAGCAAATATTTTTTGGCTCTAAGAAAATTAAAGTAGTAATTATCTTTTCTTAACTATTTTAACAGAGGTATTTTGCACTTCCCAAGTTAGGAGATTCAACTTAGTTGTCTCAGCTTATCTACATGAAAAAAAATTACTTGACTTCCATCAGCCTAGATTTCATGGCTTATATTTAGGGAAGGTGGAACTAAAGCTCCCAGTGACACCAAAATTGAGCACTGCAATTACAGTACATGCACTACCAACTGTAACTTATTAAGGGGAGGTTGCATTTTCTGGCTAATACAAAGATACACACATAAAGTAATAAATCTTAAGAGTGTTTTTTTTTCCTAGTGGCTTTGCTTTCAGGCATAGACTTCACCATTCTTTCCATCTCTTCAAAGTATCAAATAATCTATTAATAAAAAACAGCAGTAGGAATTGTGGATGCTGTCTAAATCTTGGATCAATGATTTTAGGAAGGAGTGAGAAGGAATAAGTTTATATTTCTGAAACCAATATTTGCCTATGTTTTAACATTTTTATGTTGTGTTATATGTGTTCAATAGCAAAAACTCTAAATAAAATATAAAAGAGGCCTAAATTCTCCCAGTAACTCCTTTGGAAGTCTATTTTAGGAAAACTCATCTTGATTATGCTTAACTTGCCTTATTGTGCAAGTTTAAGCAACTGTGATCTTGCATTTATTCCCAATTGCTTTATCACTCCCTCTCACAGAATTATATATTTAAACTAAAAGTCAACTGTTTTGCAGTCACCTGTTTTGAATGAGTATATAATGAGATTGCAAAACCAGAACACTAAGTGGAAACGCCATCTTATATGTGTTATTATATGTCAGATAATTTATTGGAAAGAAACTGTGGTCACATCTAAACAACTGACTCTCATTTTTGCCTTTATAATATATAGGAAATCCATTCATGCTAGACTAGACCACAATCAGAACAGTTTAGAACAGAGAGGTCAGTGGAACCTAATCATGATATAAAAACTCCTCCAAGACTATTGACTTTGCCTGGGCTCTAATCAATTGGGTTGGATGGAATTGGAGGTTTCTACCAATTTCTTTATTTTTCCATTACCAATTTTACAAAAATCATTACTGTTTGTAATTCATGATGTGTTAAGGTCACATTTTAAGATGTTGCATGTCTACTTTGTTGGGTGAAAGAAAAACAAGACTAATTATTTTTTAAGTCCATTTGGTATTGCTGCTTATATGTATTGACATTAAAAAAAAAGTGAATACAACTACATAAATGAAGAAGATATATAAACCCAATTAGTTTTAAAAACACAGTATATGAAAGAATATTTAGAAAAATGATACCAGGTTGTATAAGTGAAATTAAAAAGTTTAGGAACTGTAGAAATCTGCTTTCCAGGCATTTACCGCAATAACGTTCATGGAATGTTTTTCCTTTTCTAACTAAAAGAAATCTCACTGGTATTAGCAAAGGCCAATAAAAGCTACTTTTATTGTGAGGGAAGAGACACTGCTGCCTCACATCATTAGAAACAATTTCTAGTCTCCCAGAAGACACAGTTTAATTGATAAAACATTAGTGTGATAGAGACCATTTGTCAAAAGTTAGACTTGAGAACTTACTAGAGCTTAATGAAAATGAGCTGAAGTTTTTTGCTTGTTTTTTTAACCTATGCTACTCCAAAAAGAAGTTCCAGTTCTCTTTTTTTTTTATTATCTGTAACATTTTTGTATTTTAGAATTGAAAATACCAAAAGTTCTTTTTCAGACATATATTGATTTTTAGCCAGTAGTGCATGTAATTTCACTTTTTATTATGAAGAATCTCTTGGTAGTTCTCTCTGGTCTTCTAATGAAGTGTAACTATGGATATGATTTGATTTTAACTTCTGTAATTATTTTCTCAGACATTATTGCTGCTCTACATATCATAACAGCCTTCAGGTTTATAATATGTTCTTCTCACACGTTTTGATTCACCTTTGATGAAGTAAAGCCCCATGGCCACCCTTGATGCATCAACCAAAGACCATATTACATCTTTCTACAAAAAGACATCAGTGAGGAGTAATTACAGAATTACAAAATCACAGAAATGTCAGAAGAAGGGAGTATCAGAAGGAGAAAAATTTGAAAGAGTTATTTATGTGTTAGAAACCTTGGACAATGCCTGAGAACAGTCACATAGGAATTCTGCCCCTAAAACATGGTGGAATCCGTAACTCGACTGAAGTGCATCTAACAGCAATACGTGCAGTATGGGCAATAAACAGGAGTTGGAAAACATTGTCTGGGGATTGAGTGCACCCTCAGTCAGTTTGCAGACTACACCAAGCTGTGAAAGAATGTTATTCTGCTGGAGGGCAGGAAGGCTCTGCAGATTGATAGGACAGGCTGGATCATTAGGCTGAGGCCGATCATACGAAGTTCAGCAAGGCCAAATGCCAGATCCCGCACTGGATCGCAACAGTCCCTGCAGTGCTACAAGCTGGAGAACAGTGGCTGGAAAGTGTCCCAGCTGCATAGGACCTTGAAGTGCTGATCAACAGCAGCTGAATGTGAGCCAGAGTGTGCCCAGGTGGCCAAGAAGGCCAGTAACATCCTGGTCTGTATCAGCAATAGTGTGGCCAGCAGGACCTAATAAAAAATTGTTCCTGTATACTTAGCATTTGTGAGGCTGCACCTCAAGCCCTGTGTTCAGTTTTGGGGCTGTGACTACACTGAGGTGTTGGAGGAAGTCCAGAGAATGGCAAATAAGCTGGTGAAGGGTCTGGAGCACAAGTCTTATGTGGAGAAGCTGAGGGAAATGGCAAAAGAGGAGGCCTCTTTTCCAAAGTAATGAGCAATAGGGAGAGAGGAAACAGACTCAAGTTGTGCCAGGGGAGGTTTAAATTGGATATCAGGAAACATTTCTGCACTGAATGGTTTTTCAGGCTTTGGAAAAGGCTGCCCAGGAAAGTGGTTAAGTCACGGTCCCCAGAGGTATTTTAAAGATGTGTAGTTGTGGCACTTAGGGATATGGTTTAGTGGTGGGCCTGGCAGTGTTAGTTTTATGATTGGACTTGATAATCTTAAAGGTCTTTTCCACCCTAAGTTATTCTATGATTCTAGAAATTCTGAAGTCCTTACTTTCTTGGGAATTTGTATGGAGCAAAAAAGGTGTCCCCAACTATCTAGAAGGAGAAAAATTTTTTTTTTATTCCGGAAAACTTTCTAATGAATTTGAAGTTGGAAGACTGAACTGAGTAGAAATCAGGTTTTAAAACCTTTCTTTTCAAACTGCTGTGCAGCCACTCTCTTTAAATAGTCAGAATTAGGGTACAGAAGGACACTTTATACCAAGTTTCTGTGATGCAATAAGGCTCCGCTTATGTTCAACTGTATAATATAGAACAATTTATCATGGAAACTGCAGTACAAACTTGCATGCTATAGAACCTCATCAAGATTTTTTAATATCTAACATTTCTATAATTATTCTCATCAGAAAGAACTGAAGTTTCAAGATACATAGATTATCTCAGATACTTTTAACTATGAAAGGAACCCTACTGAAGATGGAAAACCCCACCCTGAACTCTTCACGTTTATCTCCAGAATAATGACTGAATTTGCAATATTCCAAATCACTTTATGGATGTAATCAGCACTAAGCAAAAGAAGAGGAGCTCTCATGCTCAGTAAAATGATTGGCTTACTTACTAAATACTTGATTACTGCACTTTACAAGAGGTGAGATTCCCTTCATCATTATTTGAATTATAGGCAACCATACATGCTACTTACACCAAAAGCTACTTTACAGTCATTTTATTTTAAGCATCTTCTTTTCCCCTCTTATTGCTTCCTTTTTATTATGCAAGCTGGCCAAGCAATAAAATAACTTTTTGTCTCTCTTTTATGTTCCTTACAAAATTCCCTTACTGAGCTTAATAGAATTTTTGTCTAAGACAAGAATAAAAGCAAGGTAATGACTTTCATTTGCCCTGTTCTTTAGGCTTCTGATCTAAAGGTGAAAATATCACACTTAAATCAATTTGGATTTATTTTTAGGCCATCTGAAACCAAAGACCTTGGCTGGGTTTTTTGAGGCTTTTTTGGTTTTGGGTTGTTTCTTTAATTTCTTCTCTGAGGTTCAGATGTATAATCATTTAAGATTTGCTTATAGCATTCTTATTTTCTACTAACTTATAGCACTGCATTCAAAGAGCAGTTAACTTTTCTGCAATAAAGTTTCCTGTAAAGTATTTAAGTTAATTATTTTTAAAAGAAAATATTTCTGTTTTCTATTACTTGAATTCTAGAAAATATTTAATTTTTCTGGCTTGAATATATTTTATCTCCTTTTCTGACTTGTTTGCCCAAAAATTCTTTTTCCATTAGGTCATGCTAGTTACTGATAAGGTAGTACAATGAATAAACAGTCTCATGTAATGCTACTGCTTAGGAGAACAGAAATTCTTTTTCCTGATAATAGTCTTAACAAAGCGAAAATTTATTTTTGATATACTGCTGCATTTCTTAGTCAATACTTCAGTGTAAACGTTTAGTTTTCTGTTCTAGGCTTCTTACAGGGTCCTGTGCTAATGCTCACTCACATTGGGACAACCTGGACAGTTTTCATTTTACTCAGCTTTCTGCTCATCTCTCCATGTTCCAGTTGTCTTCAGATACAAATAAGCCATTAAACTGAATTTTATTTCAGAGTCTCTTTTTGGATAGGATGAATCTCTCTAGTGTGCCTATTTTTTTCCCCTCTGCTTTTTAAGGAATTTTTGAGTGAGTAACTGAAATGACAACACTGATGACTGACACTGTCAGACAAAACCCACTCCTTGTCTTCCTGTTTCCCCGGCTGAGCTCTCTTCCCCAGAATTTCACTGCCAATCTGCAGACACACAGTCACTGTGTCTAAAACCAGAACAGAGGCTTAGCCCAAGAGCTGGAGTTATAATCAGGTCCATCTGGGAGGTCATGGCCATGGTTGAATGAAGGGCATGGACAGATGCAGGGGCAAGGGACAGAGCTGAAACACAGTCCTCAGATGGAGAATGGATCTGGGGACATCTCACTGCCCTGGCTCACACGGCTCATCCCACTTCATCCTGTCCCCAGCTATGTGCCAGCACCCTGCAGCTCCATCCTGGGGCACAATCAGACTAATCCTCATGGAGCTGGGCTCTAATTCAGGGTCCAATGTCTTTCACTGGGAAACACTCCGGACTGTGGACTGTGTTTGGTGAATTTGATCCTTCTAGACCCACTTCTCTTAGAGATCTATTGACCTCTCACCACTGTTTTTGTCACCTTTTTCACAGACTTTTTCTCATATTTGCCAGTATTAGCATCAGCTAGCAATGTACGCTCTATGTCTGCCTAATAAATGAGGCATAAAATACCCTCTAAATTTTCCTGAATGTAAAGTCAAAATTTCATTTTTATTTTCAAAGCTTCTATTTTTATCTTACCAGTTTTAATTTGTCCATATATGTTTCTTGAAGGCTTTCACTCCTTCACTATTACTACTATTTGGGAGAAACACAAATACCATATTGCAGGATGCTGTCCTCATAGAAGTGCAATTAAGGCCTGTCAGCAGCACAAATGGAAATGTTACCAATGGACTATATATATAAAAACATCACAAGAATAATGCTCTTCAATGCTGGCTGTTATGCCTCAGTGACAAAGCACTCCAGTAAGAGTTATCTACAGAGATTTATTCTATACTCCAGTGAGTTAACAGATTCTAACCTACGGATCCTAAAAAAGATGAATAAAAAGCAATTTTCTCCATCTGTTGGACTTCTCCTGCTTTTAGGGACTCCTCATAAGCTTCAAAAAAACTATTCTATTGCATCTAATAGAAATACATCAGCAAATATTACTACTGTTTGCTTTATAAGAAGTTAAAGAAGGATTCTGAGAAGTATCCAAGGTATATTTATTGCCAAGTTAGTAGTAAATTGTATTAAAACCTCCTTCAGAAATAAAATTAGCATCAGTGTCAATATCATCTCATTTTGCATCTTTATTTTAAATTAGCACAATTCAGTAATTAGTGATATGCAATGCGACTCAACTAGCAGACTCATATTGAGTAACAAGTGCAGATACGGAAATAATACACTTTTCTGTTTGTTAATTAGTTTATAAATCAAATTATCTTCAGAGAAAAAAATAATTTTTATAAGAAATTAAATAATAATATGAAAATAAACACAGCATATTGAATTATATTATGCATCAAAAATTCTGAAATTCATTGTGTTACATGATATAGCAATTTAGACATTCTGCATTACACTTTCTAAGAGAAATTTCAGGATGCTAAAAATTGTAAAGGTGGCAAAAAGATGTTTGAGGGATAAATCTACCAAAATGGACATCATGGTGACCTCTACCTACCTTTTATCAGAAGACTGAGAGATAACATCCTGACTGAATGTAAATATCCTCACTCATAAAAGAACACTACATACCAAGGGCTATAACATCTCTCAAGAAAGAGGAAATAAGTACCAAAAACTTAAACCAAGTATTCTGAAATAGAGAGGTATATTATGACTTTTTTAAAAAACAAGAACAATAAATAATTGCAATAAAATACCAAGAAAATTTTTAGGTCCTCACTATAGTTTGATGCCTCAAGAACTGGATTTATTTCCAATAGACGTGCTTTAGACAACTAAAAGGGCAAATTCCATGGCATGCAATATACAGAGGAGGGCAGGCAGAATTCCTGATGTTCTTTATTATTTGCCTTTATGGATCTTGGTGAGTAGGGCCCTGCAAGTTGCAGAAATCTGTTTATGAATCCGATTATAGGATTATAGTGGCCTATAGAAAATGCAGAAATGAGAGGCAGAAAACATAGTGAGTAGAAAGTTAGCAATGCTTCTTTTATTTGTGTTTTGAGTGCTGCAATTTACCTTGCATAAGTAAAAAAGGTAACAATATCAAGGAACATCAGTTATATATGCCGGAGCATACTTTTGTCCCTAATGTATATTTGCTATGATGTATTTAATAGCATTATTATACATTTATTTTCACAAGAGTCATTCACTGTGCACAGAGAATTGTGAATGAAGCTACTGAGCAAAATTTAATTAAATTCTAACTATTTAATAGTTTGTTCTCTGTCTTGTGCATAGTTTATTAGCAAATCCTCATGCATAGCACTTAGAACTGTTCTCAGTAATATCTTTGGGTTTCTAAAGTGTTTATCAGATCTGAGTCATATTTTTATTATAAGAAATGCAAATATAATTTGGACAAAAATTAATTATGTATCCAAAGGATTGTTTTGGTCTCGTAGAAAGTGAGTATCTTTCTCACATGTTTTACTTATTATTCAAATTATCCACTAATTAGGTAGGATCTTGAGGTTTATGGCGGTGGGGGGTCATCATATGCATAAAGATATTTTGGAAACAAAACTGATTAATTGACTTTATCCCATAAAGTTGTAAAAAAATACAATAGTGACATTCTGGGGAACAGTTTAGAAATATCTGTTTATTGGCTGAACCTGCACATGACAGCTGGTCTAAATAACGAGGAAGAGAGAAAATACTGAAACACAAGAAGGTGACCGGAAATATTTCACATGGATTTATTGTAGGCAAACCATATCTGACAAAACTACAAGAAAAAAGGACTGTTTTTGTGAATGTGGAGAAAAGAGAAGATGCTGTTAACTTTGTCTTAGAGGAGCAACATGGTTTGAATAAGCTCGCTGTGTGATGGATGGACCACTGGCTGTTGCAGTGTCTCCATTTAGCCCTACAGAAACTGAAGTTCTGAGGTCTTATGTGGAAAGCTAGCTGGCTGCAGAAATTGCTCTCGTGCATGCCGGTCTAGCATTTTATGAGAATCTCCAAGCACTGATCAAGAAGAACTTCTTTTTTTTTTTTTCTGTTCACAAGCTCATATGTTTTCTGAGCAGGTTTTTGGTGTAAAGGAATTGGGTAGCAAAATTGTTATAGTTATCACAAGAAAACACAAGAAAAATCATGATCTGCTTAGTAACTTTTATTGAGTTCAATAAAAGAGAAAATAAAACAAGGATAAACTAAAACGTGAATGTTGTTCAAGTCTCAGCATTTTTAATAATGAAAAAGAAATATAACATTGCTGTCCTTAAACAGGACTTTGCAAAATAAGCTCTTAAAATAGAAATGAGTTCTGTTTGCCATGTTGCATTCCAAGGCTTTGCTTATGTTTTTCTACCTTCAAGTGGCCAGGTTATTTAATCCATTGATCTATAGAGATTTAGAATATATACTTCTCCAGAGTACTAACACAAAGCTAGATTATCAGAGGCGAAAGCACTAGAGTTTCACAGCTGCTACAATGGTATAAAGCAGAAGTATTAATGAAATGGATTTCTGTGGATATAAGAGAATACACGACAGTTTGGACAGTAACACCTAAATTAATTTCACTGACTATGAAAGCATCGACTGGTAGCCAACAGTGTGGCTGCTCTCTGTATTCAATAATGAGAGAAAAGTACTGCAAGAGCTGGATTCCTTACACCTCTCCAAAATGGCCCAAGAAAAAATGAATAATGTTGTTTTGTTTAAAAATAAAGTAGTTTTCTATTTACTTGCGAATCATACATGTGAAGCCTTACTTCCTGAACAGCAGAGAAGTAAAACATTCTAATCCCTCATATTTACCAACTTCAAGCCAAAACTTTAATAAAATTTAAAAATGCCCTTCACTACATGCTTTATTTGGTAACGTTGTTACTCAGTCCCTGGCTAAACTTTTCAAGGGATCTTTTTCATCCTCTTTTACTGTCTTTTAAAAGAAAAATAGTGTAGTATTTCTTGAAGATCTGCACTTGAAGACTGCATTCCCTGATGTTGTGTAAGATTCTTTATCCATTTTAGAAAGCAAAAAGCTGAAAAATTATTGACAAGCAGTGGAGCAAGGTCAGGACTATGGTTGCTATTAACTGACAGGCACACCATAGTGGGATAAATATTACAGGAATTGCAAACACTTTCCTCTGGCTTTAAACTGCTGATGTGTGACCATCATCTGAATGTACAGCAAGGAACAGCACCACGAGACACTACAGCTTCTGTATGTTTTAGCATAGATAGCAGCTTTGGGTTTAAATTTTAGAAACAGATTTACAGGTGTTTTCCCAACATGACTGTGACAGACATTCCATCTGAAGTGAGCTAGAGACAAAATGGAGAAGAGATGCACAACTAATTTTCTGTTTGTAACTAGTAGAATGACGCTCCGTAGGGATGCTTCCCATGTTACCCTTTCAAAGAAGAGGTTTTACACATGCTGACGACAAATTGGAGAAGAAAATTGCTGCCAGGACTTTCTTCACTTTTTGCAGAAAAGGGGAGAAAACACTTGTCCAAGCTGCCTCCAGATAAATTTTTGTTAAAAATAATACACCTAAAAATGAGATATATTGAAGTGACAAGACTTCAGAAAATGAACTCAAGACAACAATTTATTATTTGCATGTTTTAGGTAATACAATGAAAGATTTTTAGAAATAGGAAAAAGTAAGTATTTTAAATGTCCTGTATACTGTATTCTGAAATATACCTGAAATATACCTTTGTGTGTCTGTGTTGTGTTCATACCCTGATAGGTATGATGTTTCTTATCAAATTTTAGCCACTTGGAAGACTGTCAAACTTCCTATGTGGTTGGGAATTGGCTTCCTATATGGTATGGAATTTCTAGACAGTGCTGCACATTCCATTAGCCCAGATAACTCTCTAAAGAAGACACTGATTGTCTGCAACCTTATCCTTCCACCAAGTGTTGAGAAAATCTAGGACAATCTTTTCATAACACCTTGAAAGCTGTTGTTCCTTTTACTTCCTAAGTTTTAATAGGCAGCCTGAAATACTTGCAAAAGGGTTTTTGCAGACAGATGGAAACTTCATTGAAAAATCTTCTCTATTCTGTGTTTGCATCAGATATCTTCATACAAACTATTTCAAGACATCTGTATACAATGTGCCATCCATATTGTGCCATCCATATGTGACATCTTTATTAGCTGATGACACACACCTGTGGCACAGGTACAATACTCGTCTGCAACCATCCAAACTGTTGTTAACACAGTCTTGACTAGTGCTAGCTAACTTTGTCCCAGATAACACCTAAACATGCCTCAGGGGAGGCATGATGCATACTTATAGAAGAAAAAATGAAAATATTTGTAAATTTAATCCATTTTAATGAATGTTTGCAGAACATCTGCAACACAGCATTTCTAATTTTAATGATAAATTTCAACTAATGTAACTCAATCAGATATTGAAAGTTTATTGTGGGAAAAGAAAAAAGTAAAACAAATCAAACCCACACACACCCCTTTAAAGAACACTATGAAAATGAGTGGACTTTTATAGCTTGTTAAATAACATGACAATGCCAAATTGAAAATCCTTTTCAGTAGTGAGCAATCTGTTTCAAAAAATAATCTTCAGTGTGATCTTTTTAAGATGTTTGGTTTTGGTTTTCAGCTTAGTTTGTTTCTTTGTTTGCCTGTGATTTCTGAAAATACAGACATGTACAGACACATAACAGTGAAACACTTCAAAAAACCTCATCCTGAGATGCATTCTCAGAATCAAAAATTTGAACTAGGTGGTTTAGTTTGGAAAACATAATGAAAACTCAGTAAAATGAATTTTGATTGGAAGCAATCCCTAATGTAATAGGATGTGGTGCTGTCGGATGATACACTTGTAAATTCATGACAAATGACTTAAATTTAGGGAAATTTTATAGTAATCTCTTAAACTGCGACTTTCTGATGGGAAAGAATATTGTCAATTTACGATCTACATTTTAAATAGAGTTATTAGATCAAGTTCAATCATCTGTCTTGCATTCATTTCTACAGTTCAAAATATCTGTAATGCAAATAAAATAAATGTGATGTTAGCAATAGTAAAGTGACACAGAGAATTCTCTGAACTGCTGTTGAACTCTGCTGTGGCTCAGAAAATGTGGACACTATACTTATTGCACGTGGTAGTGTCAGTGAAGTAACAAATATTAAATCTGTCCCTTCAGGGAAGGAGGAAACGTTTTATTAATATGAGCTAAGTACCTGGGGTTATTAAAGAATTTTCTTCTTATCAGCTTTGAGAGGCAGAGTAAAAATTAAAGTTGATGTAGCAGTACTGGATTAAATCAAGGAAAGTCTTTCTGTTGAAGAAGTTTCCAAATACTGGCAAATTAGATTACTGTAGCAATACAAAAAATTAATCAGAACACCTAAAGGACACCTCTTTAAAATTAAACTTACCTGGTTAAAGACGAAGAGTGTAGTGGAGGGGAAATAATTATAAATATGCAAAAACCTCAGAAAAGCAAATTTCAATTGTAAGTAATGGATAAGGTAATATGATGTGGTGCTCTCAGGGATTACATTTGTAAATTCATGACAAATTGCTTAATTTTGGGGAAAATTTATAGTAATCTGTTAAATTGCAACTATCTTGCAAAAAAATATTGTCAATTTACATCTACATTTTAAATAGAATTGTTACATCAAGTTTAAGAATTTATTTCTGCAGTTCGAACTATTCATAATGCTAATAAAATGTGTGATGACTACTGAAATTTTGAACCAACACCTTTGACTCTCAAACTTTAGTTACCATAAAACTGTGCAAGTGAACACCCAAAATGAAATATTTTGAGATTGTCTTCTATTTCTTTCCATTTATTGCCCTATTTTATTCTCAGATGTTTCTGGAGTTAGACGCTTTGTCAGCTCTGTGCCTGCATTTGTAAAAAATTGGTTTTTGTCTCTGTCAGTGTCTGGTTTGTCCTATTCTTTTGAATGCAATCAAAACTTATTTTCCATTTTACACATGCTAGAAAAACAAATGACACCCAAGTTGAGGTTTGTGAAAATGTATTTTTGGACCCTCAGCAATACAGCAGCCCATCAGAACTACTTGCCAATGTCTCTGGAAGTGTTAATTTTAAATAACAACTTTATTATTATTATTATTGCTAGTAGTAGTAGTAGTATTTATGCTAAAAATCTGATATAATTCTACCTGAATAGGTAGAAATCGGAATGAATTCTACCTACAGTCTGAGCCAAATGGTTTCTCTTTTTTTCTGTCAGATTACTTACTGGTGTCACTTGATAAAATATTTCTGTTCTCTAAAGTTTGTGGAAAACAATCATCTGCAAGTCTTCTGAAGTTCATATTTATAAGTCAGAAAGAATATGCTCTTGGAGACAAAAAGAAAAAACGTTATGGGATAATGACACAGAGGTTTTAATACAAATACATCACCTTCACTCACCATATGGAGGACTATAACCCAAACTACATGTGTTTATTTGTTTATCTCTGTCTATCTCTTGTTAGAGGCATGAATGCACGGCTCTGAAAGTTCCAGAAGTGGAGAATATTTCAGTAGCATATCAGTAGGATTACTAGCTGTTTTCACCAGGACATTCCAATGTCTCTGAGTTCTTCACAGCCACCACACAGGAGACCATCTTACCTTCATGGTGAGTTATTTATGATTTTTTAAAATTTGTTTACACCAATTGTTTTGTATCTTGAAAGTTTTGTGGTGTTTGGGGTTTTTTTTGTCTTTTTTGGGGAGGGCTTGTGTTTGGGTTTTGACAGTTTTTTCCTTGGGTTTTTGGGGTGTTTTTTCTGTTTTTATGTGGTTTTTTGTTCCCAATATTTTTTTCTTCTATTGTTTGCTGTATATCTTCAATACATCTCATGGATTTCAAACAGGTTTTTTTCACCAGTGGCAGCGATTTCTTCAAAGCACAGCCACTCAACTGCTTGTGATGCATAAAACAAACACTTTACCACTCAAGTTTGTGTTTAACCCCCATGCCCAAGGAGAATGACTGACAGATGAAGACATGACAGTGAAAACTGAGGAGATATGAAACCCTCTTGAGCATTGTGCATATTTTTTCTTTTCATACTGAGAGATCTAGGCATTTTCAGAGGACAGCACAACTCCTCATCCATAACTGAAATTTCTAAGGATTTGGGTACTTCAGCAAACAAATACGCTGGGGGGGATGCCGACTTGACTGTATTTGCCTCAATGACAAAATGGTGAAGGAGCAATCCTCCATCAGAAAAAAAGGTGTAATCAGGATCCAACCAACACATCTTTGCTATGTTTCTAGTTACACCATCTGCAAAAGAAAATCTGTAGATCTTTAGCAAAATAGGTATCGTGGGATTCTCCTCTTGAACAATAGTAGTGCTTTTTATGACAATCAGAATAAACAAGCACTCAATGAGAAAAAAATCTCATCCAAACCAAAACCCAGAACAGTTTCTTCTTTGTTCAGCGATATTCTGTATAACTGTTTACACAGTCCCTCCTTCCTTTCTGCCCAGGTCCCCAAGGATCTGAAGAATCTGTGCTTGAGAAGGACTATGAAGGACACTTCATTCTTTCCTATGAACAGTAATTTGGAAGTATACTGATGCCTTAGGTTTTGGCTTTTCTATTTTCAGATTCTGTACTGCTTGGAGTGTAACTCTGGGGTTCCTTGTAGCCTGTAATTCCTGTTCTCTCATACTGGGTAGACATAACAAAGCCTCTCCAGGCTTTGCCTTCAAGGACAACCAGGCTGTTTTTAGGCCCAAAATGTGTAAACTAAAGATTCTAAGGGGGGGCAAGCTGAGGGGCGTTACATCGCTAAAACTGGGGCTTTAATTGGAGAATTAACCCTGATATGCAAATGGTCCAAACCTATAAAAGTGTGAAGAACTCGTGACCTGTCGTCCATCTTGGGGTCCAATTTTTGGAAGCAGCCTCTGGCTCCCCCAGGGTGTACCTTGAAGGCCCTTCAAATAAATACCTGTCTTTATTCCCTTACTCTTGTCTAGTCTCTGTTTCTAGGTGGCTGGAGGAGGCATCAATACTGTCCTGCTTTTAACCCTGACTGGGATAGGGTTAAATTTCTTCCTAGTGGCTGGTATAGTGCTGTGCTTTGGATTTAGGATGGTGAATATATTGATAATATACTGATGTTTAACTTACACTATGTCAGGGTGTTTTCTGCTTCTCATGCTGCCAGCTATCCTGTCAAGGGTCCACAAGCAGCCGGGAGGAGACACAGTTGGGACAGCTGTCCCAGACTGGCCAAAGGGATAGTCCATGCTATGTGCTGTCACGCAGAACAAAAACACCTCTCAGCAGTTGGCCAGGGTGTGGCACCCGCTGCTCGGGCTGGACTGAGCATCTGGCAGCCTGTGGTGGGCAACCGCATTGTGCGGCTCTTGTTTTGTATATTCTTTCATCGTTACTATTTTTTCTTCCTTTTCTGTCCTATTCAATTGTATTTATCTCAACCACCTGCTTTTCCTTTTTTTCCATTTTCCTCCCCTGTCCCACCATGAGCGAGTGAATGAACAGCTCTGTGGTTTTTAGCTGCCTACCAGGTTAAACCACTACATATGAAACTACACCATGGATGCAGCTAGATCAGCTCTCACCTCTCAAAAAAGTATCCAACCCCCTCTTTCCCCCGCATTATATTCGCATGCACTGTGTGTACATAAATTATATAGTGGATTTCATGGATTAGTCCCAGCTAAGTTATCCACCTTTAAATTACCTGCCATCTCCTTAGTCCAGGTATTACACCAAAAAACTCTAAAACCAAAAACCAAACCAAAATAAACTAAAAACAAAACCCCAACCCCAAAGAAAACAAATGTCAAAGCTGTGAAAAATGCATTGGTGAAACTCTATGATTAGATGAATTTATTTATTTATTAAAGGAAACTGTTTTCTTCCAGGTTCACCCCACCTGTGTTTCTGAATTGACCTATTTTCTCTAAATTGTGAGACCTTTATGATACACTATGGTTCAAAGTGGCACAGCATCACTTGCAAAAAGTATTGTTCATCTCTTGGGTGGATTGATTTTTGGTCTTGGCAGCTAGCCTGATAAAGACAGATTTCAAGACTCTTTTTGGACATTGGGGGGTTACAGGTATGATAATTAGTAAGGTCAAAGGTGCCTTTCCTGGTCTTTGTCCAATATGTTTTCAGTGTAGACCACAATCCTTTATTTCTGTGTTTGACAAAAGCTTTGCAATTCTTATTTTATTGCCAAAGTAAATGTCACTAATAGAAATGAAGTAGAATAATATTATTCTTTTGAGTAGACGCTCATTATAAATATCTACAATACACTTGACAGTTGAAGGATGATATATTGATTTATTTTCTAATTTCAGCTGTAAAACTGCAAGGCAGCTGGCTGGATTAGCATTTTCAGATTCAAGATGGGTTCCCTCTATGAAAGACATAGATTTTATTATTCTCTCTGATGGAACAATTGTTCTGACAAAATTAATAACATGCTACAGCAGTGTTTATAGTTTTTCAACATTACTGTACATGGCTATCTAAATTAAAATAAGCTAATTAAGGCAAAACCCCATTTTTTATATTTAGGTTTGGATATTAGCCACAAAATTGTGTATCCATTTTCTTTACTTTCCTAAGGTTAAAAAGACAGTATAAAATAATGCATCACAACAGTGTATCTGAAATAATTGTTCGAATTTACAGAAGGGGGTGTGCAAATAATTATAATTCTTAACTTCAGCAAAGGGTTGTAAGACAGAATATTTAGGACTCCATTTTGGTTTCTAAAACAATTTTTCCATATGGATCTCGTCAAAAGTTTTAAACGGGGACTCGTCATACCTAAATTTAGCTCTTAAAAATGAGATATTTAATACATACACCCTTCCTCTTCCAAGGAGAGGGACATGTACTCTGGACAGTAACTCATGTAATCTTGGGAATGGGGAAACAAGCTAAATAGATTACTTGAGTCTCGTGTAATAAACATGGTTGCTGTTAGTCTTGCAGCCTAATTTTCTTGGGTCCTGACAAGAAGGAACGGCATAGTGCTCTTCATTCTGAAGATAACCCATAACTTGATAACTGTTTGTGATAACAGGTTGTCTTCGCAGGATGTATTAGCCAGGAGAAAATAATAAATGTAGCCATGTCTCCTCTGTCCTTTAAATTCTGAACTCTTTCCATTTTGGAAAAAGGAATTCTGCTTACTATAAAATCAACTGCTGCCATTCAGGCCCAATGACTGATGTCAAAAACCAGAATTGTTAGATTAAGTAGAATCCAAATTGTAACAGCTGAAAAAATCTACTGAAAATTAGTCATGATTGTGTTAGTCTGTGCTGGGTTCAAAGGCATTCTCAGCAGAGCAGGAAATAATAGGTTGATTTTACTGTTCCAGCTTCTGAGAAGCATTGATATTTCCAGTAATCAAACTTTTTCTTTTTGCAAAAAGATAAGTCTCTAAGTTAGTGCGTTGAAAAGGCACTGTGGTGGGAAATTGGGAGATGACTATAGGTGTGCAGAAATCCTAAACGTTTGGTACTGATTATTAGTTTGCTTTTTAATGGAGAGAATAAAGGATATAAGTCAAAACCTTGAATAGAGGTGTTATACGCATTTATAAACTTAGCAACTCTTTCATCCGTTTACATTTTTACCAGGTATTGAACCAACATTTCTTTGTTGCTTCTGCTCACATACACACACATTTTTTTTGAAAAAAGGATGGCATAAGTCAGAAATTATTTATATTTATATGCAGTTATTATGACCTCATTCCTATTTCAGCCAATCTAACAACAACCCAGAATATATTGTATTTCAAAGAAGGTAAAAGTCATCCTAGACATATATAAAGATGTGCCTTCAGTTGCCAGAACATGTGTGTCTTAGATAGCTGTTTTTCTGTATGATATCATACCAAGAAACTGTTGTCTACATTATAACTATGACTGCAAAGGTCTTGCTGTTAGCTATAGCTCACAAGTATATTTGTAACAAACCCCAGATTTGTCTCAGTGTTTTGTACCAGATTTTGAAACTGACGTTATTACAGTGAAAGGAAAACAGAAATTTACTCTACTAAGTACTGTTAATTAAAAAAACAAACAATCAAATTAATAAACTTTTAACAGATGAAGAGTTTTGCCCTGAAGACTCTGCTGTCTGCATTAGAATCTGTTTCCCTCAAGGCAATCCAGGTTCAATATAATTGTTGGATGATGGTTTTTCATCCTTGGTGTACTAGTTTGAAAGCAAACCAGTGAGAGACTTGAAATCAGAACTACAATTTAATAGGGAAATTAAAAATAAATGCAATAGTGCAAAAACACTGTCAGAGTCAGGATACAACCTGACGCCCTGTTGGGCAGGGTGGTGGTAGCAGTCTGATAAAATGGTGGCTGCAGACCTCCTGACGTGGATGGATGTGGTTCTGTTGAAGCAGTGATCCTGTAGAAGGGTCTGGTCTTCCTCTGAAGGTCCAGTGGTGGTTATGGAGCTCTCATCCTCTGGCAATCCAGCAGGTAAAGGCTGAGTTCGGTGATCCAAACCTCAGATTATATCCAGGAAGGAATTCTCAGTTCCTCCCCCTGGGTGGAGCATCTCACAATGGGATGATGTAATGTGGTGAGGCTGGGTGGCTCATTAAAAGAAAAATGTCCCTCTGGAGGGAGTTATCAGACAAAGAACACTGCCCCACCTGATTTTAATGTATGGTGATAGAACACATACTTTTGGTTACATCTTATGTTGTAACCTAAGACATATGGCAAGCCTTTCATTTTATAATTCTCAGGTTGAAGGTGTTTTCAGTGTGTTTCTCATTCATCTGAACAGGGAGTCCCTTGTCCCATTCTTGCTCTCCAATGACCTGGCAGCAAGAACCAGCAGGTTAGCCATCTCATTAGTCTGAAAGACTCCATAATATATTTATATTTTTTTTATTCTGATCTATGTTCTCTTAAAATTAGGGTTGTTTTTTTTTCTCTTTAGTTCCCTGCCAAATACTGGACTCGGTTTTAACATCCTACTCAGTATCTCCAAGGTCCATATGCTTTTCTAGGTGAAGGCAATGCACACAGATAAGTTGCAAGCTGAAAATGGAGCACGATTGTCAAATTATTTTTAGACCACTCCCCTGACGTTATTGTATATCTTAATGTTTGTTTTGCTTTCCTCTTCCTCTATTTTCATATAAACATATGGTGAAGATTTTGAAAGGAAATATAAAATATTTGTAAGGTAATACTTGAATTAGAGAGGAAACTAAAGTTTTTTTGATCACCAAAAACACGGCACTGATTTTGGAACAGAGAATTTAGACCCTTTCATTTAGAAACTACTGTTTTATGCTGGAAAAAAAAAGGCTGCTGTAAGTCTATCTCAGCACCAGAATTGGTGGTCCTAAATTAGACCTCTTATACTCTTGACAACTTGCAATAAAAATTATACAGCAGTTCTGTATCCGCACAGTAATGGATCTTTTTTAAAACCTTGCAAAATAACCAAAAGTAAAAATGGACTTTTAAAAACTCCTTCTTTTGAAAGTTACTCATTTTTTTAGCCATAAGTTTACATGTAACAGCTTCTGAGTCACACACATGTTCTTGCTTTCTCGTTATTTCTTAATCTGTCAGAGAGCTTAATTTAAACTCTCTTCCCAAATTCATGTCATTGTGGCAGAGAGAACCTTACACCATGAAGAACATTATGGGTAGCTGCCAAATTCCCCAGACACCTGGACCTGGCAATTCTTTCAGCCTATTTGCCAGAGCCCATCTGGGCATTCCTGTTTTCCTGGCTCATGTTCTTGTTTGCACTTTTAGCCAGTAGCAAGGCTGAGTGTGTATTCCAGGCAGACAGAGAAACAGACAGACAGACACACGCTGCCAAAAGTCAGATAAAATATATACACAGATAGCCAATTCATCTTCCTCCTCTCCAAGAAGTCAGGATTGAGGTTCACTACAGAAAACACACATGCCCACTCTGTCTAGATTCAGAAGTTCCTGCATATTCGTGGCTCACTTCAATGTCTCCATGGCTTCTCAGCCTGTCTAAAGTCCAGACCCGGATCCTGGGCCCCTTTCACAGTGTGGAGCTTTCCTACTCACCACAAAGGTTACTAGTAGAAGTAGGCAACTAGTGAATTTTCCACATATTTGGATACGGCTGATGTTTCACTGTAAGAATAATGGTTAGAGCAGCAAAATGTTACTTCAAACAATTTTTTTTTGCCACTTGTGTCAGGAGAACAGAAAAAAAAGCACCATGAAAAAAATTAAATGTAGAAGACAAATAAAGAAGTTGAAGTTATACCTTTAAATTAGTTATTTTAAAACAAAACAATACAAAACAAGGAAGGAAGGAAAGGAGGAAGGAAGGAAAGAAAGAAAAAGAAAGACAACATTAAAATCCTGAAATTAATGGCAGTCTTATACGGAGTTCAAAATAAATATGATTAGGAGTAATTCACAAAGGCCAGTGGATGAAAACTGATGCATAACTATTGATCCTCTAGCATCTGGGTTTATATGTAAAAAGGACAGTAACCAATCAAACAAAAAATGCTTAAGTTCAGTTTTAGCACAACAGTCTGGATATTTTTAAGATGTTGTTTCCCGTGGAACAGATTTTCCTAGAAGCTACTCTAAGGCACATGGAAGGCAGAGAGATGATCTGGGACAGCCAGCATGGCTTCACCAAGGGCACGTTTTGCCTGGCCAAGCCAAGTGGCCTTCTATGGTGGGGTGACTGCATCAGTGGACAAAGGAAGGGCTACAGATGTGATTTATCTGGACTTCTGGAAAGTTTTTGACATGTACCCCCTACCACATCCTTCTCTCCAAATTGGATAGATATAAATGTGGTGGGTGTACTGTTTGTAGGATTAGGAATTGGTTGGATGATCACATCAAGGGATAGTAGTCCGTGGCCTAATGTCCTCACGGAGATCAGTGACAAGTGGTGTCCTGCAGGGGGACCAGTACCATTCAATCTCACCATCCGTGACATAGTGGGATGAAGTGCACCTTCAGCAAGCTTGCAGGTGGCACCAAGCTGCGTTGTGGGGTTGACCTTCCTGAGGGACAGGATGCCATTCAGAAGGACCTGAACAAGCTCGAGAAGTAAGACTGTGGGAATTTCATGTGGTTCAACAAAGCTCAGTGCAGGGACAGGGCAAGCTCTGGTATCAGTCCAGGCTGGGGGATGAAGGGAATGAGAGCAGCCCTTCCAAGAAGGATCTGGGTGTGCCGGTGGATGAGAGGCTGGACATGACCCTGCCATGTGCCCTTGCAGCCTGGAAAGCAAACGTGTCCTGGGCTGCATCCAAAGCATCGTAGGCATCAGGTGAGGGAGGGGATTCTGCCCCTCTGCTCTGCTGCATCCAGCTCTGGGGTCCCCAGCACAGGAAGGACATGGACCTGTTGGAGTGAGTCCAGAGGAGAGCCACAAAAATTGCCAGAGGGCTGTAGCACCTCTCCTTTGAAAAGAGGCTGAGAAAGTTGGGATTGTCCAGCCTGGAAAAGAGAAGGCTCTGGGGAGATTTTATTCTGGTCTTTCAGTACTTAAAGGGGACCTATAAGAAGGATGGAGACAGACGTTTTAATTGGCCCTGTTGCGATATAACAAAGGGTAATGTTTGAAACTAAAAGAAGATAGATTTAGACTAGATATAAAGAATAAATTTTTCGCATTGAGGATGTTACCCAGAAAGGTGGTAGATTCTCAGTCTCTGGAAATATATAAGGTCAGGTTTGATGGGGCTCCGAGCAACCTGATCTAATTGAAGGAGTCCCTGCTCACTGCAGGATTGTTGGACTAGGTGACCTTCAAAGGTACTTTGTAACATGAGCTATTCTATGATTCTATGATTTTATGTCAGAGATTTTAGAATTTCCCTGCATTAATTCTCACCTGAAGTGGATTTGGTCTTTTTGCTAAAAAAAGGCAAAAAATTCAATACTACTACTAGTAGTACTACTAAAATAATAATATTAATAGAGGGGGAGTAACCATTCAGACTTATAAACTATTTAAGCAGACATTTACTCTGTTGAACCTTAAAATTAAGTTAGAAACGACAATTACATTTTTTTCCATTGGATGTTAGCATGCTTTTTTTCTGATAGACAGGAAAGCTCAGGATGTTACAAGGATAATAAGCTAAGTGCAAAGTGAAATTTGTATGGATACATAATACATCTTTTGGTAGTCTACATCCAACAAAATTTTTTCAATTAGAAAAAGTGGGCTACTCTGTGAAAAGTGCATTTTTAAGAATCCTGTCAGAGTCTGTCAACAAACCTAGTAACTGAAGTAGCTGGGCTTGCACAGATAGAGTCAACTGGAGCTTGTTTTTGGAGGCAAAACTTAGGAAATAATTTGGCTGATGGACACGAGACAAAAATCCCATCCATCACACATAAAGTCTGTTAGCACAGCATGGCTAAAAAAGTTTTAAAAATTCATTCTTGTCACTAAGCAGATAAGAGCTGAAGAGCAGATTTATTGATTAAGAAGGTGACAGTCACTTTCCAGATTATAACGTCACTCTAACCAGTATCACAATACTGATTTTCCAAACAGATTGTAAGGAAAGAGAAACCTCCAGGAAAAGCTATTTCAGATATGAAAAGGATTTAAAAAAGAATGCATTCTAATCAATATTTAGTCGTCTGGTAATATCAGATATGCAAAGTTTAAAAAAATAGCCTTCCAGCTATATTGACAATTGCTATCTAGGATGATATATTCCCTCAGATGCATTGTTTTTGCTTTAACAGTTTACATAAATATATATTTGTTTTTATCAGCATACATTTAAAGCATTGTAAAGTGTGAATTTTGCATTTCTGTCTGTTTTCACATTTTCTAGCTAATGGTTTCGATTAGAATGGCCAAAATATTGAGGTGGTTGTGATTAAGATAATTTTTTTTCCCATTCCATTTGCTTATCACAAATTCAAAGGCTTTTTTGGACAAAGTATTGTGCATTCTGACATAACGATAATGCCTGAATGCTTAGAAGCACAAAAAACCAGCCCAGTTTGAGGTACAATGTACCAATTCACAATAACAAAAGTAAGCCTTAGCCCATACCCTGCATCAGTTCTCTGTGTGTTTTGAATGGTTCACCACAAGTATATAATACTTATATTTGTAGAATTAAAGAAATATATGCTAACAGATTTCAAAAGGTGTGAACTGAAAATATTTCTAAAGTTGACAGAAATAGTAACAAGTAACAAGTTTGTCCTTATGACCTATTTTATTAACCTGTTTTCTCTCATTTTCTTAAATAATTTAAAAGAAATATACAAATGGTTAGGAACTTTATTTTTTAGTTTTGCAGATTTCTTCTTTTAAAGATAAACATACTCCCTTTCACTTTTTCTTATACGTGAACCTGATCAGGCCTAGGAAGTAAAAAATTTTCATTTACATTTAAATTAAATCATTAAAATATGGGAATGCTTATTTTTGGTCTCAAAAGCAAGAACTTCTCTAAGGGTCTGAAAAATCAAACATTAAAATAATAAAACACAGCTTAAAAGAGGGAACAGTTATTTCAGAGCAGCACATTTAACTGAGTAGCTCCAGTAAAGAACAGAGACTTGGCTGAGATAAAATAAACAAACGTTGCATGATTAGGTGAGCCTAAGAAATATTTCCCTATTTTACTTCTGGAGACACCTTGAGTCCTGTGTCCAGTTCTGGGCCCCTCACAACAAGACTTTGAGGGGCTGGAGTGGGTCCAGGGAAGGGCAACAGAGCTGATGAAGGGTCTGGACCACGGGTCATATGAGGAGCAGCTGAGGGAGCTGGGGGCATTTAGCTTGGAGAAAAGGAGGCTCAGGGGAGAACTTACACTCTGCAATTCCCTGAAAGGAGCTCGTAACCAGGTGAAGGTAGGGCTCTTCTCCCAGGCAGCAAGAGATGGCACAAGGGTAAATGGCCTCAAGCTGTACCAAGGGAGGTTCAGCTTTGACATTAGGAAGAATGAACTGAAAGGTTTG
This sequence comes from Falcunculus frontatus, assembly GCA_013398115.1. NCBI lineage: Eukaryota > Metazoa > Chordata > Aves > Passeriformes > Falcunculus > Falcunculus frontatus. The sequence goes on from VZRV01008672.1 coordinate 659,357, forward strand.
CCAAGAATTTGAACCGACTGCCCAGGGAAGTGGTGAAGTCACCATCCCTGGAGGTGTTCAAGAAATGACTGGATGTGGCACTTAGTGATTGGTCACAGGTTGGAACCAATGATCATAGAGGTCTTTTCCAACCTAAATGATTCTGTGATTCTGTAACTAGAATATCTATCCGTTAATGGAAAATAACAATGGTTGTGCTTTTCTGATAAAGCAGATAGAGGTTTTTTTGGTTTGGTTCGGGGTTTTTTTTTTTGTTTTGGAGGGGGTTCTTTTGTTTTGTTTTTTTGGTTTTTTTGGGTTTCTGGGGTTTCTGGGGTTTTTGGTTTTTTTTTACTTTTTGTTGGTTTGGTTTTGGTTTTTTTTTTTGTAAAATAAGGGTGTCTCACTGAAAATTGATGGAGAAGAGAGAACAAAAAAAGAAATTATAGAAATGATATCAGGAACAGAAAGCTTGTTAGACAAATGGCAAAGGTTCCAAGTTGGGAGAGACAGAAATACCAGACTTCAAATTTGGAACCATCAACATAGCAAGAAATTGATATGGAGTCAAGAAGATTTGTTTGAACAGGGGAAAACAAGCTCAAATAGGCACAAAAGTTTTCAACTGCCATATGCTCTTGAATGTTTACGAATCCGGCTGTCCACAGAACTGGTGCTTTTAGAAAGTGTCCACTTAATCTGCTGATGAGCTGTAATGAGTCTTGAGATTTTAGATGAAGATATGAGGACACTTTTTTTCGGTGAGCATGACTGCTCTAAAGAAAGTATGGCTCAGAGGTGGGTGCACTGCGACCTACTCCTGTCACATTAATTTTGCAATCATGCGTCCTAGTGCCACAGAATCCATGAAAAACAGTCAAACAAGTGCTAAGGGGTTTCAGGACTTCAAACACCTGGATGTCAGATATTTTATAATTTTGTAGTGAAAACAATGATCTTATTAAATTTTCCTTTGAGAGTTTTATCTTGATTTTTTCAGAATTCAATTAAAAATCTTATTTATTTCTGAGAAAGCCTATTTATTACTGAAATAATTTTGTGTAACTTGTATTTTTTATGTTATGTCTCCATTACTTTCTTCAAAGTAATCCTAAAATTCTGTTAAGTGTTTAAACCCATAAATTGTCTTGAATTCTTAAAATCTTTCATCGTATGTATAGAAATAATTGCTTTTCAATATAGTAATATTACTCCAGGTCTTTTAGCAGAGGATTACTGTGTTTTTCTTAAAGCATTGTTTTAAAAAATCCTCATTTCTACTTCCATTTCTTGATACTTACTTATTATTGCAAGGTAGTTAGGAGAATAGTATCAAATTCTTTTAGCTTGATTCACTCTTTATCAGTTTTATTACTTACTCTTTATCAACCACACTCTTGTCAGTCTGTTCCACTGTTTTGCTTTCTACATCCTGACGGATTCATGTTTATCACATGCTGCCTATGAGACCTTCTTGATATTTAGCAATAAAAGGTTCCATTCTCAGTTTTTTATAACTTTTTAAAAAATTTAACTCTTCAGGCTGATATTCTTTATGCTTCCTTCAAAATTAATATCTTTCAGGAAAAAGAAATTGATTTTTTCCAAATTAGGTCTATTTGGCATGTCAATCACATGGCAAATAATAACATTTGGTGATAAACGAAATATCATGAATCACAGGGAGAAGAGGAAGATTCATTCATATATTTTAACATTGTATAGGAATGTCATTTAGTGTCAAAAGCATTTTGAAATTGTAAAAATATAATTAAATTTATCAGTTTTGAAATATGTCTACAAAATTATAGCCACAGCCACAGAAATCCTACAGAACAAGAATGAGCAAAACCAGTCTTCATGCTAAGTTTGAGATGGTACATGCAACCTTTCATTTTAAGGTAGTATCTGTCTGTAAGTGTACATGTCTGTGTGGGGTATGGAGTGTCAGCATCAGGAAATCCACTGCTTTGAAGCCAGCTGAACTAGAGCACATTTCTAGAGAAAGGCAATCTGAATGCACTTACCCTGCAAGATGTACCTTCCTTCTGTGCCTGTTCTGGGATGAGACAGTAACAGGATCTGTCTTGCAACAGAAGGCACTGCTTGATGTTTAAGAGTAGGGCTAAGCAAAGCTTGGAAAAATCTGATTTAGTTTTAGTGTTGCCGTTTTGGGTACTGACCATAGGTTAGCCGACAGTGAAGACTGATGTGTTATTCCTGAGGTGTTTCTGCAAATATCATGTGCACAAACATTAACATTTTAATTTTTACTACTCTGTTAATGTTCCTGTATGCTACATTTGGCCTCTTATCCTTTTTCTGTTGTTCTCTTGACATCTTGATCTTTTCTTCTAGGAAACATGACCTGTTTATTTCATCCATATGCATAACATCAGTCAGTCTTTTATTACAGATGATGCTGAGGTGATACAGTTCATGCACAGCCAAATAAGTCTCCTCCATCACCAATTCAAAGAAGTGTAAATGCTTTCTAGAGTACAGTTCCATTCTTTTTTTGATCAATTTATTCTCTGTGTAGATGGTGATCAGTGGTATTGCTCTTTGCCTAACAGAATTTATTTTGCCATTTAGAAAATGTTCTATATGAGAAAAGCTTGAAACAGGAAAAACTAAAAAAAGAACAAGGAAACAAGGTTTTTAAATTAGTTCCACTACCAAACTAGATACTTCAGGAGAATAAGGAATATAGGGAACCATAAATGTTAGCAGGAGTTTTAAGAAAGTGAAATATTTGCTAATTGCATTTAGAGTTATGAAAGACTCCCCATAAATAGTACGAGTCATCCAGCTCTAATATTTTTATTGGGACAATATTTCTATTGTCTTTATGTGGCAAGCTTTTCCTAGTGAGAAACTGCAGAAGTGACTTCTGTGAGAAGATGCCAAAACTTGTCTCCCTGTTGGAAAGACAGTTCCAGCTGGTTACAAGATGGACCTGATGCTGACCCAAGCTGAGCCAGTCAGAGACATTGGTAGTGTCTCTGTGATAACATATTTAAGAAAGTGTTAAATACCTATGCAGCAGCTGAGAGAGAGAGAATATGTGAGAGAAACAACCCTGAAGACACCAAGGTCAGTACAGAAGGAGGGGAAGGGACTGCTCCAGGTACCAGAGCAGAGACTTCCCTGCAGCTCATGGCAACAAAGGTTGCCCAGCTGCTGACCATGAAGGACTCCACGCTGAAGCAGGTTGTGTCCTGAAGAAAGGTGTTGCCCCATGGAAAGCTTGCATGGGAACAGGTTTCTGACAGGACTTGTGGCCCCATGGAGAGGAGTCCATATTAGAGCAGGTCTCCTGACACGAACACTTTTCCTGTGGGTGACCCACACTGGAGCAGTCAGTTCCTAAAGGACTGCACACCATGGAAAGAACACTCACTGGAGCAGTTCCGAAAGAACTGAAGCCCATGGGAAGGACTCATGTCGGAGAAAGCCGTGAAGGACTGTCTCACGTGGGAGAGACTCCATACTGGAACAGGCAAAGAACATGAGAAGAAAGGAGCAGCAAAAACATGTGATGAACTGACTGCAATGGCCACAACCTGTTCCCTCCGCTGCTTGGAGGGAGGAGGTAGAAAAGTCAAGAGGAAAGTTGAGCCTATGAAGTAGGCAGGGGTGAGGTGCAGTTTTTAAATTTGTTGTTTTTTCTCCATATCTTGCTCTGTTTGACTGTTAAGAAATTTATTTCCCCAAGTCAATTTTGTTTTGCCTACGATGGTAATTGCTAAGTGCTCTCCCTATCCTTATCTTAACCCACAAACCTTTCATCATATTTTTCTCCTCCATCCTGTTGAGTGAGAGTGGGTTGGTGGGCACCTGGAGACCAGTGAAGGTCAATCCATCACCCTCCCTCTCTGTATCTTCTTTCCTATACTGAAGATTAAAGAAGTTCTTTTCCTCTCATCTGACACTCATCAGCCCCATATAAAGTGACACATAAAACAGAATAAAGGTGTGAAGTGCTTAGTAGTTTTAGTTGTTTCTTTAAAAACAAAATCAGAGATTTTATAAAATCAAATACCTCCTTCTTGGACACATTTCTCATCTTGTATTTTCAGATGATGTGAGGATCACAGCTGGTTCCTAGAGCCTGTAATTTCCTTTCCCTTGTCTTTTTCAGTTTCAAAACTTAATTGCCTACAGAACTCGGGGTGGGGAGGGGAGAGAGAGGGATGCAGAGAAATGAGGTGGTAAAAAAGAAAAGAGGGAAAGAAGAAAAAGAAACCTGACTTCATTTAAATATCATATTAAGAAATCAATACCAGGAAATAAATATTTACAGGTTTGGTATTCTGAAGTTAGCAAATATCATAATTAGCATCAATTCATCTTCATCTCAATTCCAGTGTTTTCATAAATTTTGAAAAACTCTTTAGTAATATGGATATATTTCAATAAGACCACTTTCTCACCTGGCCAGATATGACAGTAATTTTTGAGTCAGAAGTCAGACAACATAATATGCACTCACAAGACAACCAGTTGTCATGGACTTGAGGGCCCTTCCAAACCTTACTGGCCCTGACCATCTCCCTTGGGCTTTTATTTTTCTTTAATGAAAGGGTAGGAAACCCTAACAATAGCAAGCATATGCTGTAGAGTAATCTGGACTGTGCACAGTCCTGCTTTCTGCTGTCCCAGCTGATCTTCCAAAATGGATCTTGGACCAGTGCTATAGGTCACATTAGTTTTTGGTCTCTGGACCTGTCTGACGGATGGCCCCAAGACGTGGCTCGTTTCCTTGCCTTCTCTGTGACTGTAGGTCAAACTTTTCACTTTCACTAACCTGGTACTGCTAAGATCGAGCAGAACTGTGCCCAGGTCACTGCCCTGCCCGTCATCCTTAGCTCCTTGTGCATCTCCCTCATGGACCAGAAGTGCTCTTGCTGCTCCTTTTAAATGAATTTTGTCACAATGCTTCTTTTTGTATCCACTCTTTCATGCGTCTAATTCAATTCATGCTTGGAATACAGAAGTATAAACCCCAGGTTATACTGAAATATCAGTGTAATACTCATGGATGTGAATATATTTGCTTCCATGACACTGCTATGAAGGAAGAAGGGTGTAGGAAGACTTCCTCTCAAGGGTGTAGGAAGACAAAGCCTCTAGAAGGCCTCAGGAAAATTTTCCTTTTTATGAATTCGAACAACTGAAATTTTAACTTTGAACAAAAATATTATCTCAAGATGGCCAGTATGAAATGATTGCAACTTGATTTTTCGGAGAACTCATGACTACATAGAATCATAGAATCGTTTTGGTTAGAAAAGATCTTTTAAGATCATGAAGTCTAAACAATAATCTAAGTCCACCACTAAACCATGTCCCTAACGTCCTACCTAAACATGAATATTCATATCTACACAATTTCATAGTTTCAAAGTATGGTTCCTTTTAATATGAAGGTATGCATTCCTATGTCTACCAGATGCCTGAAGTGGCTACCTGGAAACATAGACTAGACAGGAGGAAGGGAATAAAGGTGGTATTTATTTGAAAGGCCTTCAAAGGTACATCATGGGGAGCCCAGAGGCTACTTCCAAAATGGACCCCAAGTCACGAGTTCTTCACACTTTTATAGGTTTGCTTCATTTGCATATCAGCATAAATTCACCAATTAAAACTTTAGCTACTGATGTAAGTTCTCTAATGTCTGCCCCCCTTCTCCAAGATGTTGGTTTACACATTTCTAGGCCAAGCACGGCCTAGGTGTCCTTGGACAGCAAACTCAGAGACTTTGTTATGTGTATCTTAGTGTGAGAGAGCAGCTGCAGCAGGCTGTAAGACACTTCAGAGTTTTACAGTAGGCAATACAGAATATAAAAGCTAAACCTCAAGGCATCATACCTATCAGACCTTTAATTCATAGAGTATGTACTCAAAAAGGACATGGAAATGTAATAAAAGTTCATTCAGCTACAAAGAAATACTGGAGGACTTGCTTCTGAAGAAGCTTCTGTTTCTCAATGTCTTCTTTGCTAGGCTTACTTAATTCTAGCCATGCTATCTGGGCTGAATAGATGATATTTTGTCCTGCCAAATTTTTTATCTCAGCGAAATACATGGAGCAAATAATTGGTACTATTACTTTAATACCTATTGCATCTGTCAGTGAAAAAAATGTAAAAAGAATCTTTGGCAGTTGTCTGGCTGTTTGCATCACACTATGATAAATATAGCTAAAGAGATAAACAGGAGCAACTTTCAGCACCACAAAGCCCAAGAAAAATTTTATAGTAGTGTCCCAAAACATTTCTTAAAAGCCGTTTAACATCTTAGTCAGCAACATGGAGTGCGGGACCAAGGGCACCTTCAGCAAGCTCACTGATAACACCAAGCTGTAGGGTGCAGTCACGCACTGGAGGGAAAGGATGCCATCCAGAGGGACCTGGACAAGCTTTAGAGTTGGGCCCATGATAGCCTCCTGAGCTTCAATAAGGCCAAGTGCAAGGTCCTGCACCTGGATTAGGGCAATTCCAAGCACAAATGCGGGCTGGGTGGAGAATAGATTGAGAGCAGCCCCTGATGAGAAGGGTGCAGGGCTTTTGGTGGGAAAGAAGTTCTACATGAGCCAGCCATGTGTGCTCACAGCCCAGAAAGCCTGCTCTACCTTGGGCTGTATCAAAAGAAGCATGGCCAGCAGGTTGAGGGAGGTGATTCTGCCCCTCTGCTCTGGTGAGACCCCTCCTGGAATTCTGCATCCAGCTCTGGGGCCCTTGAACATAAGAAGGACATGGATCTCTTTGAGTTAGTCCTGAGAAGAGCCTTGAAGATGATCAGGAGTCTGGAGCATCTCCACTATGGAGACAGGCTGAGTTGGGGCTGTTCAGCCTGGAGAAGAGAAGGCCCAGAGAAGGCCTTATGGCACCTTCCAGTAATTAAGGGAGTCTGGAAGAGAGTTGGAGAGGGAATTTTCATAAAACATTAGTAGCAGTGTATCAGGAAGATGAGGGGTTATGACACCAAACTGAAAAGGGGCAGGTTCTCATTAGGTGTAAGGAAGAAATTCCTTACTATGAGTGTAATGAGGCACTGGATGAGCTTGCCCGTAGAAGCTGTGAATGCCCAGTCCCTGGAAATGTTCAAGACAAGGTTCTATGGGGCTTTGAGCAACCTGTTCTAGTGAGAAGTGTCTTTGCCTATGAAAGGGGGTTTGGAACTAGGGGAGTTTTAATGATCTACCATGGTATGACCTTGCCCTGACAAGTTTTTCAGTCCTCTGCCTTGTAAGTTTCAAGACCCAGCCTGATAAAGCCCTGAGCAGCCTGGTCTAATCTCATAAAAGACCCTGCTTTAATTAGGAGGTTGAGTTGGAGACCTCCTGAGGTCTTTTCAGACCTAAATTATTATCTGATTTTATGACCCTGAAAAGAAGTCCAAACCATCATAAGAGAGCAATTAAAAAGTCAAGGTAAATTTTTCAGGACTGCAAAAATTAGCTGTCAGGGAGTTTCTCCCTACCTTCTCCTCTATAATGCAGTTACTTGAAATGGCCTTTTTTTTTCTTTTTTTACAATGCTTCAAGTACTGTCACATTTAATATTTTCTGGATTGTGAGTGGGAGAGCCATGGAAACCAGACTTAAGTGCATTTTGAAGCAATTAACCTGTTAAAACAGTTTGTACTGATGAGTTCTGTCACCAGAACTAAACAAATATAACCTTAAAACCCACAAAACATGCAAGGTGAATGATCCACATGAACATTCTAATGATATCTTCATTTTGAATGCTATTTTTTCCTCTCTCATTAAATAATACCATTTAAAAAACACTGTCTTTCTTGAAACTACTCAGGTATGTGTGGATCTTCCTTGTTTAATAACTGCAACAAATTAAAATGAAGGAAAAAAGATCTCCAGGTTTTGTTATTAGATGTGTAATAATGATTAATCAATTGCTTAATTTTAGCTATTTAGAAGCAAGTACCTCCCCCTAGCTGACGAATAAAAAAGACTATCACAGAGAAGAGTAAGGGTTTTTTTAAATCAAGTCATTAAAAATTTTGTAATTTTGCCCCTTATTCAATTTATAAAACATTTCTTTGAATGCTACCCAAACATTGTCTTTTCCTTTACTTTTACATTGACAGAGATCAATGTCATTTTAACCAACAATAAATAACCAGCATTATTTATTCTCATCTGCTGAGGGGTCCTTCAGCTTTATTCCCTTTGCTCATCTACTGCAATTACTGCACAGCACTGGATGTTAAGATCAACCTTTTTTCTCTGTGCCACTCGAACAGGACTGAAAGGAAGCACAAATCTATAGTCTTTGTTAGCAGGTACAGCTGTTTTATGCCTTTTTTTCTCCTCAGATGTGAAGTCACCTGAGCACTTATGCTTGTCAGCACAAAAATTTTTAGAGGTCAGAGAAAAATGTCAAATTAAACATAAGAAAGATTTTAAAATTTATGCGTGTATTTGCTATTCTCCAAAGAGTCAGTTTTCCCTTTTTCCCAGGAAAAAATGGAAGCAGCTTTCCTTTCCCAAAAGCAGTGTTTTCCCACTACTGATTTTGTTGTATGTGCCCTAATTCCCTAGGTAGTAAGACACACAGTTGTACTACACCTACTTTCACAGTCTGACTTTTCATGCCTAGCTGCACCCCTGTATGTCTAAGATATGTGTTCATGTTCCACATACCCATTTTTAGCAGTTATCTACACTTGCAATAGTTTTTCAGACTCATCTCTTTCCCTTAAGAATAGTTTACTGAACATACAAGATCCTTAATGACGATTTATGGTTCCCTTCCAAAAGCTTAACAATCAATCTTTTGTGATCCCATTTCACAGTGTGAAATCCTCATGACCTTGCCAGTATCTGTTTTCTCATCTCACAGAGATATTTTTTTTTAACACCAACTATCCCCATTTTAAGTTCTATTCAATTTGTTATGGAACATAAATTAGGCAAAGAAATCCTGAACCTCTGTCACAGTCTTGATGGACACTATTCCTTCCCCTTCCATTCCCACTCCAGCTCATAACTTATTTTCTATATAGTCTCACAAGCATACAGGAATGGGAGGCAGTTGCTTTTGCTGATCCACGGTCTGTTGACCATAATGACCATAATGTCTGTTGACTGCCAGTGTATGGGTGGCCTTGTGATCTTTCAGTTAAAGCAGAGTTTTACTCTCTTGTGATGAGAATGTGCAGTGGGACATTCACAGGCAATGTGCTGCACTCTGAGGCAGATGACCACCGCTTCACAGAGCATGCATAAACCGCGGTATGTATGCTGTGAGAAATTCTGAGGTACTTGTATTATTTCTCTGCCCAGGACTGTGGTCACAATAAAACCATTCTACTCTGTCAAAAACCGAAGCAAACCAAATCAAGAAAAAAACACCAAAGGATATAGGCAAAAATGCAGCCACTGACAAAGAAACCAGTCAGTTTCTGATATATAGGAGAGGGCAGTGCAGTGCAGTGCAGTGCAGTGTAGTGCAGTGCAGTGCAGTACAGTGCAGTCTATGATATATAGGCTGCAATATAGCTGAAACACAGTAAATCAAGTAACACCAAACTACAAACCTGAAAGTGAGGAAACAAAGCAAAGATGTGGAAAGTTCCTAGTGTGGCTGCACAACTTGATATGAACTCAGCGAGGTCAAGCATCAATTTTGCAACAGCGGCACTTCCTTGATGAGGAAATCTATTTACTGTTTGCATGTGTTTTCAGATAGTAGAGATTATTGATATTTCTTTTATCTTTTAGCTATTGAGCCACATGTAAACAGTACATAAGAAATGGCAGGCCATAATTGCATTTGTTTTTGTAGTTATGTACTATTTGTTTTAGTGTTTTTATTCCTGTATTCTGAAGTATTTGCATTATTGGAGTGTAGAAGTAAGAAAGTCTTTCTTAAACTTCTCTGAAAGAAAGGAGTGTGGAAGATTCAGGCACTGAAAAAATTACAAGCTGCAGAAAAATATATCGAATACAAAATTCCATAGGTTATTTCTGGAACTGAGTATACATTCCTTAGTTCACAGACATTGTACTGTTTTAAAATATATTTTACTATGAGAATTTGTTACTTGATGTCTGATCTTTAAAACTATTACAGTTTTCTCTTCTTCCATGATTTGCATAGAAAATACAAATGATTTCTAATGGTGGATATTCATTATTGTTACATACAGAAGAATTTAATTCTCTTTTTAGAACTTTACCAGTACTGAAACTTACATTAACAGTATGCATATTTATAAGGATGAGGAAAACAAGTTTAGGGATTTTTTAAAATCTTTTTTGAGACACATTAGTTTAAAGAGAATTTTGAACCTCAAGAGCATAATTTTCCTGTAGTTTGATACATATAAAAAACATAAAAGTGAAATATCTGGGTACACATCCTAGTGAAATTGACCCTGAATAAAGCTCATGTACATTGCCAAACTCCAGTATGAAATATCATATATAGCTCAATTAGGGCACTCAAAACGCCTTCAAAACATGTCAAATATTGTTTGCAGCAAACCCTCGCTATGAACAACCAGGTCAAATTTGACCCTACTGCAACTTCATGAGGTTGTACAAGACGGTTGTTGTATAAGTAGTAAAAGAAAACTAGGTTAGAAATTATGCTAACTTCAGAGTAACCAAAAATAGTAAGCCTGTGAATTTTACAAATAATTTCATTGATATGAAAGAGGGTATAGAGGAGCAAAATTCAGTAATTCTCTGTTAGGAATTGAAGACAACAAGGATTTAATTTCAGGGTTTTTTTAGATATTATGTTCCTCTATAGATACCCATTCTTTTCATGCACAGACAAGTATTTCATATAATTTACATAAAATTTGCATAAGAATGATTTAAAGATAAAAAATAACATTCATTAATGACTTCTAGAGTCTTTTTTCTCGCACCCTCTGGGAGCTACTCCTACTTGTTTTGTCCCCCCACCTCTGCATATCCACTGAAACATAAAAAAACCCACAAAAACCCACAAACAAAAAATCAAACCAAAACAAAAGAAAAAAACCACATCATTCTTATGTCAGCACTTAATAATTCTTTAAAATATGATATTTCCAGGAAGCTCATGCAAGCATTTATGGCTTCTTCCATTAGAAACAGAATATGAATCCCTGCCATCTCTGAGATAATACAGAAGTAGAGCATATAATTTCCATATTCGTTCTCTTCTGTATATGTTTATACATGCATAAACATTCACAGAAATGGATTGATATACATCAATACAGATTGAAATGACATAATTAGATTATATAAAAATCCAAATGACAGTAACACTGCTGACAAACTGTAGAATATGAGATACTAACCCTTTTGGCACTGTTCTTAAAGCTCTGTGAACATCAGAAGGAATTTGTAGTACCTTACATTCTTCTAATAATTTTATAATAAATCCAAAATGGTGCATTCTGGGAGAATAGGGAAAATTTGGACCATACTATGTGATATTGCTATTGTAACATTTTGATGAATTCATAATATTATTTCATTTTGAAAACTTGATTTACAAAATTCTATTAAGAAATATTACACTGACATTTATGTAGTGATAAAGGATTGTTTTCAAAGAGTTTACTAAATTCTACTAACTCAATACTACAACTGTTAAAGCATCTGCATTCAAAAACTTATGAGTAATATCAGAAACTTTCTATCCAGAACACAATGTCCTATACAGTCCTTTGACAGAATTGTGATATCAAAATAAGAAATCCAACTAGGTGATTTTAACACAGCTCACAAATCTATGTACAGTTAATGCCTGAATTTTATCATTTGCTCTTTGTCATTTTGTAATGAGCAGTAGTTGCAAACTTGGCTTGTTATGGTCTTGTAAACATAAGTGCACAGGAGAAATATTTACAATTTACAGAATACAAAAGATCAGATCACAGTCTAAAGAAAGTCTGGAGTTCATCTTTTGGACAGGTGGCTTTGGCTTATTATCTTGTCCCTCTTACCAGGATATTTATGTGCAGTTTCCCTAAGATCAAAAAAGATAAGATGCAAAAACTAAAATGTGTTTTCAAGGTGCAATGCTAATATCAGACTCTACTTTGATTGCTTTCCAATATGTTATGTCAGCTGTCCTGGATAAAAAAAGACCTTATTCCACTGAATTAATTATAATTCTAGAAAAGGTTCCTTACTAGATGAACCACAAAATTTGTTACTGTTATTCCGATTAGTTTAATGGGCAGAAAATGAAAAGTTCAACAGTATATTGCACATAATATTTTTGATAATATGCAAAAACATGTCCCATTAAAAGTATAAAGTTACTTGATTGTAAAAAAGTTTTAAATCAGCAAAAAAAAATATATAAATATATCATAGGCAAAGTTATTTAAGATAATTTTTTGCACTAGTATTCTCAAGATAGATGTCTTCAGGGAGTTTCCTTCACCAGAGCTACTATCTGTTAGAGAGGATCTCTAGGAAAAGTCTGAAGAAATATCAGTATCAGTAGAAAATGTTCTTTAAAAAATAAAAATGAAAGCATAATAAAATACCAAGACTAGAAAGCAATCTTCCACAAATGCTACTCAAGATCTACACTGAAGACAAAGATTTTTACGTCTAACACACGTGCTAATATTTAAGTTCAATGTTTAAATATTGAGTTGTCATTTGCAAATTCTTTTCTTTTCCTTT